>WAAE01016497.1:0-50414 GCA_013400495.1 Nicator chloris | reverse complement strand
TATATATATATATATATAAGCATATACTGTCAAAAAATCCAAGTCAAAACAACATAGTCTTTAACAACATCATAAATTACATCCGGTCTTCTTTCAAACTGTGTTTGATATGAGGTCAATATTTGAAAAGGTATTAATAAGTAGATTCTATTTTCCTATTGAATTAAGATTCAAAATTATTCTTCCAACATTTGAATTCTATAAATAGTATAATATAAAATTGAATTAAAAAAAACCCCACTTCCTTACCATCACCTTTGTCACTGTTTTCCAAAAGTTTCTTGTCATTCTAGTCTGTTACTAAAAGCTAAATCAAAGAGAAAAGATCAGATACACATCCTAAACAATGTTTTAATGTGCGTAAGAAGTAAAAAGTCCATTCACATCCAGAAAGATTTTAAAGGGCACACTGAAATTTGCAAACACAGTGTGCTGAATGTTTGCCATCTGGTCTGTATCTCTGGTTAGATTCTAAAAAATGTCTTAAAGAGGACTTTGATTCTGTTTAAGCGTGGGATGTACTGTCCACAAAAACATTATGCATATTTTTCCCTTACATAGTGTCCTGGACACAATGAATAAGGTCGGTACACACCAGATACACAAGTAGGAGTAATGGCAGCATGGAATAAATATTTGGCATAATAAATGCATTTCTGTTTCTCTCATTAACTATTACCATGGGGGTCTTAAAAATACAAGAAATATACATAACAATTATGAAAATGTAAATAAGGCTGTTCTTAAGAAGAAAAAGTCAAAGTCGACATCTTGCTCCTTTAAAAATAAAGCATAAATATCAACAACAACAAGGCTTTGTAATGCCTTTCACTTGATCTTAGAACAATCACCACTCTGTACTTCATCCCACGTACATATGACCTGCGGACTGAGAAAAAAGATCTATGGCATTCGCTCATTTGTACCAAATCCAGACATTTGAGGATGTGTATTTGATTATATGAAGATATATAATCCCATTTAAATAATTTGTGTTTGAATTTGTCATCAGAATTTAATGTCACATGTTTTAATCAAATGCCATTTCCTTTGACAGTTATCATTATATCTATATATTTTACACACATACACACACATATATATGTAAAATAATGTGAAATTACCAGCTAGATTCCACTTCCTATACTTTCTCATACCTTAAACATCTGAGCTGACATTTTCTACTTGTGATCTCAGTTTCAGGCTCAGGTTATTTTTATTTGGTTTGAGATGTTTTATTTCAGAAAAAAAAATCTTGCTATCCTCTTGTAAAGATTAATTGCCACTCTGCTAAAAACAAGATTTTTTTTTAATCTTGTCTTACATAGGAGACCTGATACTTCTGAAGATGAGTTGCTTTTACAGTGTAGAGCCACTATTTGTTATCAAGTTATAACCTTCTGAATGATCTCATTTTGCACATGCTTAAGAGGCAAGTGCTTAAAACTGTACCTGCTTGTTAAGAGTTCTGCAGATAGAAGATTCTGTTTGTATAGACCAACCTCCATACTGCAGGAAGACAGAGTATTCTGGTGAAATTCATCCCTGAAGTGCATTTAGATGTACTTTGATTCATCACCTCTCATCTATTTTCTTTCCAGTAGGCATTACTGGTAACGATTCTGTTACACGTGGTTAGAAGTGGAATTCCATGGAATTCTTACTATCCTGTATCTCTGGTACACAAAGCAAATTTTTGTTGTTTATTTTCTAGGTCAAAATTCAGGAGATCCTTTAACAGCTCGTTTGACTTAGACACTAGCATGTACTGTTTAAGGTCTTAAGCAGAGACTTATCTTGACAAATCTGTAAGCTGGAGCACTATTCCTTTTTCAGTAATATGTAACATAGTGAAGTCTAATTGTAACATAAATAATTTTGGATGCTGTTACATGGAATTCCATAAAAAGGTTAAAATAAAAATAGAATAAATAAAAATAAAATAAATAAATAAAATTAAAGAGACAATAAAGATATGGGTTTTTTTAAGAAAAAGGCTTATTTATGGAATGGTATTTCTACTGGCTTAATCTATCTTCATTAAAAAAAATATTTTTTGAGGGTACTACATAGTGTTAACACATGATTACCAGAAACTGTGAGTTTGAAGTTTTGAAAACAAGCTTTAATTAACCAAATCTTTCTCACTTGCCTTTTTAAGTTATAAAAGGTATAAAAATGGCATTAGCTAATAATTTGCAGTGGTCGACTGAACACTGTGTAGGTAGTGAGCAGAATGGAAAATCCATTACAATATATTGTTTAATTTCATTCCTTGCATTAAAAAGTTACAAATACAATCCCCCAGAACGACCATTCATTTTGTGACTGAAATATTTAAACAAACCCCGTATCAGTCAATATTGATAAGGAAATCAAACTCTGGACAACAATGTTTTTTAAGAATTCCCAAGTGACGAGTCAGAACGTTCTCGTGTAGTTGCTGACTGGTATTGCTGACTGCTGGGAGAAGTCAGAGTTCAACAGCACTAGTCTGCCTCCTTGTGGCAGACTAGCAGAAATTGCCAGATTAATAAAATCTAGAGTCCTCCCACTACAAAAAATTAATTCGGTGTTCAGTGGGTGAAACTCAAATCAAAGTTATCTGGCTATCTTAAAGCTTCTTCATGCTATTCTTGAAATATAGCATGAATAAATACAGCCTGCTAAAAGTCAACAGAGCTATACGTCCTGATGCCTTATACCAATTTGGCTTTTATCCTAATACTGTGGTCCCTTGTGTCACAGAATTTACAGATATGAGAGGGTATTTTACAAGATTCTGAAGAGTGAAATGTTCATACATACTTTCATGGTTAGTTTTGCATATTTTTAAGATAAAGACTGTCAAGACGGCGAGGGGGGGGATAGTTCTATGTTAATGGCACAATCTGGACAAAACTAGATTCACAAAAAAAGAATTATTTTCAGCTGGAATTCATCTGCCTAAAACTATAGTTCTAAAAGCATGATTTGAAAAGGTGACAAATTTTTAAGGAGCTTTCCTCTTTTATTATTGTACATATGTAGCTTAGAAAGCCAAGACTATCTAACTATTGACATATTTAGGAGCTGTTCCTCAGCTCACTAATTAGAACACTCCCTCAAAAACTTGAAGGGTCATTCTTCAGTTTCGACTTTACAAGGGAATGAAAAATCAAACTAATGTAGTCCTTTAATTTACTTTGTAAACACCTTGTGGAAGGAGTCTTGCCCTTTACTGTGAAGCACAGACAAGTAGACTATAAATTTTTATGTTTGCTTAAAATTTTGTATTTATATTCTTCAAATGCATAGGTCAGCATTATAAAACATTGCCATAATAACATATTTTAATGAGTTGAAAAATTTTCATTCCAGAGATGACAAAAGAGAGAAGTCTTAACCTAAATTGATCAAAGGTGCTGCTTCCATAAGTAAAATGATATCTATACGAGGCAGGGTAAGAAAGAATTTGGTCTAAGTTCCCTGTCCTCAGGAGATAACAGTTAAGGGAAAATGTCATATAGCTGTTTCCACAGTAAGTGATGAAGCTAATAAAAGAGGAGAATGATATTGTGGATGTAATCATTATAGATGCAGACTGCATGAGGTGTAGTTGTCACTTGAAATTCCTGAGGAGACTAACACATCATTTTAGTAAAAGCCAACCCAGTGGAGAATGTCAGTCTTACTATACTCTAATAACTGTACACAATATCCTTTGCCCACTATAGGACATCTAATCTTAATTAGTCTGATTGCAAGTTTAAAAATAGCTTGTCAGTTCCTTGTTACTCACATCAGTGTAACACCAAATTTTGATTCTTCCTATCTAGAAAACTGGACACTCTTTTCTTTAGAGTTGTGTATTCCATCAGCTCATATGGAAGAAAGAATGAATAGCTTTAAAAATTCACCAATTTCAAGGCATCATTCTGTCTTGTCTATTTTACTTACATGCAATGATCTACCCTATTACACAGTCATAATCCTAATCAGGTGAGCAGCAGACTGTGCAGCTGCTCTGCAAAAAAGCCAGGGCACTGTCCTGCAGCTCTGCCTACATAGTTATTTTGGATGGGCCCCCTCTGCCTATGTTCTGTTCTGGTCAAGACACATGTGAGTGCAGTAAAGCTTGTGCCATGTCAGGGCTAAGCAGGCTGCTCAGTGGCATGGTAATTTGGCCAAGCCAGGCCCCAGACTCAAGCACTCTCAGCTGGCTCAGAACACTTGCGGTGTGAGGTTGAATCAGCTTTCAGCACTGGCACAGAAAGACTCTGTCTAATCACCACCTGACATTTAGGCATATTCTGAACATCAATCAGGATCCAAAAGCCTTAGGGGACAACCTGTTGTTGCATTAAGAGGACAGAAATATGGCACAAAATAAACCCCCTTGCTTTCCACCTAGTCCTGGAAGATTGAAGGTGTTTGGGTGTAGCTAAGCCTAATTTATTATTATAACTGAGATTGCTGATGACAGATTCACTAGATCTACAAGATATAAGTGTATCGTGCTCTGTGCAAGTGCTCAGGAGTATACTCCCACACAGTCAGAGGTGCAAATTTTAACAAAGGCATCACTACTTTGGGGAAGACAGAGGAGCAAGCCCATTAATTTGTCTGCAAAGTGATCATATTTTTGTCCTTCGGCCTGGAGGATCAAATGCCAGTTCACTTCTGGCAGCAGTGGAGGTGAGACTGTAGTCAAATATCCTGTCACTGCCATCATAGATGGGAAGGGAGGGGAAGACTGTGTATGTAAAATAGTTACAAAAAGAGATTACAAATGCTGTGAGTCTTGCCCAAGAATTTATCTGTGACAAGTTAGTATCAGCCTCTCTTCTGTTGCATTGATAAGGGTGGTTAGGCCTCAGCCTGATTACCTTTCAACCCATCAGAAAGCCACCATGCCCACGGTAACCCCTTCATACATCTCATGGCATATTTCATGGCAGTACACCTCATTCCTACAGCCGCCCAGAAAAATCAGTGAGGAAAGGAACAAAAATTAAAATAATCTTGAGACAATTGCAGAGGGCACAGAAATCTAACATTATCCAGTACTTTCTTCTTTAAGAGTAGGGATTTATGTGTGATTCAGGAACTCAGATAGCCAGCCTGTATTTTCTGCTAAGTCTGTCAGGATTCAATTATTCTATTCAAATAGGGACTCCTACACTATAGAAATCTACATCTCAGCTAGACATCTAGATATCCTTTATAGTAAATGAAAAGAAACAGGAGATTTAAGGAAGCAATTAATCTCATTCTAAAGTAGATAGCTAAATATATCTCAAATGAGTCATACCTTAGGAGTGCTTATTTCTCTCCATTAAACATAAAAGAATGACAGAGCTCCTGCTTAGATGTAGACTACAGTTCTGCATTCATCTAAAAATATGAAAGACAAATCCTGTCAGTGCTTATGTTTCTTTAAGTGAAAGTATTAATTTTTAGGAGAACTTTAAGGCATTAGAATCTGTGAATAGTTCAAAGACTGACTTCACAGGGGCCAGCTAGCTATAACAGACATTTATTTCTATAATGGAATGAATAGGAGTATTCTTACTTCTAAGGACAAGTATTTTGAGATTACATATATGTGAGATATTTTGTTCTTAAAAATACCTGGCTTCATCCACACATTTTATAAACATCAGTCAGTATTATCTGTATTATGCAGCTATCTTGTAAAAACATAAAATAAGACCAAGTACTAATTTTCTGACTTCATCTTTCATCTTAATTGCCCAAATAAATTGTTCAGTTCTCCGAAACATTCACTAACTGGCCCTGATGAAGGACTTAAAAGCTTTAATTGGATCTCTATGTCCTCTGTAATTCTTATCTTTCCCCTCCCAGTTAGGGATCTACTGACTCCTTGCTCCCACTATTGAAAGAGTTGTTGCATTGTAGAGTTTGGTCTATAATTGTAAAAGAGTTAAAGGTTTGTGCTCACTAGAAGGCCCCATGGGAAAGGCACAGCTGCAGGCTGGATGGTTGAAGTTGGTTGAAGGATGAGAGGCGGTTGAGAGCACAGAGAGGGACAGTTGGAAACAGCGCAGGGACAGGAAGGTGATTGGAGGGCAGAGAGCGTGGGCAGCAGCGCTGCAGCTGTGCCAGCCAATGGGTGCCTTCTTCCAGTTAAATTCTGTTGAATCTCAGGGTGATTCAGTTATGGTAGGGATTTTAGGTATATAAAGGGTGCCATTTTTATAATAAGGGGATCTCCTTTAAACCTTCTTCAAATGCATAAGGGGGTCTGTTTCTTTGTTCCTGATTGCTACATTGCATTCAATCACTTCTGCCTGAAACTTGAACAAATTACCTCTACCAACTTCTTTCAAGATTTGGTACTAGTGATCAATTTAAAATTAAGGTAGAGTTAAACTGGATTTTCCTCACCCCTGCTGACTGCTGGTTCTTAGTAAAAGTATTCTAAGTGTTAATTTAAGTCATGGTGCCAGTTTAATTTACATTACAGCACTGATACCTCATTGCTGATCTTTAGTGTTTTGATCCACGAGAAAACAACTTATTTAACAGTTACATCATTGTTACAAACAGAATAATAATATTGCACCAGAAAGTCCAGTTAAGAAGTAGGCATGCCTCAGACAATCACTGATGGTAGATCTCTAGCAAACTAATCCTAACTTCTGCTGAAGAAAGGCATCCACAAACTTTTACCCCCGAAACAAAAGTTGGCAGTTTCTGCCTTCATCTTAGGACAAGTGATGGTTATTGCTTAAACCAAAGAGATCTGTATCAGAAAGCCATGACATAACATTATGGCTTGCTAATGTCTTGCAGATGGTACATCCAGAGTGTAAAAGCATTGAGAACATCATGAGGGCCTGAGACAGGCAAATGATGACAATAAAGCTAACTATCTCTCTGCACTTACCCTTGGTGGTACTTCTTCTTACAGGTACATATAAATTACGGGAAATTTAAAATACTCTTCTGTACAGTTCTTGTTTTTGTGGGTTACTACTGTTTTACAGAAATTGAAGTAATGCATTTGTTGTTTGCAATACTAGTTTCATATACATATCTCAACCTAAGTGGTGAGAGGCTAATATATTTATTTATACTAATCTAAGTGCTATGACCAATCTGCTTACAAATATCCTACACAATGAATAATGGTAGGGAAATGTTGATGCTTATGAAGTTCATAACAAATAGCTTGAGCAAAATAAGAATGGTTTGACCAGCTGCCTAAAAAAAAAACCAAAGAAAAGGCCTGTGAGTTTTCAACTGAAAATAATACTTATGTTCACTAGATTTGCAAACTGCTCTCTTCAAGTTACATGGCAACCGGTAACACAGTGTCTATATTTAACCATAGCAGTAACCCCACGTTTCATTAGATGGTCACAAACACTTTTTTGCACTCGGCTGAGATCTTTCCATTTGTCCTCCCCCTTTACCACCGCTGAGGAGCAGCCAGAGCAGAGCAATGCCAGAGCCCTTCTTTGAGGTCTGGCCCCACTTTCCAGCATTTACAGGAGGGGAGAAAGGCAGTGCTGTGCCCACTCAGGGCTCTCGTGCCCCTCGAGCTGGGGAGCACAAGGCAGCAGTTGAAGTTACATTGGGCAGCTGCCAGGAGTGGACATGACCTGGAGTTGCTCCAGAAAATCCCACCAGAAGGCCCTCCAAACAGGTGATTTTTGTAAGATGTTCCTTTGTCCTGTTTCAAAATTCACTTTCTTCAGGCAGTTGTTATAAACATATAAGTAACTATGTGTGAAGAAATTAAAAATATATAACCAACCTAAAACCACTAAGAAAAAACCACTTTTTGCTGTGGACCCTCCAGGTTCCTGAGGTTCTAGTCCCAGGATACAGCCAGCTCACAAGCACGGCATTCCTCACACACCAGCAGAGGCTGATGGGGGATGTTCTCCCACCCAGTGAGGAGCTGCAGTTATTCCTGTCTTAGAAGAGGAAACAATATGCTGTTGGCATATGACTTTGTCATGCAGGTCATCACTAGACAGAATGTTTTCAACTGTTTCAACCAGGAAGACAAAGTGGTTAGGAGGTCAAACATGCCTGCTGCTTCTGCATTTACCTAAGAGAATTTGCAAGATGTACTTCCCAGTGTATATGAGGATTTAGATAATTTACCCTGTTCATAGCATCAGATACCATTTCATCCTAGTCTCTGATGTATGTCTTGACTTCTAACAGCAGTCACACACTTGTACACTTCAAACTTTCAAGCTTTTTTCCCCATTATATTTCTATTTGTTGTGTTTTCATCTGAGTTATTTCCTCATTTTGCCTTACCAAACAGTGTGTAAATGAAAGCTTCTCATTCTGGGCATTCAGATCCCTGGGATCTCATGCATTTGCTTTTTTGTCTGAGTGAAAAAAAAAATTAACTTTCTCTCACTACTATCTTCATTAAATGTACTAGTTTCAACAAAGTTTAATCCAGCAGAGCACAGTGGGATTACTGATTTGGAACATTCCTGTGAGAAAGAGGATATTATTTGAATAGCTCCTCATTACTATATCTGTGGAGGAACTGTTCAATATTTCAGACTGCTACCCATCTTTGTTTGGACACATCATCTCATTGTTGTCTATATATTGTTACAGGAAAGCAGATATTTCAGGGATTTGCCAGTCATTTAATTCTTGAGTGTCAGATTTCTTCAGACCTAGGAGTGGTTAAATGTGAGCAGTATCCACCCACTTCGCTTCTAACAACCTTCTAAACATTAACCAGGTCTTCTTTGTAGGTCTTTTTTAATAAGAAACTGAATATGGAAAGACATATTTTGCAGCCCAACTGAGGAAATGGATGACATTTCTCTCTTTTGTGTTGGTAGTATTTTTCTTCTTTGTATTATCCTTGTTTTAAAATCCTCTCCAAATTACCAGATTGCCATTTGGTTTGCCACAGTTTTATATCAGTGCCACATAGAACACTTCCAATTCCAAACATACATTTCAAGGGTGAAGAAAAATTTCCAGGAATCTCAACTTTTCACCTTCATCCAGACCCAACAAAAACTTAGGGTTTGATTACCTTTGAGCGGCAGTGCCTGAACCCAGCATCCAGAGTAGAAATCAAAAGTCATGAGCTGAGTGCTGAGGAACCTTATCCAATGCCTGTAAAAATATATTTCTGTGTTCTCTGAGACAGTCCTGTATCAAAAATGTCACAGCTGAAGAATGTAAAGAGTGGAATCAGTGTTAACTGTCTCTGCTGGTTACGAATACATAAGTGAAGTCAAGTTCTTCCAACAGTTTTTATATATAAATCAGGTATTATTGTCTTCAATACTAGGTCAAATAAGATATAGTTTGTCTTTCTGCAGTCAGTGTAAACCCTGAATAATCAAAGTACTGTTTTGTATCTGCTCAAAAGAGTTGTCCTATCCAATCCAGAACACACCTGTATCATCAAGTGAATGTGAAATCATTGATCAGACATTGGTATCGGTGCAGTCTGGGGAGATTTTTGGATCTAACCCATATGACACATTAAGTACTCAGAATTATCTGAAAATCTCACTCCTTTCTGTTGGACAACACAGTTTGGATTTATCCTACTTGAAGCAACAAATGAGTCAAGGAAGGAATCTTGACTGGTTTCTCCAGGCCTACAGTATAGACAGTAGAGTAAGGCAGAGGGCACATCACATCTCAGGATGACTGAATCAACGTTTGGAGACACTCTTCCACCTCCTTAAACTGTAGAGAAATTGCAAGGTGTAAATGTAACTTTGCCCCCCTTTTTTAACTGCTTACTGTTAAATACGATTTCATGCCCTGAAGTCTGCCCCTTTTGAATTCCCACATGCTTCTATGTATCTGCCTACACTGAAATATAATTACTTATACTTGAAGAGTCTCCTTGTATTATTTTTTAAGAAATACCAACAATTTTCTTTCCATAATTATTTAGCCATTATATACAGGCAAATAGATAACTGGGAAACTAAAAACATGCCAAAAATTCACTTGCAGGCAGGATTTATGTTAATGAAGATGTAACAACATGTTGCAGCTTACATAACATTTTTTTCTAGTATTTATATATGTATAGTAGCTCTACAAGCCACAATGATATAACTTCCTTTGAAGACACAGAATTTGACAAAACCTTGTGCAGTTAACTCACCTATTAAACTGATGTTTTCTATTTATGGAATAATACAACCCATTCTCTAGCAATATGTGGTCATGTAAAAAAAAGACCCTATCACACAGACACAGGAGGAGACAGAATAAGGTTGCTATGGGAACCTTAGCTCTAAATGGTCTGGCTTTTGTTGGCTTAAAATCTCAAACATTGTGTTGCATTAATTATGTTTTGGTTGAGCTTCTTCGCACTGAGTATGAAATTTGTTTTGCATGCTGTTTCAGTCTTACATGTATGCATGCAACATTTTTAAAAACAGAACTACATGTGTTAGCTAGTACATAAGAGAAGAATGTGTTTTATTACAAAACTGTGTCATGGCATTGAGGAAAATATTGTCAAAAAATAAGGGCAAGATTTCCTTTTTACTCAGCTAGCTAAATCTCAAATAATGCTATCCTCCATTATTGAATATGGATCATGGATCCTAACAAACTAATATAGCAGCAGCAGTGGGAAGGAGCCACAATAAAAGGCAAGAATGAGGTGGCAATTGTGGGACAAAAAGGATTGGAGAAGTCTCTGTTGGAAGCATGGGAAGGATTTTGGTATGGAGAGATTAGGTGGAAAGAAGCTGAAAACAGAAACTGAATGAAAGGAAAGAGCCAGAGGAAAGGATTTTAGGGGAGACTGAGGGAAGGGAAGAATGAGCAACAACAGAAGTTGAAGGATTGCATTTACTGCAGGAGCCACAGGGAGGAAAGTGGATAAAGAAATTCTGAAAACAAGGTTGAGTCCGTCTGTTGGGGAGGAGAAAATGGTAGCTGACAGGTTGCTGTAAAACTAACTAATTAGGATATTAATATACCTAAAGATACCCCTAAATTATGAAAATATCATTAATCAGTCCTACAAATGAGAATAGATAGCATATATATTGTTCTAAGGCATCTTAAAATCTTTTGCTGTATGAAAACAACAAAATTTCATGCATTCTACAAACTACAAATTCTACAGCACTGAATTTCTTCACAGGACATTTCAAGTGTCATGATGATTTCAATGACGATTTTCCTCTTGTAAAACTAGTTGTGGGTCATGAATAAGATTTAGTTTTCTTTTCTTTAAATTATATTATCTGTTCTTAAGAAGATTATATTTAACTTGCTGAATTTTCCCTGGAATGATTACAATCTTTATTTATCTTTTTGGGTGGTACAGAGTCTGGAATTTTTATGATGAAAAATGATACAGCACTTTAAAACTTTTCTATGCTGAAAACCAATACATTTAATTTCTATACTACCAAGCAGCAAACAGCACAGACATTAATAATAGGTCAACTCCACATTAATGCCCTCATATGGTAACCATAATTTAAACAGTCTGTTAAAAGTTTCACATTGTTTTAGCAACCATAGACCCCAGGTCAAAGCACATATATCTTCAAATCGATGGAAACTGTTTAGTTTTTCTATCTTTATTTTGTTTGAAAAGAAAGAAAACAGTGCTTGTGATCTAGGTTATTTACATACAAATTTACAGTTCCATGTATTAAGTATGAAAAATTAATCACAAGTTACAGGGTTTTCTCAAAAAGAAATAGAGATTAATGTCTTCATAATATTAAAAGGAACATTATCTTTCTTCTGAGCACTACACAATCTGAGTAATATGCTTACATATGTTCACAATATGCTTGCAAGCTGATGTGGACCTCAGGCTTTTAGAAAAGACAAATAACTACTCAAGCGACTCTCAAGCATTTTTAGCATAAAATGGACAATAACACAAAACACAGCATCAACCATTCCTGTAAAAGTTTGCAGGCCAGTCACATAACAGTTATGCTCTTAGTAGTTCAGTTCCTCTTAGCTTTTGATGAAACCAACAGCAGCCCTACTGATATTTTAATGTGAATGACTGTGTTATTATAGGGGGCTCCAACAATTTGTGACAGGACTCACAGTGGTAGCTGCCACTCCCTGACCCCAAATAGCTCTCAGCTTCTTGGCCTCCAACAGCTACATCTCCTTGAAGAAGAACATGACCTAATGGTACCCATTAGGAATAACACACCAAAGGCAACCAGATTCATCTTGTTTTTATACAGGCAGCTAATGATAAGGATTATACATGCCTGGAATGAATCAAAGACAGACACTTAATGACTGACACCATCATTTATCAAAGAACATAAAGACTCGGAGAATCTTTAAAGTTAAAACAAATGCTTGTGATAGGGCACTTTACAAATTGGTACAGCTTGTTAACAAATACCACAGATCTCAAAAGTCACTGTGAGTTAGAACATCCCCTCCCATTAAGATGTCCTTATACAGTGTAACTTCGGGCACACAAAGGTAACTCTTAATTTCTTTAACCTCCTCTGTCTCAGCGCTCATATTGCTTACATCAATCAAGGTTCTCTACAGACTCCATCAGGGCCACACTCTATGCCACAAATATTTCTTACACCTTATTTCATACGGTTTATACAGGGGCTAATTTAGTTATAATTCTGGAGTAAACTTCATCTTGTCCAAACCTTCCAAGCACACCTTCTGGCATTTGACAATTAATGCATGCATAACAGTATTTCATGTGGACTGGTGCTGTTAGGATAGAAGTTCATTAAAGAATGTAAATGACATCTTCAAAAATAGCAGTGGACATCCACATCCTTATAACAGAGGGAAATAATGTCTCAGAAGGCCATTCTCATCTTGAGCAAAAACACTGAGAAGATCAAAGCACTCTGGACTTCTACACAGATGTGTAGATGTTGACTAGAGATGGCTTAGTTAAATCAAATGGTTATTGACACAGGATCTCCAAAGGTATCAGCTACAAAACAGTTTCTCTTTCTAATGGTGAGACCATTTTAAACAAAGGCCATCTGCAAGTTCTGCTAGCTGGTAATCAAGAACCTGTATTTCTCTCCACGTGTGATCATGAGAATGACTTCTGTATAACTTCATACAAAAGAAGTTTCAGTATCTATTACATGTGTTTAGACATACTTTAGAAGTTGACTTAAGACATATTTCCCATTGATTTGAAAAGCAAGAGATTAAAGACACAGGATCTGATCCTGTGCATAAATGCATAGCATGTTTTGTATGCTGGATGTTTTTGGATTCCTGACATGCCTTAAGTAACAGTCTGAGTCTTGCCGTGCTTTTATTATTTATGCCTAACTGTTACTGTAGTAAAAATTTCTATTATTTTATTTTCCTCATTACATAGTCTTTGATTTTAGCATTTTGTGCTGTAGATACTTTTTTTTTTTTTGTTAGTAGATGAAAGACTATTGTGGTTATGCCATACTAGTGATGATGACAAATGAAACATTTTCTATTTTTCCTTCTTTACATCAGTTAAAACTTCTGCTCTTATCAGTAAAATAATGAAAGACTTACACTAAAAGACAAAGAAAAAATTTATGCTGTTGCCTAATCTTAAAGTTGAAATGTAATCAATAAATGTATTTCATCAGTCCGTAGGCAAAACCATATTTCCCTTAGACCATCACTATAAAAACAATATAAAGAAATAAAAGTTTATTTCAGATTTACAACATTGTTGCTACAGGAAACTTAGAGAAAATTTGATAAAGCAAGTTAGACATTTTGAATATACATTGGAATGTATATTCTATATATCTTAAATCTAATGTGTTTTTCTCGAGCCTTTTATATGCTCCCTTTTTAACACTTAGAAAACTATCAACATTTTAGTCTTTGGTTAGTTAAAGATAAATCTTTGCCTCAAAGATTTAATGTACATTTATCCTATGTACATCACTAGGAAATAATTAAAATATGTAAGATTATCCCCTATTTTTCCAAAAGTGAATTTTATAACTGCCTATTTTTTCTCTAGCATCATTTTATGCATATTTTTGAAATAATTCTCTTTTATAATGTTTTATTTTTCCTCATGGATCACAACTATTTTTCTATTTAAGAAATGTAAATGACGTAATGGTTCTGGACTGTGCAACAAATTCTCTAAGTTTTTTTTCTCTGTACAAGATGGCCTCTCAAACGTAACCCAACCCTGCAAAAAGAAATTTTTATTTCCAAAAGTAATATCTAATGCTATGCTGCAGATAACAATGTTGACATATCCCTCAATCACTCTTTTATACCTATAAAACTCACTTTGATGTTTAATTAGTCATAATGGTTTTTAGCCCAACGCAGTTGTTTTATCTCACTGTCAGTAAGAGAACTTGTAGATTTAAAGCAAAACTGTTTCTCTTTGAATAGTTTTAATGCAGTAATGACCAAATGCAAAAGATACTTACATGATAATGTAAGTATAATAATGGCCATTTAAAATTTCAAAATGTTTATAACAGTAGAAGAAAACCTAAAAGGTATTTGTTTATAATGGTCACTTTCCAACAGCACAATGTTGAGTTTTGAGGTAAATTGATCAGATTCAAAAAACAGGTCTCCTTCAAGGAAGGAATTAAGAAAATAGTTTAGACAAAATCCCAGTGAACTTAAGCACTTCGTAGTTATTTACTACCTACTTGGCAATCTATCTTTGATACCACCGTTAAACAAAAAACCTTTTCTACATCCTGATGTGTCACTGTAAGTCCTAGCACACAGACGGATAGTACTCTTCCCTTTGGGAACATTCCCGAAGAGCTACCTACAGTATGCCAGCTATCCTGGAATAATATGAGAGAATACCTAAAATTAAAGCAATAACTTTAGTAACAAGAACAAGATATTGCAGTGCAAGAAATAAATCTGATTTAGCTTTGAAAATGCAAAGGAAAAATACTAGGCAGCAGGTCATGAGGACATTAACAAAACAGTTACTTTTTGAAAACTGAGAACACAGACCGTGTTTCATTAATATGTTCAAGAAACAGTTCTAAGAACAACAATGGAAAACAGTGAGAATTAACTTCACCCCAGAACACTTACTTCCTGAAGGATGGGACTCTTAAATAGAAGTTATTTATAGTCTATAGAGCAGGTTCATGGGTTGTAAATAACAAAAAAATATTCAAAGTGCCTCTAAATCCCCTTAAATGTCTATATGCAATTTATATACCAGTACAGAAAACTAAGTAATGTGCATTGCCACAACAGAAGCTGCAAAACTGCAATCTCAATTCCATTTTATTCCTTAAGTAAGGAACTAGTGTTTCTAGGGAATAGCTACCCCCATTTTGTTGGCTAACCTTACAAAAACATAGAGAAAACAAGAAGTAACTGGAAAGAATGAGAAATACAAAGAAAAAAATAAATAATTTTCAGTTTCTGTAAAGTAATTTTCAGTATGGAATCACCCAAGCCACATTCATTAACTTTTTCATTGTGGGAAGAAAAGGAAAAAATAGATTTCTAAGGTGAGACAAAAATTCTTTATCACTGCTGAATGCAGTAATCAGCTTTCCACCCTACACAGAGCTGTGCCAACAGAGCTGGCACAGGCAAGTGTTTGTAAGTTCTGGATCTTACACTGTCCTGTGATTTTCAACTACCCACAGTGGGACTGGTCAACTTCTAGGGGATGCTAAAGGCCAGGAAGCAATGACCTGATGCATGTCATCCCTGGGCTCTTATTCTGTGAACACAATTGATTTTTTCCTTTAGAGAGAAAGAAAACAGTAAATTCTGTAAGATTTCCCTCAGCAGGAAGGAGAATACTAATTTTCTCTTTCTCACTGTTCTGTTCATTTTGTTACTTCTTTCTTATACATGAAGAAAATCCTCTGGTTCTAAGCAAAGCTAAGAAGATCTGAAAAGACTGAGTGCTCTCAATACTGCATTCCCTCACAAATACTTCTTAAATGAAAAAACAAACCACTCTAAGGCTGAGAATAGACTACTAATAAAAGTTGAATTAATAAGAGTTTTGACTACATTCTACCAGTTGCATACTTAGAGCTTCAAAATAAAGGAAAAAAGAACAGTGGAATGAGTGTATGTTAAATTATCCATCAAAAAGTCTAAAATCAACCATGCATCTAGATTAACACTGATAGCTTATTCCCTTATCCTTTCTACTTTAAAAGGGTATTTTAACCTATACCATACCTCAGTTCATTGAAACTCTGAAGCTGTATTTGACACCTTGATCAGTAAGTCCACTGTTGTGCAACAAATATTTATTCAAATAATTCATAATCCTAACTCATAATCTTTAGTCTTAAAAAGAATGTGTAGAACTGTGTGGACCTGGATCAGGTTAGTCTCAAGCCTAGTAGCAATAAGAATTTGTTTTTGTGGATTAATGCTGTAACCTCAGCAGTAAACCCTCTAACTGGACAATGCCCCTCTGAGATACAATAGAGTATTTTTGAAAATTAGATTCTAAATTCCTTTTTGTTTTTTAACTATTAGGTTTATATTGAACAGATGATTTTCTGGTTTCTCTGTAATTAGCTGGGACCAATTTCTCCTAATTGTTTCCTGTTAATCTCATTACTAATGAAACAAGGATATTTTGTGATCTCTCCTTCAGGAAGCCTTTTTTTTTTTCTAAGAAGATTTTGAAGACTGAGATCTGTAGGCTTTCCCAGCACTGTTCCAGCTTTTGGGATTCTTTCTAAGTACTTGCTAGGTCTGTTGGTGTGACGTTGCACTTGGGGAGCAGTCTGACATCTCCTGTTGCCTTCCAGACTGCTTTCTGCCTCTTGATTGCTTAAAAACTGAAAACTCTCAGAAGTATTTTAAACACGCTAGGTGCGTCCAGGAGCAAAAATAACAAATTTACAAGACTTAAAGGAAAACAACAATTTTCCTCTTTCTAGCCTTTAATCTTCATATGCGCTGGATGCTTTAATTTACCTAATTTAGGACTTCAGTCTACAAACTATTCAGTTCAAGCATTTTTGGAAGCTCACTTTTCAGGGATTAGAAATGTTAGGAACCAGGTACCCTAGACATTAGAATTCCCCAAATTTGCAGGAAACTGGAGGGAAGGGAGAGTCAAGAGAATCTCAGATGAAAGAACCTATCGAAGAAGGTTTTCCCTTGCTATAGACTGTCATAAATTATCATTTAGTTTTTAAAGGATGCACGTTTTTTGTATTCCGGCTTCACAAGAAAGCTATTTAAAACGTAAAATCATACATGCTAAAAGTCAAATGTACCTGAGGCCATGACTTGCAATTTCACTTTAGTTGGTGTGGCAACGCTGTATATTTTGCAAAATCCAACTTTTGGATTTGAATATTATCAGGCCACAGAAGATATTAAGAGTAATAGGAATCTTTGAATCTTGCGAAGACCTTTTTCCCCGAGCTTGAGCGAGGTGAGAGGCCGGCAGGCCCCAGCGCTCCGCCATGGACTCCCGCACTCCTCTAACTTCATTCATTTTATCCGAGCCACCTCCTCGTCTCCCAAAGGCTACTGCCTCCAGGCTGATCGAGGAGGGAGCGGGAGAGCCCGAGGTACCACGGGGCGCAGCGCTGCTGCGGCCATTTTATCGTCCCGGGGCCGGGAAAGCCGGCGGCCCCCGCGGCGGGCGAGGCGCGGGTCGGGAGCACAGCGCCGTTCCGGAGCAGAGGGGCCGCAGCGCGGCGCGCTCCGTGCCCTCGCCCTCCCGCGCTCTCGGGGCGCGTGCGGCCGAGTCCTGGCCAGGCCCGCCGCCCAACGGGCCCGGCTGCAGCCGCTCGGGGGTGCCGGCGGCGGGCGCGCTGAGGGAGGAGCGGGTGCGCTGCCGCCGCTTCCTCCTGCGCGGGGGCCGGAAGGCAGCGCGGCCCGGCAGCGGGAGAGGGCCGGGCCTCGGCGGTAGTGCCGCCGTTGCGGGTCAGCCACCCAGCCTTCCGCAGTGGGGGCGGGCAGGCCGGGGGAAGGGCCGGGCCCCGCTGCCGCGCTGGGCGATGGAGTGAGGGAGCGCTACGCGGCAGCGGGAAGATGGCCGGTGGCGGCGGCGGCGGCGGCTGCAGAGACAGCTTGTTTCTGGAAGGTGCGTGCGGGGCTGCGAGGAGGGAAATGTGGCCCGCGAGCTGCGTTTCCCTTCTGGCGATCAGTGAACGGGCACGGCACAAACTGGGGAATGGGGGAGGCGGCCGTGTGAGTTCATATGGGGTGGGGGTTATGGGTCCCCTTTGGGTGCGACGACAATGAGAGGTGGCTTCGTGGTGGGGGAAGGGTAGCTGCCGTGGTTAGGTCTGGTGAAAAGAGACCTGCTTTTGAGGGAGGGCTTAGTGAGGGCGATTTGGTTCGTTTTTCTTTTTTCCTTCTTTCTTTCTTTTACTGTTCCGAGACGTTGGGAGTGCGGTGGTTCTTTCCTTTGTCGGGGCAGCGCCGAGAGCAGCCCGGGCTTGGTGCAGCGGCAGGACTCAGCCGTGGCTCGGCGGGCGGCGGGCTGGGGGCGCCGGGCAGGGTTAGCGCTGGGTGAGAGGGGAGGCCAGGGCTGCCTTGCCCTGCCCTCAGTCCGCTCCCAGGCCCCGGCCTAGCCCGTATTCTTTGGCCCCACCGTAAAATGAGTCTTCGCCTGCTCCTAAAAGGCTCCTGTAAAGGTTTGGGACTGAGTTTAATTTTGGGAGGGGGGGGGTAATGGATATAGTTATGATACGAAGGGAATTATGAACGTTATTACCTGCATTTGAAAGAAACCTTTTGCGTTTCTAAAGGCCTGGCCTTTTTTTTTTTTTTTTTTTTTTTTCTTTTTTTTTCTTTTTTTTTTCTTTTTTTTTTTTTTTTTGTTGCTATACGGTTTTGATGTCTTGAGGGTTGGTTTTTTTTGTCACTATAAAGCTTTTAATTGTAATGCTCATAGCCTTCTGAAATTGGAATATTTTAACTGTTGAGTCTTTACCGTTTCATTGATACATCAAAAAATCTACTACTATAGTCTTGCAAAATTGCTATAAGCACATGTCCTGATGGCATAAACCAGTAGTCTGGTAAATTCTGCTAAATCACCATGATGATAACAAAGAAAAATTAATGAAATTAAGTACTCCTCATAGGAAGAGTTTTTCAAGTCAGAAATAAGTTTAGCATTGGAGATTTGCAGTATCTGTATTGCACAGAACATAGCCTCTTGGAGATTTGCACTTGCTGCGGGATGTTGGATATTGGCTTTTTATTACAAGATGTTCTGGAATAGATGTACTGTATCAACAAAATACTGCTTGTTGTTTTGAATATTTAATCTGGAATTCTGATGTTCAGAAACTCTGGTTAATAACAGCTGTCATTTTACCTCCCTTATACCTTTAAAGGATTTGGTGGTGAAATGCAGACACTCCATTTTTTTTCCTGAAGTCTCCACTGACTATAGCGAGGTTTATGCAGACAGCTAAAAGTGTCAAGATGATGACTAGTCAGTGTCTTCTATGTGCACCTTGAGTACTTGCTGGCTGGACAGATGGCTAAGAGAAGATGGATTTCATATGCAATAGCCACAGTTTTTTCACTTACAAATTCTCTTTCCAACAGCAGGAACAACATAGCAGTGGATAGCATCTCCATATGAAGCTTCAGTGTTCCACGAAGGGTGAACTGAGTTATCAGCTGGTTTTGTGTTTCCCCATTGTTTGGGAACACATTCATTTTAGGACTGATGACTTGATAGAAATCCTAAGAGTGCAGCCACATGTGAAGAAAATCTAGTGTAGATGGTGGTGACAAAAAATTTACGGGGGTGGCCCAAGTCCAAATGGGACAGTCATACTTGGGCAGATTTAGTGAGAGCTGGTAAAATTTGTACTGATTTGAAGCAAAGGGAAAAGGCTTTCAGATGTTATTGGATAGGTACTTACTAGACATATTTATAGAAAACGTATAAGCATAGAATATCTATAAATATCTATATCTATATATATATATATACACATGAATTTTTTGGCAATCTGCAGTCTGGAAAGGTAGCATACTAGATCAACCTAATGGTGTTAGAAGCACTGTTATCCAAAGGCTAGACAAGCATGAGAGTGCTAGATTTGTGAAACAAGTATAATAAGGACAAAAAAGGGGATGAAAGCATGCAGAGTAGGAAATATGGCAACTTCTATTGCCAGATAATGGTTATTAATACATGAGCCTAGAGCTGTATCTATAACTTGTCTGAGTGTGTATATTTCATGGGGTCCTTTGAAAGCTGTGTAAACAACAACCAAAAATTGTTTACTTAATGTTTTTGAAAGTGTTTTCTCAAAGGCTGGCAAAGGGGAGGGGCAGGACTCCTCTGTCCATCCCTGCCTTAAATGTGCACAGTAGAAGAAGTCTGGGCAAAATGAATGTTTTGTCAACTAGGTCTATCACCAGTTAAACTCAGTCTAAGGGACACTGTGCTGGTTCAATATATACATTCATATATGTGTTTGTATACATACATGTACACAGACATTGCTGGTGCTGTCCTGCTTATGTTGACTGTCAGTCAAACTTAAGATAAATATACAGTTAAGTGAAATAAATTACTTTTCAATATGACAGTTGTTCAGGATTTTGATTCCACATGTCCAGTGAGATACTGCTTTTCTTTCATTTATTGTAACACATGTTACTGTGAAGAAATATGTCTGTCATTCTACTGTAAAAGTGCTTCCTCTTAATATTTTTATTATTTTATTCTCCAGTAAAATCAAAATGGTCTTTCTGGAAGGGTGTTCCTTGATTTGTTGCCTTTCTGCTAATACCATTCTTGAACATAGTGATTCATAACAGTACATGTTTTTTGACCAGTTCTGTGTATCTAATGTGCATAATTTTTTATTCTGTATTGTATAGACTGTTTAATGGAAATGTGAAAAAGGTCCCTAGGACTATAATGGACTTTTTCTAAAGCTGCATTTGTTATCATTCTGAAGCAGTGATAATAGTTCATCACATATACATGGATATACAAGGCCTGCATGATTGCTTCATTTGAAGTGCCAGGACTGTTAGAAGTGTGGAAAGTACTCTATTTTTGTTATTTAATCTAGATGCAAGTGAAATCAGTAAAACTGTTCTGAATTTGCTTTTTTACAGTGATGTTTCAAAGTTATGGGCTGAATATGCAGAAATTCACGCTAACAAAGTATTTATTTCTCTTACATGGGAATTCTTTCCTGATATGGAGGAGGAGGAGTTTAGTGATTAGAAATTTGTGTCTGCAGCAGTTCCTGTGTTTTTTAACTGATAATCACATTTAAAATATAAAGAATGGTAGACAAATTCATTTGGATTTAAGGTAGGAGACATGTTAAACGTGTGGGAATGGAGAGTACCGTTGCTCATTACTTTGCAGAAAAATTGTGGGAACTCTTGTTTTCTGCCTCCTTCACTTTTACTGAATTGCAAGGAAATTGTAATTTCTCTTTTCCAACATGAAATTTAAAGTTTACCTATGTTTATGCAGTAAATAATAGATAAACTTTAAAATATTTTCCAGAAGAAGGTAGAAAGGTGTTACTCTTTCCTATTTTCTTATTTCAGTCTCCTGGTGATTACAGCAGTGATACCAAGAACAGTATTGAATTTTCTTTTTGAGGATCTCCTTTCTAAGGAATGTTGCCAGTCCCTAGCTTCAGAGCTGTTGAGATATTTCAGTGCAGTCGTGGCAGGAATTTGCTCAATTTTCATTCCTCTTTCTTGGCTACAGGTTTCCTAATAACAGTAAAGAAAACTATGTGGTCTACCTGTTAGCAGCAGTAGTCTAAACTTCACAGTTGTCTGCCAGAGGACTCCAGAAGTCTTTGTTCTTCTTTCTGTTCACATGTAAAGAACTGTCTTCACCAAAGCAAGAGTTGTGGACTTGGATATTTTCTTCAAGGTAGCTGAGATTCTGAGGTGGTACAGAAACATGCAGCTTTTGTGTATTACAGTTACAAACTTCTTTTGAAGTGGTGGTCAGCCCCTCCTCTCTCCTTTTTTGTTTGTTTTTAATCATACTAAGAAATCTCTGACTGGAATAATACAAATTAGGAGGGTAGAGTGGAGTTTTTATTGAGGTAGAACACTTGAAACTTTTCTACCTGCCAGACTTTTCTGCCTGCAAGACTTTTCTCTTTATTTTTCTCTTTAACTGTGAAATTTAATTATTAATTGTTGTAATTGTCTCTAATCAAACTCTCTGGTGCTTTATTTGTGATCTAATGGAGATGGTGATTAGCTTGAAAATGTGGGAGAGAGTTGTTTCAGGTATCACTGATCTTCTGTGCCTATCTGAACTCCTGCTTTATCCTTTTGAATTCTTCTCTGGTTTGCATCTGTCCCATCAATGTCCAGACAGGTTCTGTTTCTTCTGTTTTTCGAGAGTGTTTTTTTTTAATGAGAAAGTGTGAAGTTTGTGACTTCCGCGGCTTGTTTATATATCCCAGTCCTTTGACCTGTTCAGAATTTTTTTCCAGCACTGCACATGGATCTTCTTAGACTTGAAGAATGTTCAGCTGTCCTGTCCAGTGGTTTGGAGAATAGGAAACCTTCTGACTTGAGTAACAGGTTATTTTCTATGAATGAAACTCACTCGTTGAGAACTATTTCTCAGCAAAGTCAAATTGAAAACATTTCTTACTGTCTTATTTTTTATACATGCCAGACTAATTTCGGTGATAGGTAGCATGAAATATTAAGAAAGACAGGATGCTTCTTAAAGTATGTAGAAAGATACTAAAAATAAATCTAATTAGTCTATTACTGCTCTATAACGTATGTTGCAGAGTGCTTGGGAGCACATTCTAAGGTAAAAGCCTGTGCTCCAGTCCTCTTCCACATCATCACCTTAATTTTGTGACAGGATTCTAGGAGCCAAGGCTTGTCCTGAGCTTTCTGAAGTGTAAAGGATCTGTGCGCAATTTTCTGGTTTTCATTGTGGAGGCATATATTCTTTGGTAGTTTTTCCTAACTGGCTGCTACTCTGTTTTCTCAGAGTGAGACATAGAAGCTTCTGGTGTAAAAGTAATTTTCTTGTTTGAGTGGCTCTTGCATTTGGTAGAAAAGCATTACTCTTTTGTCAGAAAAACTACAGAATTTCTAGTGGGTTTTAGTGGCAAAAAAAATGGTTAAATGAGAAATGAATTCCTAAGAGAGATTCTTACACTCTTCTTTATGTAAGTATAAATAAAAACGTAATAGTAATAACAAAAGTAGTAACATTACTATGTGGTTGGGTAGCAAACATTAAACCAGCAGTTAGCAGATGTCATGCTTGTGCAGATATGAGCCTGTTTAGATATTTCAGTCTTTTCATTCTTGTTTTATGTGCAAGGATAAAACAAAATAGATTATTTATTTTAATGGTTTCAACAGCAGCTTTGGCTTTTGTTACTGTTATTTCTGGAAGACTGTACGTGGATTTTGGTGCAGCATCAGACTTCACCTAGTCTATAGTTTTAGCTTTGCCTGGTAATTGAGGAGCACCAAGGTGTTTTGTGTTGGAGCAGATCCTATAATGTCAGACTAACTACAAAACTTGCCACTTTTAAGTATTGTTTGGTAAGAATATGAAGGTTTTTTCAGTCACCTCATAATTTTGCCTCCTTCCTTCCCAGTAATAGGAGCACCTATTTCCAACCCCTCTGCCATAGGCAGGGACATCTTCTACTAGACCAGATTGCTCAAGGCCCCATATCTAACCTGGCCTTGAACACTTCCAGGATTGGTGCATCCACAACCCCCTTGGGCAAATTCTGCAAGTGCCTTATCACCCTCAGTGTCCTTGGCTAGTGCTTTGTTACAAGTAACAAACATGGTAGCATAACTTTTATTTTTCCAAAACTTAAACCCTTTTATTTACGGAGGTGTAAAGGTCTTACAGGTAAAAATATAGAAGTTCCATGAAACTTGCTCACTCCATTAAGCACAGAAGTCAAAATTAGTGTCCCTGAAGCAAAGGTTTCAGTGTTGCCTTGAGGGAAGACAGAGACAGTGCAGAAGGTAATCTTGCCTCCGATATATTGCAGCTGCATTAATTATCAAAGAGTGGGAACAGCCTTGCCCTCCCAGCTGCAGGTGTGATAAAAGAGTGAGTTAGCTGGTTTGAGTTCAGTTGCAGTTCGAGTTGCAGTTCAATGAAGTCTGCTGCTGTGCTGTGAAAAACCAGGGGCGGGAGGTCGTGCAAGGGACAGACAGGGATAGGTGGCTGGGATAGGAAGGAGCTGGCGGGAACAGAAGAAGGAAGAAGAAGAACTGAAGCATTGAGTTTACAGGCTAGCTGCTAGCATAAATGGACAGACCCTGACAGCTGTGTGGAGATGCCCATGGGAGGCAGCATAGAGACTTTGGAATAACAAGGTGCTGGTGTACGAAGCCTTCTGAAAAGTGTGAGAGACTTCTAGATAATGAGGTGCGGATGCTTGGAGCCCCCGGAAGTTTTTAAAGAAGCATTCTAAGTGCAATGGCTGTCTGGACTTCCACATTGCCTGAGCATGCTTTAGTTTGCTGCTCACTGGTGTTAGTTCCTTCAGTGGTTGAGCAGCCAGGGGTCAGGGCAGCGAGAAGACTTGGGGCACAGGACAGCATATGCCTTTATCTGTGTGTGTTGCAAAGAAAGGGGTTGGAAGAGTGTGCAGGATAGCTTAAGATGCTGCATGAGGCTGAGAAACCAAATAAAAATGGAGCTGTTGTGGTGGAGGATATTGTAGAGATACCAGGAACAAATCTGGGTTTGGGGAAAAAGGGCAAATGTAATTCTCCTTTTAACCTGGCTGTTCTAAAAGGCACTTGCATTGGGGGTGCGGGGAGCACATTTGTTAAGTTCCTTTCTTTTGGCCCGTGTTTTGGCACTTACTTGGTTTCAGTTTGAAGGTTTTTTTTAAGGTAGTGTATTTTTTTCATAGATTAAAATCTGTATAATGCTCTGTGCTTACTTTCTATGAAGAAAAAGCATTAGTAAAATATTACCGTTCTTATTATATAGAATTAAATTTATTGGCAGCTTTATCTTACATGTTTAATTTTTAAAAGCATGTGTTTCTAACTTCCTGTTTCAGTGTTCAGCAGCCTAGCATGCCTAATATTTTCAGGTTAAGCTGACCTTAAGCTGTAATTAAGTCAAAATTGGTGTGAGAATGTCATGTTAGTGGGTGCGACTCCATTTTGGAAGCAGAGCTGTATATACTCTCCACCACCCTGGAGACTTAACCACTTTCTTGCCAGAGAGATTGAATTTACTCTGTTCTGTCTTGCCAGGTTGGCACTTTGCCAGACTTCTGTTGAATTTACTCACTGAAGGATGACTGGTAGATGCAGGACAATGGCTTGGATGGGGGAGAGCATACAGCCTCTCTCTAAGTGTGAGAAGAATAGGACATTTCCTGTTCCATTTCTGCCTGTGAAGTCAGGCTAAGGTGTATATACATAGCTTAAACTTTGTAATAGGTATTTTAGGGTAAGAGCAGCTTTATTCTGCCCAAGGAAATACAATTATTTTAAATAGCAGGTTTTCTTCTGTGAAGAACAAGGTTATGGTAAGGGCTGGAGACTGGAGGGAATAAATTAGCAGGATGTGGTTATTTCTTCCCAGGTTGGTCAGCAGACCTTTAAAAAGTTTTTGTTAACAGACAAAGGCTGTAGCACTGCATGAGGCAAAGAACCATTTCTGCATGCGTCCCCGTAATTCCTATGAAAGAAGAATTTGGAGTGAAAGACTTTGGGGTATCTTTCTCTGATTTAATCTTGAGTGATAATAGATAAAGAGCAGTGATGATTCAAAACTATGTGTTAAGCCCTCCTGGCTTTTGGTTGTTTTCAGACTTTCAGCTAAGTCTCCCTGCTCATATCTCCCTGAGATTTTGTTTGTTTGTTTATTTTTATTGTAAGACTTGCCACAACAATGTTTTAGGAATGGAAAATACCAATAATATTCTGCTGGTGTGGTAAAACATATTACTGTATGACATGATTAATAATATGTGATCTTAGAAATTTATGTCTGTAAGAAACAGCTGCAAAGTATTTATTTTATGAGTATGTTTTTATTCAGTGTCATACAATTGTTTAATTTGCACTAAAATTCATTCTACTGATGTATTTGTAATATTGTCATAGGATATAATGTTGTATTTGTTTGACATGTCCAATTTTTATGGCTCATTTAGCAAAATATGACAGCATTCAATACGACAGTCTAACAGATTATTCAAGAGCCCATTAGATGAGAATTTGAAGTATTCAGTAGATGTTAGGTTTCATATTTACAATTGCCTTTGTAATTTCTGAAGCTCATGTCTAGAAACATTTACTAGAGTTTGTTGTAATTGTATTTCTACCAAGGCTTACTGCTTAATAGACAATTTAAGGATCCTTTACAATTGGGAGTAAACTTTCAAAAGTGAACTTCAGGACTACTCTGGCCCAGGTCATTGTGCTTGCATATACCTGACCCTGGGACTGTAAAAATTCAGTGGAGATTTAATAGTTCTGCCATAAGACAAATATGTTATAGCTGAATCTTTACTTGATAAATACCACAAAAAACTATCTGTCATTGATAAAGTAAAACGTTCTTTATCATGTAGCAAAGCCTGTGTTAGATGGGAAAGGCACTGTGCATTAGGTGAAAGAAAGACTGTGCCCTGTGATAGAAAGAACTTGGAGATCAAGGTAAGCAGGAGTTTTCATGCTTGGATGGAAGTGGCTTAAACTCTGGTTGCAGGATGGTCACTTAAGAAGTTTGATGTTTTGCTTTAGCTGTCTTTTGAGTGCTATTTCTTGAAAAGTAATAACTAGGTTCAATTAGCATGTGTTATTTTATTAAAAATTAGTTGATCGATAGTGCTTCATTTTTGTTGCTTTTATGGGTAATTACTGAGAAAATGTTTGTTTTTCATGGGATGTTAAAGTGATTTTTTAGCTTTTTAAAAAATAAAGCCTGCTTAGTGGATGTTAGTATACTGTGACATAGTTAGCAGTTGTCAGGGTTCCTTAAACTCATTGCTGTTAGGTTTGGAGAAGTTTGGTACTTCCATTACAAAGATTTCGGGGCACTTAATACAGTACTGTAGTTGCATTATTTCACACCTTGCTGCATTGATGATTGCTAATTGCAGAGGGAGTTAAAGTATATGGTGTATCTAGTGTGAACAGAAGGCTATTGCCTGTATTTGTGTTCCATTTCTCTGAATTTTTTTTAAGGGTTGTAATGTACATAGATCTTAACTGTGTGTGGATTTGCAGAGTTATAGCAAGACACCCTGTGTGTGGGGCCATGCTGCATGGCCCGCAAGGAGCTGTGCCTGCGGTTGACAACACAGCCAGGCCCACTGCCAGGCGCTGCTCAGAGGGACAGAGCTGCTGCCCCTCCCAGCGACAGTGTGCTCCAGCTGTGCTGCAGTCAACACTGGCACTTTGCTGGCTTCATGGCAGGTTGGCTGATGGAACTGAATTGACAGAAAACTAATCTTTGGAGTGAGGAAAAGTGTTGGTGGAGCTAGTCTATTCCTTTTCAGCCATATCAGAAATCCAACTCAGCTGACTGCTGCCTTGTATGGGAATGAAAGCTTGCCAGTGTCTTTAGGAATTGGAGAAAACTCCAGGTATTCAGCCTTTACAGAAAGGCAAATGCAAATATTTTTCTTGCCACACAATATAACTAACTCTTATCATCCTTTCCCTACTCATTTTTTTTCCTGAACTGTGCTTTTTAAATGTGACCAAATTTTTGAGGTTTTTTAATTGAAGTTGTTGAGCGTTTTCTTTGTGTCCTTTCTTTGCTGTCCATTTCATGTGAATTTTGAACAGTTGACTACATCAAAGAGGTGTCTTGCTCTTTTTTTCTACTTTAATTACATTTAGAGTTCCTTCTTATAGAAGAAACATTTCTTGTGGTAGTGTTCAAGGCCAGGCTGGATGGGGCTCTGAGCAACCTGGTCTAGTTGAGTGCTTCCCCCGCTTCATGGCAGCAGGACTGGAAATGGATGATCTTTAAGGTCCCTTCCAACCGAAACCATTCTGTGAGTCTCTTGGTTCTTCTGTCCTGCATGTGCAAGTTAAAGCCTTGCAGAGATTGTGGAACCTTTCTGGACTTTTGATTTCTGAATGTTTTTATAATGGGGTAGTATCTATCTGACATCATCTATGAAACTTTGCAGGATAAAAACAGAAGTAGTGCAAATGACTTTTTTTCTTTTTCCTCTTGGTATGTAGATACAGTGCTTTATTTCAATCTGATGTTCCATTTACTCCAGCAAACGTGGAAACCTTCTTCAAGTGTCAGTTGCCTAATTTCCAGGTAGTTTGGCTAGGTTATTAATCTTACTCTGTATGTAACTGCCTTTCAGCACTTCCTAAAAATAGATTGCTGTTTGTTTAGTGCTGCTGTATTCTCAGTTGGACAAGCTTAGACTTTATATGAAGATGGATCCCATGGTGCATAACGACGTGTGCAGATCACATGCATGATATACTATATGGTTTCCTGCTGTGTTTTGCTCATCTTCTAAAACTATTCCAGTGTTTTGAGAATCATCTGTGATTAATGTCAAAAACTGATTTGCCACAGAATTTGTGTTCTGGAATTCTTGTTCAGCTGTCATCTTCCTTGAAATGGCTTGTTAGCTTTATATATTTTTTCACATTTTGAGAGTGAATTGGCAGTTTAGAAACTGTTCTTAGGCTAACCTCACTTTTTATCCTCTATTTTTATCTATAAAACAGGAAGATACCTCTCTTAGACTTAACTTTCCTATAAAAACAACAAAACTTTCTTCCTAATTTCTGAATTTTTGGTGTATCTCCAGTCTAGCAATAGAGTATGTAAGTAAAGAATTCGTAATGCTAGAGATGAAAAAATTACTTTTTTGCTTGTTTCTCCTTTTTCCCCTGTTTATTGTTGGTTCCTGCTTTTGGTGTTATTCAGATTATTTTACTTGCGTGGAAGATTTGAGTGGGAGTCAGACTTGCTCAGAGAGAGAAAAGAAGTTACTGAGGTACTCTTTTTTGGAAGTTTTTGTGATGGGGGTGCAGTTGCTTTAGGAGATGCTTTGTACCTATGAATAGTCAGTGCTTTTACTTGACAGCTGGTTGGATTCAGATGGGTTGAAACATCCTGTTCAAGCCAGACCCAGTTAGAGCAGGTTGCTCAGGGGTTTGTCCAGTCTCTATTGCCTCTCAGATCTGGAGCCCACGTATGGTAAAGAGTAACTTTTGTCTTTTGCAGACTAGCCTGTAGTTCACCAGATCATCCTTGTTGCCCTTTTTGAAAGGCAATGATGTTTTTCCAGTCTTTGGGTACAAGTGGCTTAAGTGTTCCTTAATCACATCTTCCTTGATAATGGGCGATGCTGCGTTCCTGCAGATTCTGTTGATAGCGTTGAGGAACTGTGAGGTCAGAAGACAGAACTTAGCAGTGAAATCTGAGGTGACAAAAAAAGGATCGAGTTCTTAATTTTTTTTTCATGTCTTTTGTCACTAGGTTTCTATCTCATTGAGCAGAAAATGCCCACAATTTTCTGTAGCATTCCTTTTGCTGGTGGTGTAGACAAAGAAGGCCTCTTGAAGTACTTCTGCATCGTTTACTGATGCTGTCATAAGGGCAGCATCCTTGGATGGGGTGGATACCTCTACACCTCTGTTGAGAGAATCAGTAGAAAAGGTGAAAGAAGCATTAGTTGTCCATTGTGTGGTTATCACTGCTGTCTTACCAGAAAAACTTTCAAAGGCATCACTAAAGAAAACGTTTAACATACTTCAAAGCTCTGTCCTTTTATCCTCCTCTGTTACTCCTTGTTAATACTTAAAAAATGTTAAATAGTTCAGCAGATGATCAAACTTACACAGTTCTGTGTTTTTCAGTCCTGTCATCAATGCAATATCCTGCAATGTAAGCAGCCCAATCTTCATGCAAGCCCTGAAAAAAGCAGTGTCATTTACCAGAATATGCAGATGATTTCCATCTTTGAAGTACAGAACTTTCATAAATGCTTTTGCTTTTCAGGAGCATGAACACTTTTGTCCAGGAATGAATGCTCTGTATATATCATTGGTGTTCTGTGGGTATCAGGTTCTTGGAAGGGTGTAGGTGTTTTTGTTAGCCAGATGAGAAATTTAATTCCCTTCACGTGCAAGGGAATGTCTGTGCTTGATATCCATTACAGTGGTATCATAGAACTTCACTATTGACCTCTCTGCTTCATGTAATATCTCAGCTAGTATCAGGTTATGATTACTGCCTGTTACTGGAGGTGCTTTTGAATTTTTTTTTTTGCCTCTGCAGCTAATTTAGGGAGTGGAAAGTTAAAGCATCTTTTAAGCACTAGATCTTTAAATCTATACCTATAAAGGTAGATTTGGCTACGATTCCATGGAAATTTCCTCGGTATCCATAGTACTTTATAATAGTTTTAGTTCCTGGCTGGACCTTACCTCTGCTGTGCTGTCATAGCTGCACTGCATTAGTGTGGTTGAACAGGAGGAGAGAACTGGTATGGTTGAAAAATAACTTTTCCCCTCCCCTGCTGCTCAAGGGGTTCTTGCCTGAATTAGTTTCCTTCCCCAGATTTTTTGTCAGTGCTGACACGTGCAGGACAGAAGCAATAATCTGCAGCTCTTAGAGTGAAGGGCCTGTAAAACTGTTCATGTAGTGCTGCTTCAGAACGTGAAAATGCAACCTCACAGTGGTTGCACAGTTGATGTAGTAGAGCTGATGGTATCAAAGCTGGAAGATAAAAAGCTGTTGTGCATAGAAGCCTGTCTGGAAGAATAATGAAGCAAGGGAGAAAGTAAACCAAAAAATATTTCTGTGTCAGAGTTTTATGCGTACTTGTATCCTCTTAACGATATATCTGATGACTCTAAATGAGCAACAGATTAGAAAGCTTAGAAGCATTCTTTTTCATTTATTTAAATATGGGTCTGGATGAAGGCAATGATTCTGTGTACATTTAAATTAATTTACATTTTCTGTGTGAGTGCTGGTGTATCTGATAAGTTGGTTGCAGTTGTGATGGCATAAGCGTTTGTAAGATGAGGCTTGCAGTGTTTCTTTACCAGCAATTGGGGAAAAAGAATGTAAATTTCAAGTCCTCCTGAAAAAGCATCTGGGTCCTGAAGCAAACCTTTGTTTGATCTAGGCTCTGTGTTTAGGATTGTTCTTGTACACACAGAAATAGATGAGATCTCAGCAGATGAAAGACTTGCAAAAGTTTCAATGTGTGCAATAGAAACCTTGAAGTCTCTGCTGTTGTATTCTGGGGGGGTGGGGTGGGGAGTTATTCTGGCAAACCAGTGATATATATGAAAAGATTACTTTCCTAAAAAATTGATCTTTGTGAGGACAGTAAATGCATCTGGCTTATTTGGTGAGTNCCCTTCATTGTCTGTCCATATAAAAATCCCTGTCCCTGCTTTTTATAAGACACTTAAGGTACTGCAGGACTGCAGTAAGGTCTTTTCAAAGCCTTCTCTTCTCCATGCTGGACAATCACAGCTCTCTGAGCCTTCTTTGTAGGAGAGGTGCTCTCACCCTCTGATCATCTTTGTGGTCCTCCTCTGGACCCATTCCAACAGATCCATGTCTTTCTTGTGTTGAGGTCCTCTGAGCAGGATGCAGCACTCCAGCTGGGGTCTCACGAAGGCAGAGTAGAGGAGCAGAGTCACCTGCCTCAGCTTCCTGGCCATTCAGCTTTTTATGCAGCACAGGATACAATTAAACTTTGGGGCTACCAGTGAGCACTGTTTGCTCATATCCAGCTTTTCCTCCATGAAAACACTCAGGTATTCTCCAGAGGGCTTCTCTCCCTGACTTCTGTTCCTAGTCTGTACTCTTGTCTGGGGTTACCCCAACTCAGGTGCAGCACCTGGCTGAGAATCTCAAGGGAAAGCCCACTTGTCAAGTTCGTCCAGGGCCCCCTGGATGGCATCATGTCCTTCCAGTGTCCTTCCATCATGTCCTTCCATGCACCACTCCGTTTTGTATCATCTACCAACGTGCTGAGGGTGTACTCAATCTCACCATGTCATTGATGAAGACCTGGAAGAGCAGCAGTCCCAAGAGTCAGGAGAGACCTGAAGGATACCACTCGTCACCAGCTGCCACTTGGACACAGAGACATTGTCTGTAGTTTGTTGGCTGCATCCTTTCAGGCACTTCCTTACCCACTAAACAGTCCATCCATGTCTTTCCAATTTGGAGATAGGGGTGTAATGTGGGACCATATTAAAGGCCCTACAGAAGTGTAGGTAGATGGCATCTGTCAGTCTTTCCTTGTCAACCGTTGCTGTCATTCCATCACATGGCATGATTTGCCCTTAGTTAAGCTGTGTTGACTGCCTTGGGTCACTCTGTTGTCTTGGATGAGCCTTAGGCTATCTTCTAGGAGGATCTGTTCCATGATGTTCTCAGGCACAGAGGTGAGGCCCTCTGGTCCCCTGCAGCTCCCCACCACTACCAAAATCTTGCCACACAAACCCAATACAACATCGCATACAAAACTAGGAAGCAATAGGGATATTTTTCTAGTGAGTTGTAGTATAGATTGATATGGAATGATTTGCCTTTGAACATGAGATACAAGATATGCAAAGAACAAATCTTCCATGATGATGTGTTTTGCTGGACACTAGCACTTTACTAAATACTGTGTGTGTCACTTCTCATTCAGTATTTTAGACAGGCAGAATTTTAAAGGATTCATTTTTTTGAAACTGCAAAATTTTGCTCTTATTTCATGGATATTCATTTTGAACTTTTTTTCCTTCCATTTAGGAATTGCTTAGCGGCACTGTTGAATGATGGTAACTCCTGCTGAAGGAGTTTGCAAAACAGTGTCCACGCACTGTAATGTAAAGGTGTTGACCTGCTTTCTGACATTCTACAGGCATATTTTGCTTTCTAATCCAAAATGTGATAATTGTGTTTTAAACAAAAAGACTGTATGGGGATTTTTAAAAGTCTGGCTTCAAGGTGTGGTTAATGATGCCATAAATGTCCTAGTGAAACATACTATTTTTTCAGGAATTTTTTTAATGGGCTTATTAGAAATTACATGTAACTGTTGTTTTAAAAAGCAGTGAAATGTGTCAGCTACACTTGTGTAACTTGTCTAGTTAAATTCCAGGTACTTTCTTGGGCTCAGAACTGATATCTCCCTTGGTGTAACAGCACCTAAGGGAGTTAGTAGTGAGAGGAAAAATGAGAGTGAAATCTGCTCCAGCATGCTGCCTGTCTTGGGCAGAGGTACAGCGATTGCCTTCCCTTGACACAATAACTTAGGGTTAGCTCTACGTTTTTGAACATTTTCACCTCTGGGTATGGATGTGCCTTGCTGATTAAAAAGACTTCAAATAGCGCACATCGTGAAAATTGCATCATAGGGGTTCCCAGTTTAAATCTTAGGGCAAAATAGTCGGCAGCTTAGCCTGTGTAACAGATTACTTGTTATCCCCTTAAAAAAAAATAAAAAGATCCTGTATGGTATCAGATACCAAGATCAAGTAACTCGGGTGAGCACTCTGGCTAACATGATGGTATACTTCTAGATTTACATTTTTTTGTTAGGACCAAAAGTGCTAGAGAGAGAGAAAATTGATCCAGAGTTGAATGAGCAGACCTGGGATACTAAGACATTTTCCATGGATGGCTGCACTGATCAGTAGAGCTGGATGAACTGTCCAATACAGAAATGCTTAATGAAAAAAGGAATTACAGAAAATACTGAGAAACTTTTTTGAAAAAGGAAAGATCCAGCTGGAGTATAAAATACTTGTAGCCAGCTTGGGAGTTATTTAAAGATACAGGAGGCTTGCATGCTGCTTGTTTAAGTAGATTTCAAAAGCCTCCCCGAATGCTGGCCTGGCTGAACAGCAGAGTAAGATATAATATCTGAAATAAAACATCACAGTTCTTGAATCAGATCTTTTATCTTAGTAATGAAAATAGAGAACTGGTGGATTTAACCTGTAATTATAATGAGGTGGGGAAAAAATTGATTAGTAACTCCCAACAGAGATAAAAACTATTGTTAAGTGTCTCTTCAAACTCAGCACGTACGTTTGAGGAGTATCAAGAGGATCAGCAGACAACCCAGTTGTAAAGGGTGGCTTTGGAGTATATAAGGTCATAGCTGAATAATGGGACTGCTTGCACTCACTTTGGCAACACTTAGAGAGCTTGTCCTGCCAGAATAGTTCTTAATAAGGAATGTGACAGAGCGTACTACCCAAAATGAAGTATCAGTGGAAGAAATTGCAGTACATTGAGCAAACTGTGAACAAGGCAGCCTCGCATGTGTTGTAAGAGGAACTGGCGGATAAAGGAGCTAATGACTGTGGTGTGTTGGTTGTGGTTAGCATCGTATTTCTTCTACAGGTAAGGAGGGTAGCTAGCATGATATCAGCATTTTAAAAAGGCAGTGGACGTATTTGAGGAACTTTACGTCAGTGAGCTTTGTGGCCATGCAACCTGAATTCATGGAAATTATAATGGAGATCAGAATTGATTTCATTGTTCCCTCTGTAAAGTCATTTATCAAAGGCTTTGGGAGAGGCTGAATTACCATTGAATAAAATGGAAAATTTAATAAGAAACATTTGGGAAGAGTTAGAAAGAGATGGCAAAAAAGGTTTGTTTTGTTTGTAGGAGTAACCGATTGAATTGCACAAGGATCTATAACATCGATGCACAGTTACAAGGAAAAGAGTATGATAGCCAGGTGACTAAGTTTGTAGATATTTAAACTATACTTGGGTTAGTGTAAGGGCTAGCTATTTAAAGAAAGCTGTAAATGCTCAGGTTTTGAGTTACGTGGATTGAAATCATACGTGAAATTCTGTGAAGGTAAATGTCAAGTGATCTTAGCGAATGAGAAGCAAAATGAGAGCATTTTTGTACGTAGTGATTTACTCTGAAGTGCTTCTTCACCAATCATGAGTGAAAGCTGGAATTACCTAAAGATCAATGCAGTTCTCCCTAGTGAAAACAGCAAATCCAGCATAAAGACTTGCTAGGAAATGAAAAAAGAACAAAACAGAAACAACATTCTGCTTCTGTAAAAATTCATGGGATGTATGCATCCTGAATATTCCTCATAGTTGTGTATCCTCATTTCAGAAGGGGTACAGTAGACTAGAAGAGGCTCAAAGAGAAGCATCAAGAGGGATTTAAAGGTATGGAACAGCTTTCACGTGAGGAAAAATTAAGCTGACTCAGTATTTTTCTTTTTCTGCCTGGGAAATGAAGACCATGAAAGAACACAACAGGAATCTACACATTCATGAGGGAATAGGGAAGGGTTACTTATTACTGTCTTCCAGAGTACATGGGCTGGAGAAGTAGAGTACTAAGAGCAGAAGGTGCCAGATTGAATCAGAATCAACAAAAGGAGATACTCCTGTAATTAAGCTGAGGTACTTTCTGCTGCCAGATGCTGTTGATTCTATGAAGCAGGCTTGATTAGAAAGCAAGCAGGGAGAAGAAAAAGGTAGGAGAAGCTGTTAACCACAAAAATATGTGTTTAGTATATTCACTCATGGCTTAGGAAGCCTGCTGTAGATGCAAGTAGTTGGAAGCAGAGGTTGAATATGCAATAAAATACTCTGTGTGCATTGTTTATACTTTATCCTAGACGTTGTTGGTTGTGGTTTTCTTACTCTTTTCTATCAGAGTATATCAGTTTCATTCCTTATTTCTAAATGCATTTCCAACAATGCAAGGAAAAATATAGTAAGAAAAAACACAAACTAAAATCAAAGCAGCTGCATAGTTTGTCATACAGAATTTGTGTGCGACAGCTCTTAATTGCAGTAATTAGGGCCCAGGGGGAGCATTGCAGTATTTAGGGCCTTGCTTTAATGTGTGCTGTCTCCATGCTCTGGAACACCTTCACTTAAGAATATTCCATGCCATGATATTATATGAAAATCTCCATAAGGGTGGGTATTGTAGTAGAGAGATCTGAAATTTTATGTAGTAAGACAGAAGGTTTTTGCTTAGTTGATGCTAATACTGAAATTTCAATTTGCATCGTATGTTAATTCAGGTCAGTGTCAGATGTTGAATTAAAAATCCAGCATATTATGTTGAAATTGTACTTGGGAAACTTTAGAACTGTTGCTTTTATATGAAAAAATTCAATGTGTTTGGTTATTAGTCATGTAAACAATAGATTTTAGGACTATTTCTGTGTGTGGCATATTGTTCTTCTCAGAGAAACCACCCTTAAATTTATGAGTATCAGTAAAACAGTTATTATACTACCTCAGGTTGTAATTTTTAATAGCTTGCTAGCGTACTGCTAAAAATATGTTGACAGATACTTTTATTTATTTAGGGAAATAATAATCACCACTGCATTGACGGACTTACTGATCAAATGATAGTTAAAAATTGACAACAATAAGATAGATACTGGGGGAAAATACATGCATCTGGTTTACTCCTCTAGTTTGTATTGATTAATAACTCAGCTTGAAATCAAGACTTATCTTAACTTGTTCTCATTTCAGCTTTGGATAGATCACAGTCCAAGAGAGATGGAGGTTTTAAAAGTAATTGGAGCTTTGATCATGCAGAAGAAAGTGAAGGAGATGCAGAGAAAGAGTAAGGATGCTTTTATCTAGGCTATTGAAAGTATAAATGTGTATTTATAGTTAAATACTTATATTTTGTAATTTATGAATAAGAAACATTATATAGTATCTTAAACTTTCAGTGATTAAGAAAAAATTATTTCAAATAAGTGATTATTTTAAATAGTATTGCCAAATAGGAGCTCATTCTAATGTAAGCTTTATTGTGAACATGGGGCTTATAATGCAGGGCACAGTACATTTCACAAGAGCTGCGGTTGTCTTTGTAGCTTCTCTGTAAGTCTGAGGAACACAGACAAGCAGTATGTGAGCATACAGAATATGGAAGTTGATAGACAGGGTATCCAAGCAGCTTCAGCTTTTCCTTCCTTCAGTGATGATGCTGCGCAGTACTTGACAGTTATGGTTAAAGTACTTCGGTAGCTTTAGGCCTTCATCAAGTTAAACTGAGCTTAAAGATTCTAGGTTTTTCTTCCTTTGTGTTTATTTCACTGAATAGAGTTAAGGCTGTTTTTTTTTCTTTATAATTCAATCCTTTACTTGATATGTTTGGATTTTGGCTAAAACTCAAATCACATGTGTATAATTCAAATGCATACTTTGTCCTTGTGACATTTTATTGTTACTAATGTGTTTTATTGATTTTAATGTATTTATTTCCAAAATGACTAATGAATTGTTAAAAGAACAAGTGTCATGCACAAAGAATTCATGTCAGTTTATTTGTTGTTCTTAGATATTTGGAGAGTAGGACCTGGAAATTTAAAAGGTATGCTGTGGTTCTCTAGTAAGAAGTCACTGAATCCTGTGATTAAGTACAAAAATAATTCATATATGAATTTGTATCGTCTAATATTCTGCCAAATACTATGCGTTGGAAGGGAGGTAAGAAAGTAGACATAACCACATAGGCTTCAGTAGCAGGCTATGCTGTAATCTTAATAAAACATTTAAGAAATCTGAAGTTTTAGTAATTAAAAAATGAATGTACGAGTTCATTAAAGCGTGAGGTAAGCATTAAGAACTCTTGTCAAAACAGAGCTGTATTGGAAGTTAAAAGCACTTTTTTAAGGGTTCACAAACAAAGGGAATTTTAGTTTTAAAAAACTAGGGTCCTATTGTTCCTTAGCAACTTTACATCCATTCGTAGTGCACACAAATATGTTTTAAGTGTAAGGGCAGTACGTACCATACAGTTTCTATTTCCATTTTACTTGCCTTCAGAAAAAAGTCACATTTGAAAACAAAGCAGCTTTTTTTCTACTAGTGATTTACTGCTGTTTTCCATGAGTCTCTAGCTAATGTTGATTTAAGAACATAGACTGAAAAATGCGTAATGATGCTAAAAAAAAGTTAGAAAAAATTTATGCAACATAATCTTTATGTAATTGTATCTGATTTTAAGGTTGTATGTCTGGGTGATTTTTCATTCCCTTCAAATATTCTCTACAATAAGCAGTTTTCCCATAGCTGGAATTGAATTTTTATTGCCTACTTAGATCTTTTTTGATGTGCTTTTATATCTGTGAATTATGCAGAATCTTATTCTGAAGTATAGATAGAAGAGTAGTTGAAAATTGATTTAAATTGGAGATCTTGTCTTCTTACCTTACCCATTCTCTGATACCATTTGAGGCAATTTCTTATTCCCTCCAAACAGCCACGTTTTAAGCTGCCCAGGTATTTACTTTTGGCAACACCTGGGTTTGTTTATCTTAAAGACATAGCGAGCTTTTAGCGTTTTGAAATAATTTGTGTTTTTTTGCTTTTCTGATGCACTTTTATTTCATATAGCAAAATGTTGACAGAAGGATGTCTTTAGAAAACAACAGTAAATTTTCCTTCTCTTTTTTCTGAATTTCCTTTACCCTTAATAGAACATTTCAAAGATCAGCAGCTTTAGTTCATACAATTGTTCCAGCATAAAGCTTTGAGTCCCTCCCAGTATTTTGAGTATATTGTGCAGTAAGTAGGTGTTTGCTGTGGTGTGCTGATACTGACTACAATGTTTGATTCTTACATGGTTTCTTTGTGGAGAGAACAGTGAGTCTGAATCAAGCAGCTGGATCCATCTCATGCTTGTGGAGGCACTGGTCTTACAGTGCCTGACTTAATCACAGCTTTTTGGCCTCTTATGGCAGACACACAATAGGTTTGTTTTGAACTGGCCTAAGAATAACATCTCAGCACTTAAAGGAGTGGCTGCATTCTTGTATTACCCCATGAGTCCTGTACTAATGATGTTGGTCATCACTGGATGTCTGCTTGGATGATCTTTTTTTTCAGTGAGATGAACACAAAGTATGTGGTTAATGACCTTCTACCACAGCAATTTTTAGAATAGGTAGATGATTTTAAAAGAAAGGTGTAATTTAACTTACTTGGGAAGTAGATGAGGTGAGTCATAATGGTTAAGATATCAAGTAATGAACACAAAAAGACTAAAGAATATTTGTAAACTGAAGAAGGTTTGGAAACATAATGATCACCCAACACTGTGTAAATTTAAACTGATACTAGAGTTGATACTCTGCATGAAATGAGTTACAGAAATCAAGAATGGTAATTAACAAGTAACTTATCCCAAAGTAAGCACTGACAGATAATGCTCAGTCCATTTGAAAGAGTAAAAGTAACATTTCTGATGTTCTAAAAGATTTTATCTACTCAGGATGGTAGCAAGTGGCGTGAGATTTTCCTTGCTTTGTCATTGGAGATCCCATAGGAGATCTACCTTTATGTAGAACACTAGAAAAAAAGACGGTCAGCTGAGCACTCTGAAACCTGTGTAGTCCACCACAGAATAAATGGTGGAAATTAAGATCATCTTGTGTAGTGGAAGACATGAAAGGATGGCAAACTTAAGCAAACATGGCCAAAGTAATATATTCAAGTGGTTAATGAAATTAACATGCTGTAAGATCCTTTCGGGTGTTACAGATGACTCTCTTGAAGTGTCTTGGATAATTTATATTTACTTCCTTTGTAATATCTGGGTAAATGTGTTTGAAATATATCGGTATGCTCCACAGTGATTTTGTAAATGGATGGGCCCAGATTTCTCTTGGCTCTCATACTGTTTTCTTAATAGTCTAGACTTCTGCCTTCCACTGAGATAACAGTAGCCTTATCAAAAAACAAGGAATACAAATAAATTGGTCGAATTTATTTACACTACAGTATCTTTACTTAACTACCATTTTATTTCAAAAAGCTTTATTTTTTTGCCCCTTCTATTTAGGGGAATAAAGCTCTTTTTTCCATGTATTGACAAATGAAAAAGCACTGGACTCTGTTATATATTTACACTGAGCTTTTTTCTGCTGCATATAAAATTTGTATTACTTTGCCAAAAAACCCTTCCATAGTTATATACATGTTTTATACTTCTTTTGGGAGCCTGTTAGTAGGAGCCTGTAGCCTTGAAATTGATGAAAACTTCTAAAATTAAGGCTATTTTTAATGGAATGGCACTGTGAATGAGTTAACAATACTACTACTCTTTTGCCTCTGATAGTGGAGCTTTTTTAGTGTGCTACCTACCACTATGTAATTTAAAACAAAAAATGTACACAGTGTGCTGTGAGGGTAAATACATCAACCTGCTGGTTTTAAATGTAACAGTTTTCAGAAAGAAATTCCAATTATGTTTGAAATGTGACTGGATCAGTTGGTAGTTGATAGAAATGTGCTTGCAGCTTATTAACAGTGTAACCTATGGTCAACAGAGGTTTAAAGTTTGGGTTGCTTGTAGATATGGCAAGTGATTTGAGGTAAATGAACAGAAATCTTGTTTTCTTGTTCAGTGCCTAAATTTGAATGTGTAATTATGAACTCCCTTTAAGAACTCTGTTTAGGTAAATTACTTCTATTTTTTTCCCTTAATATTAGTAAAGACTTAACATTTATTTGTTATAAAAGTTTAAGGAATATATTGAAAAGTTAGAAATTATGTTTCAATGTGAAAATAATGAGGAAACCCATGGTTCCCCGGTTAAAAGTGGCAGTGTGTGGAGACATCCTCGCAGCAAGACAACTGTGGTTTCATTTCAGGGATGTTAAAAATGTTACTGACTGGTATGTCGAGGGAGTGTATAGTGTTTGTTTTGGGTTGGTTTTGGTTTTTTCCTGCCTGTATAAATTGCATCATTGAAGCAGGCAACAGGAAGCATGATACATGAGCAAATAGACATTGCTCGGTTGCTATGTATTCTGCTCTCTGAAAAAACAGCCTTTTTGGTTCTGATGCATACGCTTCACATTCCTGAAGATCTGGAAGTATTGGCTCATTTAAAACTTCCAATTTACTAATATTTCTCTAGTCATGTTGCATGATAAGAGTTACTCTTGTTCATTTCAATATAAGCCTTGGCTTAGTGTTTTGGTCGTTTGCAATGTGTTAACCTTCTCTTACCTCCCCCCTCAACTGCCCTTTGTTGAAATGGTTGAAGTATTCAAGTGCGTTGAAATCCTAAAAGTATTGCCATGGTACAAAGCTGTTTTGAAAATTGCCATCATTTTTGTATGAACTGAAGCTAAAGAACAAAAACATTTCTAGAGGTGAAATGATCTGACTAGGGCAGCTCTGTAGGGAAATGCCACATCTGTAGGTTGCTGCTCATGTTTATGCTACAGTGTTTTGTTTATTTTTTAGGATGTGGAAAATTTCTGAAATTGTTTAACTCTGTGTCTGCTGATGAATGTTTGAAAGGATGATTTGTTTTGAAAGAGTTTAAAAAATGTTGCAGGATGTAAAAATTTTAATATCCATGTGTAGTCTCTGTAGAAGTACAACTGTACTCTTTTTCCTTTGTTTGAAGTTAGTGATGAATCTACAACACTGTTTTACCATTGAGCACCTAGAATTGTGGTGCTCTACAAATGAAAGGAAAATACAACAGTGGCACTGGCTATATGTCCACATTTACATAATTCTTCCCATTTCAAAATCAACTGTGTGCCCAGTCTTCTCTCCTGAAGTTTCAGTCTGTAGATCTCACCCAACATTTTTATTTTATTTTTATTTGTTCTAGGGATATTTGTATTGCATAAGATGGAAGAATAAATTGTAACATGAAGGGAAATATTTTGCATGGAAAAAGTTGTTAGGAACTTGAGGGATGGGGCACTGAGTGATTAGTTTATTTATATATGAAGAGCTAAAGTCACTGTATGTATTGCAAGCCAGCATGTCAAACTGACACAGCTAAGAAATGTTTGTTTCTTTTGCGTAACTCTTCCCTTTAAACATCTGGCATAACTGCTTTTATTGTAGGGAATTTCTGCCTGAATGCTCTTGATTCAAACTTTTCAAACTATGCAATTACAAGTAGGCTAAAAGTTGTATTGTTTTGTTGTAGCCAACATAGGAGTAATGTTAGTAGGACTGATGAGAAGGGATTTTCTGCAAGTTGCACCTCCTGGAAGTAAGAATAGGTTAGACTAATCCAGCTGCTGTCAGTATGAAATGTGTGATTGGGGTTTCAATTTAAATACTTAAGATTACTTGAGGATAACTGCCTATTACTAAAAAGAATAGTTTTAGAGTATCATGAAGTGGCGCTTTTTTTTGTCTTCTTCCCCATTCTAATGCTTGGGGATTACAGATACTGAAAGTGCTAAGGAAACACATTTTAATAAGCAGTAGAACCAAACTGAATATGTTGTTTTCAGGAAGACATACTTTGGTAGTAATTGGTGTGGGGTAAAATGTGGTCACATTAAGATCTTCTAAAGCACTATGAAGTTTTCAGTTTTAAACTACATATTTGAACGTTGATAGGCATAAACTAAGATCATGTTGTATAGGTTAATGAAGTTTTGGACTCAATTTATGCAGAGAGTATAGAATCTTCTAAGTGTCAGTAATTTTGTTGTAACCATGTTGAAGGTTCAGTAGCATTGTCTATTTTGAATTAATCCTTTTAGCTTTGCTTTTTGCAAAGTAATTTGATGTACACTCTTAAGTTCAGGTTCACATTATGCATCTGATCACTCTGTTGCTCATTTCATTCCTGTTCTTTTATGCATATTTATACAATGTGTATAAATTTAAATGCTTTTAAATGTAGAGAAAAGGGGGGGAAAAGCCTTTTGCATTTAAAATGTTTTGTGGGTGCTCTGTTGGATTACAATGTATGTGCTTTTCTCTCCCATACCTGTCTAGCGAGGCAAATCTGCTCAGTTTAGATGACAGTGATGGGCCTTTCAGTCCCAATGAAGAAAAAAAGGTAAATAATGGGTTTATCTCATGGTGAAAATGTATCTTTAAAGCTTTTTTAGGTTCTTGAACAGTATTGCATAGCCATGTGTGCAGTGTAAAGAAATGAAAGTTTCTGTTGTGTTTTAGGAACATATGCTCAAGCTGTTTATCTGCCTACCCTTAAAGTTTTTGTTCCCCTCTTGATCTCTATAGTATTCTGAAAAAATTAGCAAGAATAACTAATTGTAAGTTTAGACAATTACCATAAATACTGTACTAAATATAAAACATAATATACTTCGTTTAGTAAGAAATCGAAGTATGGATGTAGGCAGTGTATATTTTCCATGAAATTTGGTATAAAAGCAGTTTGAAAATGAAGCCAAAGTAATATTTATATTAATATTTTGCATTAATTTTCTCCTAACTTCTATAAAATTATTTTAATATATGTGAATTCTGTTGTGACAGTCAATTCGTTGTCGACCTGGAACTATCGGCACCAGCAGTGATGCCATAAAAGCATATGCAAGGCGAGGCAAAGCTGGAGGTTTCAAACTTTTTAAAGGGAATGCAATCGGTCTCAACATGATGGGAAATAGCAAGAAACTGAGGTAATACATTTAATTTGTGTTTCCTTGCTTTGATCATTGATACAGATCAATACACAGTAAACAGAACATTGTGTGCTGTGCATTTTAAGAAGCTGTACTGTACTGTGCTTCTGAGTAAAGAGGGAAACTTAGATTGTTAGGGTCTTTCCTCTTACAAAATGTTTACCACCACATTAGTAAAGTACCAGAAGACTGTTAAAATGGATTTAGAGCATTCACTGGCGTATTTGTTAGTACCTTACCCATGTTGCCTGCATGTGTTATTGTTCCTCTATACGGTGATAGCAGGTAGGAAAAGATTTTGTACATCTCCATCCAGATTAGCTTCTTTCTGTGACCATGAATTACCAAGGTTAACTCAGGATGCGTTTTCTGTTTTTCTTACTGCAAGATATAATTTGATTTTAGATTCACAGACTTTTTTTTAAAGGATTCAGCAAATAGCCATACTTGTATAGGATAGCTTGAGACTGTCACTTGCATTTAGAGCTGACAGGAACAGTTCTTAAGCATTCAGCAACTTGCTTGTTGCTACTGTCCCTAGCTTGTAAGAGACTGATTTCTTTATTTAGCGTATAAAAGTGATATATTTGCCTAACTTTCTCAGGGAATGTTTCATATTGCTAAAGTGCACTCAGTTTGATAACCTTCGCAGGAAGGAAAAGTTTGTAAGATACCCAGCTATAGATGGGCCAGTCATTAAATAGCCAATGTATATGTAGCTACATGAGGGATGTCCTTGTCTTCATTTGTGGTGGTTTATCACCATCTGGAAACTAAACTCCAAATAAGCCACTTCCCTTCCTGCCCCTTCCAGTAAGAGAGGGACAAAGGCAGAGAGTATGGGTTGAGATAACCATGTACTGAAAGCAAACAGCAGTGGAGTAAGAAATGCACAGTCACAGCAGCAATATTAATAACAAAAGCATACAAAAATAAAGGAAGGTGCTTTATGCACAAAAGGTGTTTGCCACTTTGACTTAGTTCCGTGTGGCTGGTGGGAGAAAGACAAGATGGTGGGTGCTCCCCACAGCTGGCTCTCCCCATTCCTGAGCCTGAGACAGTGGAAAACAATGACAAAACCCTGGAAGTGAGATCACCTGTGTTGTGCTGCACCGCTGCTCTGCTGCACCAGGCTTGGGTTCAGGCTCAGTTCTGCTGCTGCTACTCTGCTGGGCTCAGTTCTACATGGCTTCAGAGCCACATCCTGGGGTCACATCTCAGAGGAGTGGGAAAGTGGTGAGTGGCAGCCGTAGAGGATGGGGTCTCCAGGGCTGATCCCAGCAAGTCAGCCCTGATGAAGACAGGGGACAAAAATGGCACACTTCTGGGGATATGGTCCTTATTCTTCCCCTGACACCACAACCCCCAGCGATGATTTGAGAGGTGCAGAATAGCAATGTAGCTGTGCCCACAACGTAGCCCCAAGCTCTGGCCCCTCTCTGCAGTCAGGACATGGCTCTTGTATGCTGTAAGCACTGTTAGTGGGACCATATTACCATAGTCACTTGGAAAAATAAATCCTTGAAGTTCTGTGTGATACATATTCTTTCCTCCTGTTCTGGTCTTTGAGCCTGATATCTTAAGATAAACTACTGGACTGTTACGTGGAACTGTAAAAAGCTTCTTTAAAAATAAAATTTATTTATTAATGACAAGGTTTTTTTGTTATAGGTTATTTTTACATTTACACAAATTAGCATAGTACTTCATTGTCCTTGCTTTATCTATGCAAATAATGCTTTGTCTTTAGATTTTTTTTTTTTGTATACGCAACAGATTTATAAGATAATATCCAGATTTCTGCTTTGCACATCTTCAAATTCACCAGTTCTTACAGAATCATCCTGGTCATTTCCATTCTTTAGGATTCTGTTCTTGAATGTAGACATAAAGGCAAAAGTAACAATTACAAACCTGTCAGGGCTCCTTTGCTCTGTTTTACTATCGAAGAAACCTGTGCATCTACATTATACTTGTTCTTTGTTTTGAGTACACCTTTAAAATAAGATTCCTCTAATTCTCTGGTAGCTAGAATTTTCCTTTGGCTGTGGAATTTGTAGTGAAATCCAACCATACCATGTAATTTTTTCTGTTAAAGCAGTCATACCTGACTGCACAAGTATGTTTATACATATTGTTCATGTATGTTTTTACTAAGTTCCAGAAAGGTATGCAGGTTTTAAGGTAAATAGTTACTGAGGTTTTTTTTTTGGATGGGCTAAGCATGTAATTCCGACATTATTTTACCTGGATTGGAACTGCCTTCTGTTGGCAAATAATACAATATAAACCTAAGATCTAGTTGGATTTATAAAATTCAGCTAAAAAAGTAAAATCTGTTGCATGTAAATGGGCACCACCTTTTGTCTGGTACTGAACTGCATACTGAATTGAAATGAAAAGTATAAGCATCCACCCCCTTCTTACTAAACTGTCCTTAATGAAGGACTTTGTTATAAATAATGGATGTGTATAGGCCACTGTGACTGCTTCTCACATTTTGGTCACTGCATTTCGTGATTATGCTCCAAGTGATTATATTTAATCACTTAATGACTTCATTGATTTAATGACTTCATTGAAGTATTGTTGTACCTTTCATAATGTGTGTCAGTAAAGGTTTGGGATCTGGTCACTTGAGTGATGATTGCTGGTTTGTTCACTGTGATACACAGAAGGGAAGGTGCTTAATAGTTACTCTTTCAATATTTAGACTCTTCAGCTGGAGAAGATTCTGAAAGTTGATCATGCAGTTAAGATGCTAGATTAAATACAAGAAGATCAGATACTTGATATTCTTCATCTGTTCGTGGTTATTTTTATCAAAATGCTGGAGTCTTTTTTTCCATCTTATCTGCAGAATAGGGACTGAAAATTTCAGATCAATGGGACTTGACTCAAGTGAGTATTATTCTGGTAGAATAATCCCTAAAATTCAGAGAATAAGGGACAGGAAGAAGGGATATACAAGGACAGTGAGAAGAAATATTTGCTGTACTTGTCAGAGAAATTTAAATGAAGCAAAAGATCATGATCTTTCACCTGCTTAAGCAAATCCAGTATCAAACTCTTAACCTAATTAGTTTTGGTTGTATTTTTTTAATCATGAGGTCTTACTTTAAACAGCTTTATCTTTTCTAACTTCCAATGACTTGTATTAAGGCCCTTTTAGATTTTCTTTGACTGTTTGTTAAAGACATTATTTGATGAACAGCAGAATTAATGTAGTCTGTAGTTGTGTGTTTTTGAAATGTTCTTTCTTTACTTCTAGATCCATCCATTTGCCCACTGCAAGATTTTTTTTGTTTTGTCTCTTGAATATGTGGTGTTAAGAATTTCCTAGGATCAGCTGATAATATGTGATAGTAAAACCTTGTTTTTGTCAGAGCCTAGGCTTCAAATCATTCTGTGGTTTCTGAGCTAACATTAATGAAACAGTTATTGTTAAAATACTGTAAGTTCTTTTCAGAACATTTGTTCTTTCAAGGAGCTTTCTGACCATTACATCACCCTGCTTTTAGTGTGTTGTACTAATTTTCAAAAAATTCTGCTGGAACTTGCAAACTCAGATTTTGGTTCTGATGTGCCTGTTTTGCAGCTTGCTAGGACTTTATGATTGTATTTTCTGGTGTTTCTGTCTGTGTTGGGTATGTTCCATTCAGAGAACAAGATCATAGAGCAGATTGTGTTTTACAGCTGTCCTAGTTGGAAACGTGTCTGACACCATATGAACCATTTAAGTGTGCCATCTAGAACAGTCTGCTTTGACTCAAATCTGATCCCTGAGCATCTGTGATACTCTGTTCCACCACCTACTGGAGTTTTCACTACATGAGTGTGAGGCAAAATGCAGAAGTGCTGCTTAACAGGTTTTTTTGCCGTGGGGGCACAAGACAGAGTTTTCACAATCATGATAGTTTGGCAAAGGTCAGACCCGACAAACACAATGGTAAAACAGGAGATACGTAGGCTTGCTTGCTTGTTTGAAGGCCTTAGGCCTAAGCATTTGAGAAGGCATTCCTGCACTCTGCTTCTGGTTTGTTTTTTTTTTTTTTCTTTTTCAAAGACATGAAATGGGAAGCCAAAGAGGATTTGAGACATTCTAAAGTATGTAGGGCAATAGCTATCAGCTTTTTATTTCTGAGGTGACAAATCAGACAGAAAGTTGACTGTAGATTGATCTGGATGATGACTGACCAGCTGGAGTTGCATAGCTTTGACATAGAAGCATGTGAGATGGGTGTGTTTACTTTTAGGAGGTTGTTGTTTGCATGGATGCTATTAATTTTCAGGATATTGGCCTACTAACTCAGATGGCTTATGATGTTTTTGAATTTCATAATCTAAAAAAGAGAATTTAACTCTTTGGGTCTGATAAGTCTTGTTCTGTTATGTACGTGGTTATGTTAGGGGCAGTCAGAAATGCTCTGAAAGCTTCTAATCTTGATTTATGTAAGCCTGTCTAAACGGTTTGCAACGCTAAGCTGAAAATTGAAAAACAAACACATTGAAAAACACATTGAAAAACAGTTTACTCATTTTCTTCATTTGGTGGAATGTAAAGGAGGGATTAGGAGCTGGTTGTCAGTTTTTTTTTAATTGTGGTACTTTGGGTTTCTTTTCATTGTTTGTAACAGGACAAAAAAACACATTGAAATTCTGAGAAGAAGTATTAGTAGGGATGCTTTTTCACATCATTTTCTCCAGTGCAATTAAAATTTCCAAGCAATTTCAAAAGCACAGTATAAACACTGTATTTCTGTAATTTGAAACAGTTTGCATCATCAGCATGCTGTTAAAAGTTGTGTGATTTTTGAACATTTCAAGCATAGTGTTGTGTGTCCTGTAACAGCAGCATGCAGGGTAGTTCTTAGGGTTTAATGATCTTGGAATGAGCACTGTATTATTCTGTTGTATTATCTATTGTATCTTAAAGTCTTAACAGCTTTTACTGGAGAAGATAATGGTAAGAAATGTTCTCTCCATAACTACTGATTTTACATAATAATGAGATAAGAGTCAAAAGGTAACAAATGAAGAAACCCAAGAAATGCTAAGATACATTGGTGAATAAGAGTCCTGTTGAGATACGAGTACCTGAGAATCATTCCTTTTTTCTTTTTGAAATGTGTCGATTTTTTTCTGTTACAAATCATCTTGCATCCCTAAATTTGCTGTGTTTACTTTTTTTATGAGGGATATTCCTGAATTCAGTCTGTTCACATTTTGCCCTTTAAGTCATATTAAAGAAGTTAATATTATGCTTTAATAAAAGGAGAGATGAAAGTGTAAAAGTAGTTATAAGTGGTTACAAGTCATTAAAAAAGGCAGTATCTTTTTGCAGTAGAGGGTTGAGTAAGAAAAATCTTTACCTTTTTTTTCCAGGAAAATATTTTGTGTATATTCTTTTATGTTCATTTTATTATAAGGCTGAGTGTTTTTATGCCTGTAAAAGGATCCTAACAATGTGTATTATTGGTTTGGAACTACTTTAATGCTTCATGCTGTGAGGCTGGTCTTGTCAAATTAGGACACCACATGTTTTACCTAAGACTGTACAAATACACCAGAGTCTTTTCTTAAACATTTTTCTGTATGTTTGCAGTGAAAATGCTCAGAATATATCTGGTCCTGTAACTGTGGTACATGGCAGACGTTTTCACCACGCACACGCACAGACAACTGTAGTAAAAACAGCAGCCCAAAGGTAAGACTAACTACATTTGTTTCTCCAGATGTTTCAGTTGTAAAAAGTCCTTTCTGGTTTTTTATGTAATGATTTTCCTTTTGCTGGGAAGTGTTTTAAGAAAATGTAAGTAATCGCATGGATCCATTCTCGTTTATGAGCTTTGATGTTAATTACTAAACTTTCATAAAACTATTTAGGAATTACTATCATATAATACTACAATTTCATAAATTTAAAGAATACTGGCAGGTAGTAGGAGAGCATCTGCTGGTATAAATATTTTGAGAAAATACTTTGAAATAGACAAACGTAGTTGCAGTAGAAATTCACATAGCTGACAACTTGATCAGCAAATACTTAGTCACAGCAACTCCAACTTGTGTAAGATCCATGTAAACATTAAATTATAGATCTGAATATTGTATATGGTCTGTATATATAGTGTAAAACATAAATTGGAACATCTAACAGAAGCAAGGTTTTACATCAATGTAAATGATTTTTAGAAAGGATGACTGGAAACCAGGGAATCTTACTGAACTATGCTGAATTGAACTATGTTGATTTGAAATTTAAAACCCTGTCAAACTTCTGTAAATTGCAGGGTTGGTTCTAGGTGTTTTTTACACCAAATATGTTTCACAAACACATTGTAGATAGCAACTGTTTTAAGGAATTTTCTTTCAAAGTTTTCCATTCAGAGCTCTTTTTGTTTAGGAATTCTGTGGATTTCCACCATCCCTCATGAGTGGTTTATCGTGTCTGCATTTTGTAGCTTCCTACTTCTGCCACTTTTTTCCTTCTCTGTTTTTAGTATAGATTTTTTGGGGCGGTGGGATCATATATAGGCATTATCCTTTTTTGTTTTTCATCCTACTTCCCTCAGTTGGATTTGGTGACTTCAGAAAAGGAAAGCCCACATGGTAATATGAATGAATGATGTGATCCAAACATGTATTGGAGTAATCTGGCATTGAATAAACAGACTGAAAAAGGAATTTTGCAGTCACAGAATAAGAGACTCACAGAACAGTTTGGGTTGGAAGCCACTCCAAAGCCCCTCCACCCCCCCCCCCTGCCATAAGCAGGGATATCTTCAGCTAGATGAGGTTGCTCAGAGCCCCATCCCACCTGATCTTGAATGTTTGCAGGGGTGGGCAGCTACCACTTCTGGGGTCAGCCTGTTTCAGTGTTTCACCATCTCATTGTAAAACACTTCTTTGTTCTATATAGTCTGAATGTACCCTCTTTTAGTTTTAAACCATTACCCCTTGTCCTATTGCAACAGGCCCTGCTAAACTGTTTGTCCCCATCTATCTTTTAGGCCCCCTTCAAGTATTGAAGGCCACAGTAAGGTCTGCCTGGAGCGTTAATTTCTCCC
>WAAE01016496.1:0-13187 GCA_013400495.1 Nicator chloris | reverse complement strand
AGTATTTGTTAGTTCACAAAAAATTTTAAGATACTCCAATAGGCGAATTCATAAAAACAAATAAATCATAAACTCAGTTGTAATTTGTAGTTTACTTAGGCTACTTAGGGCAGTACATAAATGTTATAAAAATGGCTTATAACATTGTTTGTTTATTTCCATCTGTTGATTTACTGATACTTTGCTAACTGTGCTCCCCTCTAATTCCAGCTAAGTTTATGAGTAGGTGTAAATACTTAAAGGTTAATCTCAATTAGACCTGCTTGGCCCTGGCATTAAGTGTTCCTGCTTGTAAACATATCCTCTCAGTTACTGAAGATTGCAGCTCACTAGTGTCTGTATCACAATTTTCTTTGGTGACAATAAACCAGATTGTTTTAATTAGCAACAGATAGTGAATTTAAACAGTATTGAACTGTTATTAAGAAGTTACTGCCAAAAAAGCCAACCTGAATAAAATATGCAACAGATTGATGCTGAATAACTACAGAAGTACAGAATCACAGAATGAATCCGCTTGGAAGGGATCACAGTGGGTCATTTGGTCCAACGTTCTTGCTCAAGCAAGGTCATCCTACAGCACATAGCACAGGACTGTGTCCAGAGAGTTCTGGAATATCCCCAGTGAAAGGAGACTCCACAACCTCTCTGAGCAACCTGTTCCACTGCACAAAAAACCTCCTTCTTCCTCATGTTCTGGTGGAACTTCTGTGCATCAGTTCCCACCCTTTCCCTCTTGTCCTATTGCTCAGCACCAAGAAGAGCCTGGATCTATCCTCCTGGCAACCCCAATTTGGACACTTACAGGCATTGATAAGGTCCTTACACAAGTCCTTTCAAGGCTGAGCAGGCCCAGTTCTCCCAGCCTTTCCCCATTGGAGAGATGCTCCAAAACATGGGAACTTACAACTAGTTTACTTAACCACTGGCAACCAATCACTGGCACTTGTACCGTATTTAATGCTGAGGAAGCTATTATCTTAGGAGAAGAAATGCCTAAGTATCTGCTATTACAAACAGAGCCACATCTTGTCAAGCTAAGCAACAGTTAAGAGTGATTCCTACAGCTGGAGATTTTAATCAATCTGGCTCTCTGCTTGGATCAGTCTATCAGCATGGCCTTGAGCACCAGCAGGGTGGGTGTTCTATGAATGCCTGATGAAGGAAGCTCTGGATTTTTTTCTAAATAGAGAAAATAAAATATTGGCTTCATTTTTCTAGACCAAAATAAGGTACAGGAAAAATCAATAGGATACAGATTTGGTATCATGTAGAAGTGAATTCACTCCTCCCCCATTACCACAAAAAAACCTCCCAAATCCCATGGGTTTATTAGGGCTTCAAAGTGTATGGTTAGAAGATTTGAGAGAAACCAAACTGTGGTCCATTGAAACAGTCAGCTGTTCCTTCAGGACCTTCTCAGAGAAAAGTCAGAGACAGTATTTTCACTCTATTCTTCTTAGTTCCTAGGGACGACAGCCTCCATCACAGAGTAAGAATGGGACTTAAGTGGTCTTCCTGGTTTTGTTTTTTGGGGGTTTGTTTTTGTTTTGGTGTTTTTGGTTGTTTTTGTTTTTTTTTTAAAGAAACCAGGAAGGAAAGGGATTAAAACAAATACAGCTGCCCAAACACAGCATGTCCAGAACAGATGCTTCTATGGTAACCATGACACCATACATGCAAATTTAACAACACTTAAAACATTTTTGTTGAAGTTATGAGGAAAGATTGAAGCCTTGATTATGTGTTCCAAAGTTGCCATTAGCTCTTAAATCTTGAGATTTCAATCTCTGAGAACAATCTTTTATTGTGTACAACAGAATGAGTACAATAACAAGTTGTTTTAGAAATTATTTAATATACAAGTGCATACACTTTCTTAAAACCATCGTACAAAATCTTACCAAATCTCAGTTGATTGCATTGATGTAAATAATTATTTTAGGTTCACTGACACTAGCAAGTCAATTTCTCCAGTAATGCCTCTATTCCTTTTACGTTTTTATTCTGCTTCAGCTTTGGGATGAGCATTTTTAGTCCTTTTTTGACTGTGTCTGCCACCTTTTCATCAGTGCTTTGGAGAAGGCTGCAAGACACAGGAAAAAAATGAAGGATATCAAAGGTCAGCATACAGGTTATAGAAAAAGAAGCTGTCCATGACAGGAAATAATAACTATTTAAGAAGAACATAGCTCAAACCAGATGCTATCACGTCCTAGTATAAAAAAGATGCAAAACATTCCATAAAATATGAAGCACCAAGTCCGAACAAAGCCAACAGAGCATAAATCAGTCTGCAACGAACTGCTGACCCCTACTCAAAGCATGTTCAAATACTGGGTCAGACCAGGTTGTTCATGGTTTCACCCAGTCTGGGCTTCAAACCTGCCAGGCTGCGGACAGCCAAAACTCCCTGGGCCCCAGCCCCACTGCTGCACCATCCTCATGGGGAAAAGTTTTCTCCTTATCTCCAGCTTAAGCCTCTCATGTTTCAGCTTGTGCCACTGCCTCTTGGTCTCTCCTCATACATGCTATGAAGGGACCAGCTCCCCATCCATCCCGTTGGTGCCAGGGATGCTCACAAGCTGCCCCTTCTCCCAGTTGAAACAGACTTGGCCTCACAGCCTCTCCTTTCAGGCCAAGGAACCCAGCCCAGTCACCCTTCACTAAATTCACCTCAGTTGTTGATGCCTTTCTTGTAATGGGGGTCCTAAAACTGGATGCAGTGAAATACATCTAATATACATCAAGCATCTTCACTATTGCACTTTCATGTGCAGTTAGTGAAGAACAATGAAGCCTTATCAGTTCCGTTCTCCTTTTAGAAACTACTTTTGGAAAACAAATCAGATTCCCCAGATAAATTCTCTTCCTCATAAACAAAGAAATTCATCATAAGCTGTAAAAAACTATCAGCTTAGTAGTGACTGTCCTTTTCCCTTTCTTTAGCTAACAGTAAAATGTTCTTGGATTGAAATACAAGATCTGCCGAGTTAATGGCACACCTAATTTCCTACTTCAAAATGATGAGTGAACACTGCCTAGAAAAGTGCTTTCTACAGCCAGTTTGTGCAAACCAGATCAGAACTGCAAGTCTGACACACAAATAAACTAGGACTGGAAATAAATTATAACAGCCATGTGCTGTATGAAGCAGGCTGCATGATACTACAGATCTGTACAATCCCTGGGATTCTTTTAAGTGGCTCCCAAATTTGCATCGACCTGAAAGCTTGTTTCTTGCCTACTTTTTGAACAATGATTAGACGTGGCAAACTGAACTGAGTAAGACATAAAGGAATTAATGTAGCTTAAGATGAGATTTAATTTTGTCTCCTTTAGGGCACCAAATCCTTTGCTGGATGGCAACACTACAGGCAGAAAAGCACTGGATGTCCATCTGACAACGCCACAACTTTCAGCTACTTAATTTCCAGATTTATTTCTATGACTATGAACAACTATTACAACAATCTTTAGCAGCAAATTGTGTTAAACTTTCAGCTGTAACAATACCATTTAATCAATTAAGAGGCCTTCTTTAAAACTGAATTCAACACAGCTGAGGGTGATACTTTCTTATCTCCTCTATGAATCATGTATCTCTGATAAAAGCAAGGAAGTCCAAAATCCTGGAAAAGGACATGCTGAACACACTGGTAAATTAATATGGAGAGGTACACATGCTTCACTCACCATAAGAAACAAGGACCAGACAAATTAGCAAGCCACTCTGGACTGCATTTTACGTATCTCTAAAAATGATGTCAGCTTCTGAGAGTAAAGCTGCTTTCAAACTTGTAGTAACCACAGACATGCCAACACAAAGTTCTTAATATAGACTGTCTGCATGTTTGATAACACAGCCAAAAGACCAACATAGTGACATAGAGGGGTATTTTTAAATTACTATTCTGTAAGTTCTTACAAGGTCTAGAAACCTGACACCTATGTATTTTGTGGAGGTAAAACGTAACTTCCATAGATTACAGAAATAAAGGAAGTCAGTAACACATTTAGTGAAGTACACTCTTAGCCATTTTCTGCCCTGATGCTACACATTATTTACAAATTTAAAAATATACAGAAAAGTCATATATAGGAATTTAAATAGGCAAGCATCAATGACATTAATGTACTGACAACACTTAATACACATGTGAGCATGCAGAGGGTCCTCTCATTACCTTTGGCTCAAGATAGTCAGAACCAGGGCCCTGGTATTTTTATAAACATCAAAGGCCAGTAGGGCAAGGAAAGGAAAAGGTCCAGAGGATACCAGGTTACTGAGAAGCCAAGCACATGCAGTGACTGCTTATAACTGACAAAAAAGCTTAAAGGACTAGATAGCCAAAAATCTTCAAATGCACTCACTGAGTAATTCAGTTTCAGATCTGCACATATGTGACAGATGGCTTCAGAAAGCCAACAACAAAACAAAAATCAATCATGGCTTTAGGAGGAACTAGCATTGTTTGAAAATTACCTCTGCCTGAGCACTTGAAATTCTTTATGACAAAAGAAGTGTGTGGGTTTTGCACAGCCTGGTTTTTGGTAGTGGGGGGGAGCAGAGAGGTGGCTTCTGTGAGAAGCTGCGAAAAGCTTCTCACCATGTCCAGCAGAGCCAATCTCTGATGGCTCTGAAGATGGACATGCTGCCAGTCAGAACTGGGCCAGTTAGAGATGATGGTAATGCCTCTGTGATGACCGATTTTAGAGAAAATTCAAAACAAAGTAGATACACAGGTTTTTTCTACCCAAAGAGGAGGAGGTGAAAACATGTGAGGGAAACAACATGGAGACACCAAGGTCAGTGCAGAAGGAGGGCAGGAGCTGCTCCAATCTTGCTGCCCCNTTCACAGAGAACTGTGCCATGGGAGGGACCCCATGGTCTCACAGGGGAAGGATTCCTCTCCCTGAGCAGCAGAAGAAAACTTTGGGTGACGAACTGACCAAAACCCCCACGGCCTGTCGGTGAGAAGGAGGGAGGGGCTGGGGGAGAAGAAGGTGGGATTTTTTTAAGGGCATATGTTACTTCTCATTATCCTCCTCTGATTCTGTTGGTAATAAATTCACTTTCTGCCTTTAAGTTAAACCTGTTTTGCACTTGGGAGTGTTTTCTTCCAGTCCTTACCTCGAACTCTTTCAGAATTTTTTTTTTCTCTCCTCTGCCCAGATGTGGCAGGGGAGGGCAAGCGAGTGGTTTTCATGGGTGCCTGGCATTAGGCCATCGTCAAACCACTACAAGAAGTATCTGCATTTTCTAAATGAAAAGGTTTCTTAAAACTCAAAAATTACTCTATGTTAAAAAAAAAACAACCCTAATGTTACTTTACACCGGACTACATTAATCACTGCTGTACAATTTAGGTAATCTCTTGACTTCAGTGCATGCAGTTAAACAAAAATGCGATTAATTGCTATGTGACAGTGAGGTAAGCAATGTCACATGAAATGGAACAAAAGGAGATGGTTATGTTTGTGTGTTCTCAGCTGCCTAAGCAAAAAAGACATCATGCTTAGAAAGTCATCAAGAGAAATTCAGTCTACAAAGAATTTAGATTTAAGTGAAATAAACCAAAGACTACCAACAAAATTCCATCAAATAAACAAACAAACAGTCCGACAATATAGTTTTTCTGTCGTTCCTGTTAAGTTTCCGTATGGGTGAAAATATGCCAGTCTGGGAGGTAAAATCCCTCACTTAAAAACAAAGGACACTTGTCAAGGCTCCATCTGTAGTGCCATGAGTAATAGCAGAGAAGGAGAAAAAATGCCATTCCTCACAGACTTTTCCACAAAATACACCACTCCTGTGCTAGTTCCTTTAATGAGCAATTACCAGTTTCCTGTTTTATCTCAAAGTCTTCAATGTCTATTAAAAGATTATTGTCACACTGATCCCCAAACAGTTATTAAAGTGTTAAATATGGGGGAAAAAACCTATTGATTTACTTTACAACTTTATTTGGACAATCCCAACATCTTAGTACATACACCAGCAATGTCACATGTTAAATTAATCTGTTCAGCCTTGACTTACAGGAAAAACATCCAATCATTAATATAGCATCAGTGAATAAGCCTTTCTAACAAAACTTCACTGAACACCTGTGCACGGGATCAGATAATTTAAAGGCATTAGGTGCATTTGTTGAATTCTAAAGGCCTGTTGTAAGAGGCAAAGAAAGAGCATTATCATTTTGCAGCTGAATAATCTTAACAGCCACATACATATGATTAGTAAGATGTTGTGTGAACTGGTTTTGTATCTGGATTGCAACTACTCTTCTACTACTAGATCTTCTCACTAGTGATCTGAGTGATAGTGACTAAAAAAACTTAGAATTAAAACTAAGATGTGAAAATTACTTTTGATTCACCTTGCAAAAGAGCACGAACATTGAAGTAGCCCTACTCTAAACTGATAAAGACCAGAGATGGAAAGTGAACAGCAAGGAATCTAAAGTAACTTTAGGAGAGAGAAAAGTGGAGCAGAAAAAAGAGATCAAGGGACTTAATGCTCAAAATCATGTTGTCTGTTTGAATTGTTTGCTGACTTTGGTTCAGTGAAAGTCTTTATGAGGTGCCAGAAGGGCAAGGCTGATACACAAGTTCCAGAACACAGACCACACACTTCAGGCTGTAAGACAAAACCTTGGGTTTCTATGACCTGATACTGACAGGTAGTTAGAAAGTGAAAGCAACGATGATTAACACTGCAGTTTACCCTTGATAAAACAGAATGTTAACATTAATCTGATCCCTGTGGGGTGCTTTTGATCTCACTAGTTGCATGGTTCATAGCTTCAAATTTGGGAGCCAGTTAGCTCACTGCAGGCCTTTGCATAGTCTATTCTTATGCATGGTCTCTTCCAAACATTTCTCTACTTCCGTATGAGAACTTCTTAGGCTTTGCAACTAAGACACCAACATCAAGCAATAATTTAGCAAAACAAACAAACCAAAACAACTTCCAGATTTTTGTATGCTGCCACCAGTCCTAGGTATTCCAAAGTTAATTATTTTAATGTAGCTATTTGTGGATTGCTCTTTTGAGTTTTGTGCTTGTAAAACAAGACATGGTAGGCACAATTTTAAAAATAATTTTCTTCTTAATCTTCAGATTTTCTGATACTGAGCTGCTTCTTAGTACTACAAAAAATGGAACTCAAGGCATAACCTATGGAAACTCTGGTTTGAATTTTTCTAATCCCTGTTTCATTCTAGACTTGCCAGTTGCATTCAAGATAGCACACCCTGACTGTCATTTTGTTGGTAGAAACTTCAACTGATGTTCTCCCAGCTGTTCAAGAAATTAACAATGTCATCTAATCAGAAGTGGTCGTGTGTCTTACTTACCAACAAAGAATAATGGCACCTCGATTTATTTCTGCCCAGGTCTTCAGATTCTCAATACCAACATGTTCCAGCAGTGTCCTTCCAAAGCAAACTGCAAAATGTGGGAAAGAAGCAGGGGAAGAAAAAAATGAGACAGTATCTTTCTACAAAGAAGCCTGTTGGAAGTTCTCTGTAGTTTCAACTTAATCAAATTGTTTCTAGTAACCCAAGTACTCAGAAAGTTCTGCTCCCTCAAAATTACTGACTGTTCAATGTAATGCAGACCTTTATAGACATTAGACTACTTCCAAGCGCTGCATGGAATTTGTTAGACAACAGCAGAAACGTGTGACAGTTTACTATTACAAAGTATGCAAATATGTTTGTTTTTTAAAATGGGTGTGAAAGGCTATTAACATCTTAGAGAAGGTATCCAGTGAAAAGCAAGAACTTTGCAAGAATCACAGAATCATTCTGGTTGAATAGATCATTGTATGCAACATACTAAATACATAAACACCTCTGTTGAAAAATCCTACATTTTTAAGCATCTGACTCTACAACTGAAGGAAAAGAATTTGAACAGAAGTTACTTAAAATTTCAGAGCTAATCTTTTATTGATGCAAAAACTTTGCCTTTTTTAGCTGTACTGATGCTCCAGGGCTCTATTTCTTCAGTAGCTTTGAAAGCCTAAGTTGACCTCAGATTCATTACACTAACCTAGGCTGACTTTAAGGCCTCAGTAGAATTTAAAAACCAGAACTGCATGGAAACTGTTCTTACAGCTTGGCATGCTGAGCAAACTTACTAGTAAACAATGCAAAAAAACCCACCCAACCCCAACAAACACCAGCCTCCAAAAACTGAAGCTATTTTTCACTGTCACTTTAGATCTTAAGACCCGAAGACAGGTCAGATTTTATATAACTTGTTCCCCATGTGACAGCAATTTGTTTGGGGTTTAATGACAATTTAATAACCTCAGAGCAATTCTGAATGGTACTTTTTGGAAAAAACCAAAGGGAACAACATGATTAAACTGGAAATTGTACAATTTTTACAGAAATAAATCCAGATGACTATCTTAATTTCAGATAGGCAAGTCTCTGAAAGACACTCGTAAAACTTTTCCTTTGCACATTTTCAATTATCTGCTTGAGAAGTGGGAAAACAGTCTACTTTCAGAAACATTTAATAATGCATAACTAACATTTTTAAAGGAAACACTCACTACCTGAATGCAGAAAAAGAAATAAAAAGTTTAAGATCTGGTAATTTTAAATAGAAAAAAAACTATTATACACAGAGAAGTTCCCTCAGATTACACTTTGCCAACCATGTGCTTTCATTTTTTTGAGCTTTTTGTATGAGAAAAACTAATCACTATTAGGATAGAGTGATATACACAGAAGATTTTACAGTTATGTAATAACGTAAGTTTAAAAGCGAAGTTAAGATGAGAACATCTGTGCCCAATATCTTACGGAACATACATTAGCAAGGATGTCCTATTTTTGTGTACAAATCATTTTAGTAACAGTTATAAAGCATTAACCCAGCAACACTAATGAACACAGCGAAGATTACAGCCTGGCTTACAAGCACTAATGCAACAGGGGCTCCTGTAAGAAAAACTTTACTGTTTCTATTATTATCCTTACACTACTGTGTAATTTACCAAATCTATCCAGACATTTTAAGCACAGAAATGAACTCCACCCCAAATACACAATAAAGCCCTGAGAAAAAAACCCAATCACTGTGTGCATTGCAAAAAAAGCAGACATATCCTTGGCATTCTGTTTGTATAGCAGCTCACAAGATCAAAAAGATAGAAACAATAATGTTAAATTTTCTATATACTAGTACACTCAAAGAAATAACTACAACTATCTTATTTAAGGTCAGATAGCAAATTACTCTGAAGTCAATCTGAGCAAATAAAGCTGTATATCCAACATACCTTCTTTTCCACTCTCTTTCATTTTTTCATCTTGCTCTATTAACCATTTCAAAACCAGATGGCCTGCCGGATGTTCTGCAATGTGAAGCTTTAAGGGGAATAGACAAACCAAACCAAAACAAAATTATTTAGTGATGTTGGTTCAAAATTCAGTTACATGTCTGGCCATACATATTTCTGCTTGATTTATTCACTCTGCCCTCACAGAGATTCACTGAGTCATGACCTATGCTACTATCAACAAGTTTGAAGTAAGTTTCTGGCTACTCATTCAAATTGACCATTTTAACTCTTACTGTCTTCCCTGTAACATTTAATTTTCAGTAATATAAACTTTATCAACCAACATTTCATCCACCCTTCCAAGGACTTCATTCTTAATAAACAGAACTTCCTGGTCTAACTGCCTCTGTAAGAACTTTGAGACCTTTCACATGTCTACATCTGAAAATCAACTACAGTATGGTTCACAGAAAGTGCACGTAGTTCACATAAAATTTCATAAAATGTGTATCAAAGAATGCAAAGCACCACAACTATGGAAATCTGGAGGATATATATATTAAATATAGCATATATTGTATTTTTTTTGTTTTCTAGTGTACGGACATATATATCTGAGTGAGTTTAACAAAGTAAGGGAGGGGCACTCTTTGAAGAGAAGGTCATCTTGTGAAGGCAAACAGCTCTTATCTAAGATCTTTCCTTGCATGGAGATATGCACACCTGAAAGGTAAAAGATACTGTGCCTCTCAGTGTAAACAGTCAAATGACCTATAAAACTTTGCTAAGTGCTTGACTGCCCAGTGATAACATTAAAAGAGACTGTGTAACATGTTTGTCAGCAACCTTGCCATTACGTGTTTAAAGCAGTTCTGAAGATTGAAGAACATGAAGCACCTTGCCCTACAACTCATATGAAATGCTGGCTCAAGCCACCATCACTTCAGATGCACGAACAATGAACTATGAAATCCACAAGTCAGAACACAGGATCACATCTAATATACAAGCGCTATCAGGGCAGTACACTGATGTCTTACATAAAGGAAAACACGACCAGACTTCATTTTAGTAACGCAGAAGATCTGCACGATCTCAGAACCTTGTCTTCCGTACATTACCTGTCCATCACAGCCCCCTGGAACCAGCTCTTCTGCTGCTAACTTAGCAATTGCATCTAGTGCAGGCTGGACGTCACCAAGAGCTGTTCTTAAAATACCAGCAACCAAGACAAAAGTAGCTTTGTCTACCACTACTTCTTGGGTATGTTCTTGCAAATATTCTAGCAAAGGTGAGGAAATGGCTTCCAGGAGTTCATGGCGACGGAGTTCAGTATTCTTCTTACTGATGAAAGAGACACCACGTTACTGCAGATTTGCACTGTATGCACATCAAGTAACAAGAAATTTCAGAATGTATGTGATATTTGAGACATTTTAGATTCAAATACTTAGCAGAGCAATATTGTTCCCTTTGTTTCATGTACAATTAAATGCATGTTGGACACAGAATGTAAGAACACATGGAGTGAAAAGGTGTTTAAAGCTGACCGTCTCAAAACCTCATGGAGTTTTTTCTTTTTAGTAACATTTACTATTTCTTTTCGTTTTGTTATATCAGCTATGGAGAAGTACTTTTTACACAGCTTACTAGTCATCTAGAATTGCTCCTTCTTCAAAAGCTGGTAAGCATTAATGTCAATACCAGAGACTGAAATCAAATTAACGTTTTCCATTTTTATTGCTGGATTTTGAGATATACTTTTATGCTACCCAAAACAACAGTAATGCATATTACAAATTATTCTTCTACACTATATTTGATACATGAGCTTACACACAAAATATATCACAATATTTGACCTTTACAAAAGGGCAAAATGTATTATTTACATATATTTACATTACTTTGGATTTATTACGAAAAGAAGTTGAAATTAAATAATGAGAAGAAGTTGCATGACTTCTTCTAGACTCTTAAGAAAAACCATGTAACCTTCACATCTGAGTTACCTATAGGCATTTCCATCTCCCTGTTTCAGAAGTGTGATGATTTCTGGAAGAAAATGTGCAGGATCTCTAGGACTTAGCAAGTACAACAAGACCTTCTTTCCATACTTGTTGTTTATTATATTGGGCAAAGAAGCCTTTATTTCCTGTGAGAGTAAACAAACCACAACAAAACATCAGTTAAATACCAGTTCTTGGTCACAATCAGTACTAAAACTGTGAAAAAGTACCAGGAGAAACTCTAAATGACAGAGACATGCTATCTCTTATTGGTAATGTCTCCATTGTTTTGGAATCCTCAGGAAAGAGAGGGATTTTGTGCTAAAATCTGCCTGAATCCTTACATATGCCAAGTGCTCAATGTACAGTTCCAATCACATACGAAAGTTCAAAGCACCACACACAGACTTTGGTCCAAGATAAAGATTCCGTGGACCTGAGAGATGATGATAAGGAAAGACTTTCCTCAAGAGAATTTGAAGAGCGTAAAACCCTCCTTTACCTATAAATTCTCAGCCATACTGCAAACCCACATAAATGATGAATTTTGCAATACTACTAAAAAAATTCCAAACCAACAAAAATGCCCCTCAAACAACAAAACTACAAAAAACTCCTTGTTTTTTTCTCCCCCTCAAGTCTTACTAGTTTTTTTACCTTCCTAAAGCCCCATTTTTTCATAGATGGAATGATAATCTGTATAAGCTATTTTTGAAGTCTAACTACTCCTTGAAGTGATTTTAAAGATTGGTTTCCTCTACAGAATATGCTTCAGCGTTTGATTTTAAGATGCCCCCACCTCATCATCTGCTATGATTTTTCATTCACTGTTTGAAGAGCTGGTTTTGATCCTAAGATTTTTTTTTCCTTTTCCTGCCATCCTTTCCCCATTCTTTACCTCACATAAGCCCTGATGGGCCAACTGTGTACGTGCAAAAGCCACGTCTTGTTCTCCATTTTCTGCCCAGATTGATATGGTAGGATGACCAAACAGCTAACATTCCATTACCTTTGATAATGGATTAATTCTTGGTCTGAGATGATTCTGTAATTAAACGACATCTTGGAAGTTCAGCTAAAGACATAGTATCTGAACTAATAAACTCTCCAGAAAGCAGGGTGCTTGTTACACAGTACAGGAACAGGTCAAATATCTCATACTAGGACAGCCCAGATACGTCAGAACTTATTTCCTTAGACCTTTCCCAGACATTGTTACATTCCAGACTGGCCTCTGGGAACCAAACCCAGCTGCAATCACACCTGAAATCCTTGAGGAACAAAAGCCACCTCCACACAAAAATGTTTTCATCTCTCCAGACCCATCAGAGAGGCACAGTTTAAGGGCCAAATCCTTATGATAGAGTACAAAATCCCAATTGCACCCTACACAAAGTTGCTCAAGGGAAGAATTGTTCTTATTTTTCAAAACAAGCCTCGTCAGATCCATTCTCTCCTCATACTCCTTCTCCACATGCAGAAGATTTTCCTCATCTTTATCTCCCTGCAACTCTCCCTAAACCAGTCAGCCCTTACAGCTATAGCATGAGTAATACTGCAAGCAGATTACAACATGTACAATGTTAATTTCTCTGCTGAGAGGATGCAAGTAGTTTTGCTTATAAAATCAATAAGGTCAACATCATCGTTCTGAAGTTTTCCACCGATTTAATCTCTAGAAATACTAGTGGAGCTCAAACTTCTATGATAAAAGACACTGCCTTTAAAGAGGTTCCAGTCACCCCATATCCAGAATGAATGTGTACTAAAAGGGAAAATTTCAGCAAGCACTGAACCTAGCTTAACAATTAATTCAAATAAATAATTAAAATTACGTATGAAAGTGCTAAGGTCTGCTAGGAGAAGAAAA
>WAAE01016495.1:0-131214 GCA_013400495.1 Nicator chloris | reverse complement strand
GGTTCTACATTTAATTCTATTTTAAAGGTATCTGCTATTAATAATTTTAAATGTAATCTTCTGCAAATGTCACTTTCTACTTATACTGTAAAGAAGGTAAATGAGAGCAATATTACTTACTCCTTTGTATACGGTATGCTAATAGTTCTTAGCTCTTTCCTTATGTAGTTCTTTGTGCTCTCTCAGCTATTTTTTCTGTCTGTATTTTTTCTCTAGTTCTTCACTTATGGTGTTCCTGGCCTGAATACCACATTTTAATTGAGCTATACTGTGAGGTACTGTTTTTACTACTGCTTTTTCCCATTCTTTCTTTGTCTTGGTATGTTATTTTGATTTTTCTGATCACCAGTGTACATGGGGCGCTCACCTTCTGCACTGTCTGGCTGCAGTGAGACCCATTCCCATTTTGGGAGCTTTTATGTTCGTGTGGGCAGGAATGATGCTTATGCATGGGAGTGTTTCCTGGTTTTGTCAACTCTGAATGGGGCCCTTTGGTTGGGATTGCACTGTGAGCAGTGCTCACAGTCCTTCCTCCAGACTGGATCTGCTGTTCAAACTGCTGCTGGAAGCCAGCATTAGATCCAATCCATCCCATCAGGTAAGGGATGCAGTAGGCAATTTGGGTGCTCCAAACACCAGAGTGGCTGCAAGTGTTCATCCCCCCCACAGCAATGTGCTCTGCTTTGTTGTGCATTTGGGACCACTCTGAAAGAGCTGTGAATTTGTGAAATCTCTGTGTGTGTACATGCACAGCCTCTGCACGTATGCACACACGTTTGCTGCTTTTATAGATAGAGATACTGTTAACTGTAAATTTCCCTGTTAAATTCGAAAACTGATTTAGTCAGTTTCTCAGTTCTAAGGGAGTTGGATAAATACTCATCTGCCCTATGTGTGTTCTGTGGCCTGTAGGAGATTTCACAGTAACTCCTGTGTCACCGTGTTTGTCTTTACAGTGTGTCTGTCATGCTGCAGTTCAACCAATCCCTCTAAGGTGAAGGCATAAGGTTTTAGTATTAATAATGCCTCGTTTCATCTAGGTAATGGTCTCTTTAAGTTATTTCATCTTCTTTGTGATTTACCTTCCATGTCAGATAAAGATCTTATTTAAGCTAAGTATTATGAAATAATAGAAAGCTTTATTCTGTTTGAACAGTCAGGATAAATGAATCCAGTAGAGAATCTGATGTTAAACAGGTGCAGCATCACACATGTAAAATCAGGCTAAGTTCTCTGAACACTTAGATCTTAACAGATGTGTTCTTTTTCTCCATATGTTACAACAAAATAAGGATTTGCTCTGAAAGTATTGACACAAACACTAAACAGTCTCAGCAAACACAAAACTGTTCCTTACACAGTATTAGCTGTGGCTATTAATTAACTTTAAATAAATGTATGCATTAAATAGCTGGAAAGCACATATATGTATAAACTAAATATTTTTTGTCAGAAAGTAATTTTTTTTGCTTTCGTGTTTTTTACTGATGCCTAGACAAAGGAATGCTGCATCTTCAAAGCAACATCTGTCAAACTGATTTTCATCAGATTAAGTACATCCTCAGAACAACCATCACAGCTTACGAAATACTGGAAATGTAGCTTGTGCTTTGCATAAAACACCAGTAGAATTTAAACACTTAAAAGTATTTTACAAATGTAGCAATGATAGCCTGTGCCTGTTCTCCATTTTTGTTTCTATTTTCAGAAGGTTCTTGAGAAAGATAATGAGTGATGTTGCAACACTGCAAGCTTTTTCGGTGTCTCAGAGTACAAAGTCAAAGATTACAAAGTCATGGTCCTGACAGCTAATCTGGGTCCACAAAAGCCCATGGTTTGGGAGTCTGGCAATAGAGATTGAATTTATTATGACAAAGTTCGTCTGTGGAAAGATTTCTCTCATTAGGAATAAAATTAAAGCATGAATCAGTGGCTGATTATCCAGGCCTTTCTCTGATCTGTTGAATTCTTCATTAGTACAGATGTGTGATTATATATGCTCTGGCCTGGTTCTGGTTCTATAGATCATCAAAGATAATGAATAATATTTATTTTTTTAAGGTTTTTTCTGAAACAATGTAATCTGGTAAAAATGTAAGGAAAGCCAGGGGCTTGACATAGGACATAAATACCGACACACTCAATCATTCTAATGTCTGGCCAGCTTTCTGTCTTTGTCCCTGCTACAGGATAATTAATACATGGAATTGAGCTTCCTATTAGGCTGGTGTGTCTTCTGTGGGAACGAAGCATTTTGCCTGTGTAATGACTTAAAGAGAGAGGTGAAGCCTCATTACTGTGCACCTGCAGCTGATCACGGAAACTTGGGGCAGCCAGAAATAAATGCCAGGGTTTCTGCAAGATATTTGTGGATGGAGGGTAGAGGCACTTGAGCTGGAAGCCAGGTCAGCATTCCCATTACTTCTTCCATTTCCAGCTTTAAAAGCTGGAAATCTTGTATGAAGCAGGAAGAGTCCAGTCAAAAATCCATGGAGATGGTAAACAAGGGGGAAAGTCAAAGAGAAAACTGTTCCAGCTGCATCTGGGAGTAGATACCTTTTGCAGCTCTGATTTCCTGTTAGGTTGTTCTCTGTGTTTCAGCACTATCCTAGAATGTGCCACATGAACCCTAAGTGAGGTGTTCTGGTGTCTACCACACACCTGTGGGAGAGCTCTAATCAGTGTTTCCAAGGCAGTGTAAGTAAAGACAGTCACAGAACCCATTGCATACAAACAAGGCTGAATATGTTATGTCATGATAGTGTTCAAGATAAATGCTTTGTGTCTGAAGAACATAGTTTTTACTAGGAAAATGCTGACTTTCGTATTCTTTACAAAGGTGTGCTAGCTGCTTCTGAGGTACTACCTGAAGCATCAACCTCAGACTGGATTTTAGCTTACCTGGAAATGACAATGATCTTTACAGGATCTTCAGCCTAATTCCTGAGACAAAAGAACATACAATTAAATTAAAATAAGTACAGAAATCTGCCAAAAATTCTAAGTATATCCAGCTCTAGCATGTACTTGGGAGACTTAACACTTGCAAGTTTGGGTCCTTTGAATATTAATAACATGACATTTAAACAGGAGACCAGAGCTCCTGAGACGATTTTGCAATTTGCAGTGATAAAAGATGTGTTCAAAATGACCATTATGCAAGAGATTCCTTCTGGTTGTCATTTTTGGCCAAAGCTATGGAGCATTGCACTTGTGAACCACACAGCAGTGTGGTAGTTGGTGAACAGCTCATGGCACATTCAGCAAATACAGGCTCTGTTGGGGAAATGTTGATTTGAATGTCATGCATCATCCAAGCATAATGAACATTGAAAGGTCATGTTAAGAATATTTTAAAAAATCCATCTGATTTGACTTTTTCACTATCCAGTATTGTTAATAATACAATGTCAAGCAAAAAACAGGTTCTGAGTGTGACTAAAGCCAGATTCCATGTATAGTTGAAGAATAAATTGCCATACTTTTTTTCCCCCCCATTTAATGTTCATTTCCTTTATAATGTCATGGTGTGTATGAATCGTACCTTGAGCCACTGCAGTACATCTGTATTTTCTCAGTCAGAGTTATTTCATTGAGTTTGTTACTCAGCATCCAGTAAGTCTCATGCAGACTGTAACATACTAATTGGCTCAGTACAATTAGAATGAAATGGAAGTGTTTTGCAATTGATCTTTGCTTGTTATTAGTTTGTACCGACAGAAAATTGGATTGAAAAAGTCTAATATAGCTATCAAAGTGTTACTTCTCGTTGCAGGAAATATCACTGTTACTCTTCCATGGAAGTATTTTAGAGAAGAACTCTCTTCCTTTCCCCTTTTTTTTAACCTTGTCTTTCTCTTTCTGACTCCTTAAAAATTTCTAGGAGGGATGCTGTGCCTCATTAAATAACCAGGCTGTTCAGAGTCTGAGTAGCAATACCATGACTTATACAGGGCTCAGGCAATATTTATGAGTTCATTATATCAAGTCTAATACTGTGCTGCTTGTTATCTTAACTTCACACATCACCATGTTAATAAATTTTTACAAGCTGTGTAGTTGTAAAGTGCATCATAGTAATCACTATCATTTCTCTAATAAGTCATTTGATTTGTGTGTGCTTTGTGTTGTTCCAACGTCGTGAGCTGGAACATCTCAGGGTAGAACTCTTCTTGTGGTCCAGATTAATGAAGCACCTGCTCTGAATCCTCAGTTACAGATGTTCTCAGGGGAAGGGACACCTTCACCTCCCCACTCTGCCTCCCTTTGTAGTGCCTCAAATTGCATGGTTTTCCTTACAGGAGAATTACCTCTGCTGTGGAGATTTTCTGGAGCTCCAGGTCTCAGCCCTTCTCCATGCAGATGTGTGGTTTCTCTTGCCACGGGACACTGAGATTGCTGAGTGTCTGTAATTCAGACACTGGCAATGCCAGCAGGGTGAGCAGTTGGATGTGGCTGTGCTGTGGTGATGCCTTGGGAAGGCTGACCTGGAACAGAGACTGGACAGAGCTAGAGAATAAAGTAGATATTTATTGAAAGGCCTTTAAGGGTACACCTTGGGCAGGACAAGAGCCTGACCAGGGCTACAGCCAAGGTGGGCTTAAAATGGTCACAAAAATGGCTGACGGATCATGAGGTCTTACATTTTTGTAAGTTTTGGTCCATTGCATATTGGGGTTTAATTTTCCAATTACAGCTTCAGGTTGTGAGGTCTCATCCTTCCTGTTCCTCCCTTCAGTCCACCGTTGTTTGTGCATTTGGGCCTGAAAGTTGTCCTTGGTCTTCAGCAGGAACAGGATTTGTTTTGTCTACCTACTCTGTGAAGAGAGCTTACTAGTACTTAATATGAGGCTCAGAACTACACCCCTAGGCAAACAGAATCTGAAAAAGATGAAAGCTGAAACTTAAGACATCAGTGGCCTCCAGGTAGAGGTGGTCAGTTCAAGAGATCAGTGACCCACGATGGCTCATGCGGACCAAACTTCAGGGAACTTCAGCTGTGGAGAGTCTTATCCTGTTGGTGTGGATGGAGGATCTGCAAATGAGAAACCAGGAAAAGTTTTGCTTTATGTTTTTTAATTTGTGATTACAGACACATTTCCTTTTCTTGTAGTAGAGTAGACTACCTGCTTGAAAATCTATGATTTAAAGTTCAGAGTGTTGCTCTTTCTGAGACTCAGAATCCTCATGCGTTCGGTTGATAGATGTAAACTTGAAATTTATTTTATTCTCTAACACAGCAGTGACTTTAGTCCAGCTACAGTTTTCATTGTGCAATACAAATACACTAAGCCTAAAGTACTGCTGGCAGTTTATGTATAAAATTTGAGGATTAAAAAACCAATGCAAACAAAGACTCAGCTTCAAGAAGTAGTATTGTTGGACTAGCCTCTTACTGCTGTCACAGTCAGTGTGAAGTAATAACAGCCAAAACTTACAGGTCTGGTTTTGGCTGCAGTAAGTACTACTAAGACAATAGTCATTTGAAGAGGAAATTTGTCTTGTCTATTTGAAACATTAATCAGTTTCCAAAAATGCCACCTTTTTCTTTGCATTGTATGTGTGATTTCCTTTTCATTTTTGCCTTCTGAACAACTGGTACAAATAATCTCTCTTATTTTTTTCAGCCCACCTAAGCCAGCGGTGTTCATCTCCGGTGTCATTGCTAGGGTAAGATTATCAGTAAATTTCTCTCAATCATAGCAAAATTACTGTAAGCTTTTCGGAATTACTGCCAATCAGAGCAAAATTAATCTTTTTCGTACCCCTTTTTCTTTTGTGAGAAGAGGCTTTGTGTGCTCTATATTCATGTGAGGCCCTTGGAGCATTCTTTCTGGGTTTGTGTGAAATTGAAATTATTCATTGAAGTTATTTCCGTTGTTTTTTCTTTGAATTTTAGCACTTTAAGTTTTTTGGATCATCTTTTTATATCTAAGCTAGATAGTACTGTATTAATTTCTTTTGGAAGTGGATGCATATTAAACTGCTGCTGTAGCTTGATCTGTGATGAGGAGCAACCCTCCTACCTGTAAGGATGCATGCTTGAAGGAAGTGTGTTTCAGCTGCCATATGTGCCTTGAGGTCCTTGGGATTCAAGATCTTATTCCCTGGACTTTAAGAGCAGGTAGGACCTATAAATCCTTAGTATTAACTAGCCACTGATCATGTGATCAGTAATTTGTGCATTGTGGCAGGGTTTTTATCTTGGCTTTGTGTGGTGGTTGCCTTACATCACTGAGGTTTGTAGTGTGGTTTACTGTAAGATGCTGTGGTTGTGTCAGTTCCCACAGGTGGAAAGAGTGAGCTGATGCCATTTTCCTCAGCCCATAAGGAATGGGCAATTGGCAGCATCAGGGGAGAGAAGGTAGAAATGTGGAGTCTGAGCAGAGCAGATCTTTGAAAATTGGAAGTGAGTTGGAGTAGTGAAGAAGTACAAAATGTAACAAGTTCACATAGTGATTGAAACAAAACCAAAAGGAAACTGAGTAAGATTGTTGCCCTGTGAGCCAGTGGAATGCCCAGAGTTTCTGTCACGTGGTATGTTTGTCCCACTTTCTTAAGGGGGAAGTTGTGGTGCTATTGTCCCCCTGTCACTGAGTACTGACAGTATTTGTTTCCTGTTGCTTTTTGAAAGCCTCCTGGGACTGAGACTAGAAATGGCAATGGTAAATATGGGTTACACCTGGACTGAGACTGCCCAACAGCAGCACCTGAGAGCTAACATTGGCAGACCTGGTTAGAAGAGCATGTTAAACTTAAAAGCCAGCCATCTCTAAGATTTGAGTCATATGTAGTTTTAGATCCTGCTTTCTTCCTAAAGAACTGGCATTGTTTAGCCTGGAAAAGAGAAGGCTTTGGGGTGACTTAACTGCAGCCCTCCATTGCCTGAAGGGAGCCTACAAGAAGGATGGAGAGAGTCTCATTACAAAAGCATGGAATGACAGGACAAGGGGGAGTGGATTCAGACTGAAAGAGTTTAGGTCAGATGTTTAGAAAGATTCTTTACTCTGGAGGTGGTGAGACACTGGAACAGGTTGCCCAGAGAAGTTGTGGATGGCCCATCCCTGGAATTGTTCAAAGCCAGGTTGGATGGAGTCCTGAGTGACCTGTTCTAGTGGAAGACATCACTGCCCATGGCATTGATGTTGGAACTGGATGATCTTTACAGTTTCTTCCAACCCAGACCATTCTACAATTCTGATTCCTACAGCAGGATTTTTGTGCAGGTATTTTTCATGCTGCCTTAACTTACTTTTAAAGTAGTCTGTTCTTTCTAGTGGCTTTTTGAAAACCAAACACATCTGAAGATAGGAATATTTTGGTTTTTTTCCCCTAGGGTCACATTAAGATACTTTATTATTGGATAGTCTGTGTAACTGGAAAAGTGAAACTTGCATAAGAAAAATTTTGAAGCTGGCTAAAGGAATAAAAACATAGATTGTGTACAGGTGTTGCAATAGGACACGAAATGAAGACACGGACTCTGTCAGTTCACAAGGCTAAATTTACTTGACTTTTTGAATTTGGTTCTTCTTATATAGTATTTTAAACAAGCCTAATGATTGGTAGGTAAGGTTAACAGTTCTTCAATCACATTGATCAAAAAGGATGTCTATCAAAAGGTTCTCTCTTCTAAGAAGGAATGCAAACATAGATAAAGCTAACAAAAACAATTCTCTTATTTACAGAAAATCCATGAGAAAAAATTCAGAATTTATTTAAACATCAGAAGACTAAAAAATCAGGGCGACATACAGGGGGAGTCCAAAATAACATGCAACACTGTTTTCTATCTGATTTTCAAATTTTTTAGAACTTACATAAATTTGAACTGGAAAGTACACCTTTAAGATTCCTTAAACTTTTCCTGCTGTGTTCTTCAAACAGGGTGATAAGGACTTCCCTCCAGCTGCGGCTCAGGTGGCTCATCAGAAACCACATCCTTCTGTGGAAAAGCTTCCTCACCCACAGCACGTCAAACAGCACATCCACCAGCCTCGCAAATGAGCTCCCCATCAGGATCTCTGCCAAACTGCTCTCAGTGAACAAGTTTGCAAGAGAAGACAAAAACCTTTAGGATTCACACTGTCAAATCTGGAAAATTGACATCTAAATTAATATGCTGTTTCTTTTACTTTAATTCTCAAGGGTTAATAAGAATGAAGACATTGTTCAGTTGTTATCCCAGATGGAAAATTCTGTATTGAGTATTTGCTGATCAGGGTTGCTTTTTTATAAGATTTTCTTATTGTCAAGATAAAAACTTTAATATTAATAATATGATTAATGAGCTTTAAAATTGTAGTTTTAGTTGTGGACTCACAATAGCAGATAGTTAATGTAGTTTTTATGCTAAGCCAGTAAGGAAGAACAGCCTTTATGTACTGGTACCTTTACTGTCTGGAGGGAGTTTGTTGGGTGTGTTGAGACAGCAGATGTCTTGATTGTGTAGAACCCCTGCAGCCTTCAGTATCCTACAGTGTTACAGCCCAGAGCCCTCTGGATTCAGCCAAGGAGATGATGAAAGGGCCCCCATCAAGTGGGCAGAGATCCAGCTGAATCTTCTTTACACCCTTTGCACTCAGTTGTGCTGAGATTTTTCAGTCTGGTGGTCTGTGGGTATGGAGAGGACAGAGAAATCAGAATTACAAGAACACCGCTGGTGTAGACAACTCATTTGTAATCTCATGGGTCTCACTGGGGGCTGTATTTTTGAGGTGATGATTTCACATTCCAATAACAAGCTGAATAGTTCATGACCCTTCGTATTGAACTTAAAATAAGTTGGTGAAAAAATGTTTACTTTTTTTAATTTAGAATTTGAGATCAACTTTTGAAATTAAGAGTTACCATTAGTAAATATGTTTATGATCCAACCTCTTTTGCGCATCATATTTTTTCCTAGTCTTCTTATTCTGAAGGACAGTAGTGATATGAGGGAGTAAAAAATAAGTTATTTCCAAATAGAGCAATTGTTTTATTTTTGCCACATAATTAAATGACTTGATTTCTCAGTTCAAAATCACTTAGCTCTATCATCTTCCTTCTGTAACTCACCTCTGTTAAAACCAGGAAAAAAAATTCATACTTTCTACCTATTTTAAAGTGTCCTTGTGTTTTTAACTGACTACGAATACAGTACAGCCTTTGGTACCCTCCAGTTTTATAAAGTTAAAAAAATAATGGAGCTAATGCTGCAGCCATTCACCTGGCAAAACAGTGAAATTTTAGGGTCGCCTGGGGCTTTACCATTTTAACCATCATTTATGGTGAAAAAACAGTGAGGAAAATTTAAAAGTTATTTTTACAATAATCTGCAGATTTAATAATTATTTCCTGAGTAACTGATTTAGAACAAGAGCAAGAAAATAATGGGAAATGTGGCCCATTTCACAAATGGAATAACTCACTTTGTGTGAGTGCAAGGGATCTGACATTTCCATTTCTTTGTAGGCTTGAAATGGAAATGATATTTTGCAAATTATATGCATGGACATATTTATCCTAAATCCAAGGAAGGATATACAATCTATATATGCAGTCCTTATTTTCAATTTGATTAGAAACCATACTTGCCTTAAGGAACGAGTGTTGTATGTAAGAATTATTCTGTATTAGAATATGTGGAACTTTTCAAATCTGCTTTCTGTTTCTGACGTCGGTGCAGCAGAGGCCTTGTTTGTAGCTGCTCATGAGTGTGCAAGTGATTCACACCTGAGCAACTCATTCATAAGGGTAGCTTTGTTGAGCCTCTTGGAATCTCTGCAGGAGGTGATTTGCTGGCAGGAATGTTTGCAGACTCGGGACAGGAGGCGGGTGATGGTGCAGCCGTAGCTGTCCATGTGCTGTGTCAGCAGTGGAGCAGATCATCACAGTCACTTCTGGTACCTGCTGGGCTAAGGGGGAGCTGGGTGGGATTCAGCTCTGCCTCGTGCTGTGCCTGCAGCTGAAGCAGTGTCTAGAGCCCATTGGAGTCAGTGATGGTGCAGTCAGGGCAGTCAGGGTTTAGGTGTGGCATCACTGACCACAGGGAAGTGTCTTTCAGGATGAGCTGGATCACTCTTGGCTCCACTGACTGCAGTGGAAAACTAAACCTCAGTGTAGAGGCACACAGTGAGGTGGGGCTGGGTACCTCTGCTCCGTGTCTTGTCATAGGTAGAAATGGTTTTGAAAGCCACACCACATCTCCATTCTGACAGTGAAAGTAAGGAGCGTGGATGCTTTCGAATTACAAACTACTGCTCCTGGTTGCTAATGCAATATATGCAGCATATATAGACAATACCTGATTTTTGTCTTTGCTTACTTAGATATGTAAGTTTGTACAATTAAGTATGACTCTTAAGATAGTTTTAGTGGCTTTTAGAGTGCAGAAATTTGTACAAATTCAGAAAATGTCCCTGTATCGTATTATATGAAATCGTATTATATATGGTTGGGAGGTATCCATGTTTATACATAGATGTCCTTACCCCAAAGCATTACCTTGTCCAAAATAATCATAACTGGTGAACTGGATTTCTTACTGATGGTTATTGATACTTTTAAAATGTGTTGCAATAGCATATAAGCACAGGAGATATTCAGATGTTACCTTGAAATAACTGCAAAAGAAATTTTCTGTAATTGTCAATGTGGCAATAATGCAATAAAGCATGAAGTTGTATATCGGGCTCTTTTTTCTCTGTAAGTGCAATGTAAATCAGTAGGGTGCAGCTTTGTGGGATTTATGGGATTTTATTACAGACTGCTGCGTGACTAATCAACATTTTATAGATAGTGAAATTTATTATGAAGTTTTATGACACAGTGGATGAGCTGTTTTGAATGGTCCAGTCTCGTGTAAAATAAAAAGTAGATGCTGCCAGCTAGAATGGGAGTTGCTGTTTTCCACTATGAAATTGGAGATGCTCGCTCAGCCCCTCTGAAGCTAGAGAATCTAACCCTGGTAATAAACCAGGATGGTAAAGGGAGTTAAATGTAACATTTTCCATTGCTTTGCAAGTTCCAGTCTTTCAGAAAAAGCAAGTATTGTAATCAGAAGAGGTGGCAAGCTTTTCATAAAGCTGCAGTTAACATGACATAACACGTGCAATAACATAGGTCATTTGCTGAAAAATGTGGAGGAATTGCCGCAGTGTTCCTGGGACCTCTCTGATACTTTGGGCACCCCGTGTTTAGTATATGTGTAGTGTGTAAATAATACAGCAGATGTGTGTGATACAGCGCAGAGGTGACAGCTACTGCCCTGGGGCTGTTGCAGTGTTACATCCTTAGACTCTGCACTCACAGAATCATAGCATTGTTTAGGTTGGAAAAGAGCGTAAAGTTATCGAATCCAAGCCTTAACCCCGCACTGCCAAGTCCACCACTAAACCATGGCTGTAAGAGCCACATCCATACATCTTTTAAATAGCTCCAGGAGTGGTGACTTAACCATTTCCCTGGGCAGCCTGTTCTAAAGCTTGACAACTGTTTTGATGGAGAAAGTTTTCCTCATAGCCAGTCTAAACCTCCCCTGGCACAACCTGAGGCCATTTCCTCTTACATTGTCACTTGTTACCTTGGAGAAGAGACCAACCCCGCCTTGCTACAACTTCCTTACAGGTAGTTGTGATGAGCAAAAGGGTCTCCTCTCAGCCTCCTTTTCATGGTACGTTATTCAAAATATACCTTCTTCCATTAAAATGTTGGGAAAATACATGTGCATGGTGTTGAGCATGCTGTTGATTGCGTTATCCATTGTTACTCCAAATTCCATGGTCTTGTTATCAGCAGTATTGCAAATGTTATTAGTAAGTAGAAATTATTTACTTCTCTGTCAACAGTATGATCTACCCTTTTGTCACCAAATGCCTTGAAACAGAAGTCTTGTACTTTTTTCCACAGTAATGTGATTGCTGTATGCTCCTGGCTGTTTAATGAAAAATACAGCAGTTTTCCATACAAAAGTGAAGGGAACGAGTGGACATATGTTTTTATCCCTTTGGAATAACTTTATTCTGAATACTTGCCATCTTCATGGGATATGGAGGTGTGGGCTTTATAAGCCACTCCTTGTGTCCCCTTCAGATTTGGGTATATTGAGATTTAAGTCTAGGCTAATGCCTTAAGATGCTGGAATAATACACAAAATTGCATTTTGGAAAATGCGGGGATGTCGGTATGGGTACAGTTACTTCTACAACAGGGACATGTTGCTGGTCAGAGGCTGCAATGATGTAAAGAATTAAGAAGACAAATCTCTGTTTCAATTTAAGTTCTTTGCACACAAACCTCTCACAAGAGAAAGACATTTAAATATAACTGGTTACAGCTAACGTGATCTGCCATATAAGGATGCAGAGGGATGCAGATCATAGTGACTGGCTGGCTCAGGAAGAAACTGAATCAAGTCTGCAGCAGTAGATCATGGGATTTCTTTAGCAGATGGGTAAAGTAAATCAGCATTGTAGCTGTAACCTTTGCTAAGTGCTGTGCATGATTGTATTATATAAAATTAGTAATTTCTTACCTTTAAATACAAACCTCCACCTAAAGGAAGGTGGAGGTTTGTATTTTGCTTCTCCCTGTGTTTTTGGGTTTCCTTCAAGAATGTGCATTTATTGATTTTCTTCACCCCCCATCAGAGAAAAGCAGCTAGTGTATACTATTTCTTGAATCATAAAATGGAAGCACTAGCATTCAGATATGAGGCCTGAGAGGAGAGGTTGAGTGCATTGTATTTGACAAAGCGCTCTGTGAACAAAGAAGTCATTTCTATTACAATGACTGTTTTCCTCCCCTTCAGAATGCTGATCAGACGTGAGTAGAAGAATATGATACCTCTTTCTGGGAATGTAATTTATTACTATTTGGAGCTGTCAGGCACACATGGTTGCTGATGATTTTTTGCAGAACACAGAATGCTGTCAGTGACAAAACTGCAATGCAGGGTACTAAAGCCATGGCAAGCATAGATCTTGCAAGTGACCTTGAAAGAAGCCCTGTAACATGATCTCTGCTGTCCAGCTTACATTGGAGATATTTTTAGAAAACGTGAGTGTCTGGCATTCTATAGGTCACTCGCAGCTATAGAAAGAGAAAAGCATTAGTAATCCACAGTGATTTTAAGGATTATGAAAATTGGTTAGCTGCTAATGACACTGCAGCTCGCATCAGTGTCAGTAAGGTAACATCGTGTTACCTTCAGTATAGTCTCAAATTGTCCTGACTCAAGATGGTTCAGCATAATGGTTTCTATCCTCCTTTCTGGCAGAGAAGCAAGTTGCAGGTTAGGAAGGTGTGCCAAATGAGTTCTTACCAGCCATGTGTGGTAGCTGCTCTGGTGGCAATGGATATCTGATACCTTGTTAAGATGGATAGTGACATCACTTTGTTACACATAGTGGAGCGAGTGAACTGGAGAGCGCAGCAGTGAGATCAGTTTCCAAATCACAGAATACTCTGAGTTGGAAGGAACTCACAAGGATCCAACAAGTCCAACTCTGAAGTGAATCCATAGGGGGATTGGACTCACAACCACGGTGTGATTAGCACCATGCTCTGGCCAACTGATTTAATCTCACGGTCACAATGGAACCCACTTGGCTTCTCTCTTAAACCAGAAGCAGCTTTTGAAAGACAGAAGAGTGGATTTAGTTGAAATGGAAAGCAAAAGTTAGCCACTAATTTCTGTGTGCTGGTAGCAGCTGAAATGACAACTACCTTGTCATGTTTCAGATCTAAACTGAAACCACATGTTCAGTGCCTTTCGGAATAAAATTGCACCAAGTGTGCCAGTGTTTGGGTCTGAAGGAAGAGAGGTGTCACCTTTTTCCTTGTTTTATGCTTACTTGTGAACCCAATGTATTTAACTGAAAACTTTGCTTGGTATTAAAAATAAAAAACACCTTATTTCTAAGCCTTATTTCTGAGTTGAGATGTGCCCCTCATCTTAAGCTGTATTTAATTTTTCAAGTGATATCTCTAAGGAAGATAAAGGTCTTCTGGCTTTATCAGATAATGGCTGGTCTCTTGAAGACCAACAGACTGGGATACATGCCAGTGGAATGTTGCACACTTCATTTTACTTTCTGGTGTATTTAAATCAGCAGGGAACAGGAGCTGTGATTAGAGAAGTAAAGCCTTAAATATTAAAAGTAGAACAGTAAATGGATCAGCACAGAAATGGATTCAGTTGTGCTCCGCAAAGCTGTTGTTAGAAGATGATAAGAGAAAAAAGTAGAGCTGTCATATTGTTTCAGAACTGTATACTGGCCATTTCTTATGCTGCTCAGTGACCTCAATTTCCCCTGCCTAATTACGTACTGAGAGGACAATCCTTTGATTCATAAACCTACGTGTCCTTGAATCTTTTTGCTTGGAAGAGGCCTTTGGATGAGGGAAATCTGCAAATGCAAATACATTTTAATAAATTCTTGTTCTTCTAACCTACAAGGTTAAGCATAAAGAAATAAATATTATCTCTCTTCACTGCAAAAGGCAGCACGTATGTGGATATAGGATGTAGAACTAAGACATACTCCAGTTGAACTGAAACCTAATTAATATTTGTGTGTGTGTGTGTGTATATGTCCCTACAGTGAGAGAACAGTCAGCTTTAAAAACTAGGATATAAGATTTTGTTCATCCCACAGGGGTTAAGCAACTGGGGATCAGAGTCTTTGGAACATGCAGTTTGGGTGAACACCTTTCACATTCTTTTTGCAGGTGGCTAGTGTTACATCTGAGTTGCTAATAAAAGAGGCCCACCCGCTTCAGAAGCTAATTCCTTACCTAATTCCTTCCCTCTAGACAAGAGATAATGACTAGCAAATGCAAGAATTCTCCTTTTAGGGCCTGATTTATCACCCAGAACATAATAAACATTAGCCTGCTGCTGATGTGACAGTTGTGACAGCTGGAGGGGTTTGGAATGAAAGGCTGAAGCCTTAAATAAGCCTGTCAACAGAGCTTGTTATGAGGATCTCGGTTAAACACTCAGACTTTGCTTTTCATGGCCCCAAAGAGCTCCTAGAACATCCACACTGAAAACTTCAGTGTGTTAGAACTGTGCTTTGCATGCTGATGGCTGGCTCACCATCAGCCAGTGATGGCGAAGGTAAATACTTACAGAAAGTGTAGAGCTTGATCTGACTGTTTATCATGACCCATAATATTCCTCTCCCCTAGATTCATTTGTTTAGTTTGTTCATGCACCTGGTTTGTTCCTGGCTGTCATGGTGTGCCCTGTGTGTCACTCTGATGGCTGGTCCTTCACAATAGGAGTGACTTTGTTAGTGGGTGCAGGATAAAGAATCTATACAATAAAAGGTATGGAAAGTGTTAGCAGTGTCATCTAAACAGATCTCTGCTGGGAGATTTAGGATTCCTACAGGCCTAGGTTCCTTCAAGGCAGGTTATTTTCCCATCCCACACAGGCTACCAGTCTTTTAGAGGATTTCTACTTTGGGTTTATACTCTATTAACATCAATGATACTCTCCAAGGAATTAAGGTAAGTTGAGATTTATTTTGCAGGACTGGAGAGTCAAGCTAGGTAGTTTACATGAGGTAGAGGCCTCCAAAGGTCCCTCTTTTCAAACACTGTAGGATCTATCCAGCTGAAAAGTGGTGGAGAAGACTTGTGGGCAGATCCTTTCCTTTATGTGAGTTATATTTGTGGAGTTCTGCAGAGGAGTTACAGGGCTGTGTCCCATCTTCAGTTCTGCAGCTTGGTCACTGCTAAGCCACTTTATAAACACAGATTTCTGGGCTTTTTCCTGACTCACAAATGTGTTATAAAGCTCTGGCCTCAGGGCATGAAACGTAATTTGTCATGCAAAGTACGACCCTAGACTGTTGTTGTGTAGGCCTCATGATTTCAAAAATAGGGGACTGGAATTCAACAGAGCTCCTTGGAAGAAGGAGCACCTGTCTGGGCAGTGCTCCTTGCTGGAACAGCAAGTTTAGAAGAAAAGATTATATGAGTGAGAATATGAGTTATTTTGAAAACAGTTGAACAAAATGCTTCAGAGTAAATTAGCTTATGAGATAGAAAAGGGGGTGATCACTGTTGTAACACACAGGTGTACCTGTACATCTAAACATTTACATGTATAATTCAGTATACCTGATTTTAGTAACTAAGAGGGAAAGATCCTAATTTTTCATTTACTGGTAAACAAGTGTACAGTCTGTTTCAGCAGAAACAAGCATAAGCCCAACCACAGCCCCTTTTTGAGGAATGATATAAACAGGATAGATAAATGTATATTTTAAAAATTACATCCTTTGTTTATTTACAAAAGCAGTCCCAGGGTTCCTGCTCTGCAGTTTCTCTTTTACTTATCTGTTGCTTTGCCTATAATCAAGCAGGATTGCAAAACGATTGGCAAGATGTCAGCTCAGCCTGCAGGTGCTATTGAAATGCTTTCAGTAGTCAGAATCAAACAGAAACTTCACTCTTGCTTTATTGTGCTTTATGTTCTGAAAATACAAATATTTCTGTGGCTGAGATTATAGAGTGAAAAGATTAAAGCACAGCACTTGAGGAAGAAGAGCTGTACCAATTACCCTGAGAAACATTTCTAATTAGCATTAGTGAGCCAGTACTAGTACTCTGAAAGGCAGCTGAGTAAAGATGGCACCTTCATATTCATTTTGAGCACTGCATTTTGATAGCTTTGCATTTGTACTCAAGGTAGAATGCTAGGGCCGATGTAAATGGAGAACATCACTTCGAGAGCATTATAGCTCTAATAGGTAATACAAGCTACAAGAATGAATGTGAGCCCTGTATATTTTTCAGCCATATTTGCTGGCATTAATAACCATAGAGCTGAAGAATTTTTGCCTTTCATCAGCTGCGCAGCAGAAGCTCTTCAAGCGTAAAAGGAGAGGTGAACTTGTTTTTATTCTGCAAATAAAGTCCTTTTTTGTCCTTTATCTTGAGAGCTGGATTCTGAGCAACACAGAACTCGACACCAATGTGGTGATATCCTACGTTCTGTTCTATTCTCTTCGAATGGCTGGTTAAATACAGTTTCAGATAGTTTACAGTTACAGGTGATTTCTCATTGGTATACAATATGTAAACAAAGTCAGTTTAAGGTAGCTACCATTAAGTCACTATAACTATCTCACCTAGAATATAAACACACCTTAAGTCTAATTTCTTGCTGCGCCACAGGCTTATCTACTTTACACAGGCGCAAAATTGGGGCCCTGGTTTGGGGTAGCTCAGATCTCGTTCCAAAAAACCTCATGTCCGTTTTCTCTCAGAAATTCTGTTACATGCAAACTTAACAGAAATGCTTCTTAAAGCGAAATCTTCCATCCCTGTGCCTGGAGTCGCCGAGAGGCAGTGGTGTCTAACACGCAGGCCTGTGTCACCTGCTGCCATCTCACTGCCCAGTGCTGCTGCTCTCAAGGACAGGCTGTCCTGGCCCAGCTCCTGCCTGTGCCTTGCACAGCCACAGATGACCTTGGATGGAGCCACTGGTGCTGCTTTGTGGTTGGCCAGACTGCTTAGAGGTGGGAACTTATTCGGGTGTGGGGAGGTGACTAAAAGCGGTGGCTGGGAGAGCATCCAGGGGAGAGAACTCAAGCTGAACTTGGATCTTTTCACTCCCTAAAACTGCCAGTGGATGCTGAGCATCAGGTCAGCCTTTTCTGTAGATTCGCTGAGAGACGATTTAGCTGATGGACAGAATTTGGGGAAGATATTAATGAAAAGCAGTGGTGTGAGGCTACAGCAACTGAGCTGTATCAACTAACCTTCGTATCTTGAGAGGAAAATGCTACAGCCTTTTTTGAAATGCACCTTGGAAATGTTGATGTCCTGGAGCATCAACAAAGCCTTAAAGGTGTTACAAAGTATTAGAAAGTGTTTTTAAGTATTCTCAAGATCCTTTTTTGTTAGAGGTGAGTCTCCTGGTGTTGTTGTGTCCCAGTCCGTTCTCTGGATGATGCAGTGGTCTTTGTAAGCCTTTGGTCTTAGCCAGAGGCCAGCATGGAAGACCGGAATGTGATCTCTGTACCCTTCCTTGGTGAGGGTCTTTGAGGTTTATACCCAAGTACATGGGTATTGATGTACTTCTACATTGTTGATGAAGGAGTTTGGAGGGCCACTGCCAGGGCCACTTCTCAGGACACTGCCTTAGACAATCTTTGGGGGCCAGGCACCTCAGGAAGTCCCAGCACAGGAGGCATTTCTGGTGACCAGAGGCACGCAGCCATCAGGAGAGTCTGCTGGTGAGCACCTGATGGAGGAGAGGACAAGAAGGGTGTTTTGTTCTGGACCTTTGATTATGTTTTGAAGTTTGCAGCAGGCATAAAGTGTGTGGGGTTACCATACCACATGTGACTGCATCTGCTGGTAATGCTTAACCTAAGAAAAGCACACCCTGAGCACCCAATAAGCAGTGGCTACTGCAGTGCCTAGAGCATGATGTTTATAATACAGACTCAGATTTTAAGAGATTTGGATTTCTAGCCAATTTCAGTGAAAGCTTTTGTTATCTTTCATGAAAATTGATTGCTTACCAGTAAAATCCATGCCGTTTATTGTTACAATTTAATAAGGTTTGCCTGTGAAAACAGATGTGAAAAAGATTTGAATAGCTACATGCCCTGCCAGCATCCCAGCATTCACTGCCTGACTCAGTAGATATCATCTTCTCAAAGGGAAGATGTGGATGAAATTGAAATTAGCAGAGACACTTTGCAAGGAATCCTAGGAAAGGTATGAGGCTCCCAAAGTATTTCACAGGTGTAGACCTTTCTGCAGGTGTAGACCTTGCCGCAGAGGTTTGGGTGTACCATGGTACTCCAAGAATTTACACTTCCTTCCCACCACTGTGGCTTTCTTGACACTACTCTGAAAATGTGAGCAGTGTAGCCTTCTCTGGCTTGAGGGAGAGACCTTCAGGCCACAAGGATTCCTTCACTCTTCTGTGGGTCTGGGAGTCCAAAGGCTGTTTGGGTTGAGTGTACACCCACAGTTCTATACATTAATGTGATTTTTAAATAACTGGGTGGGAGATGATCACTGTTAAGTTAGGTCATGGCTTTGTTTGACGTAGTTCTGCTGCTGCATTGCTGCTGCCACCTCTCTCTCCTCTTTTTCCCTGCCCTGAGCTCATTTAAATTCCTTCTAAGTGTCATTCTCAGATGTGTCTTCTCAGCTAGCTCAAGGCTTTCAGAAGAACCCAACTAATGGGAAATGGCAACACAGGGATTTAATGGCATTTAAACTGCGTGGACCTGACTTTTGCTTTCATAACTTCATAGATTTCCTAAATAGCCCGCTGGAATCTTCAAAAGCTGGAACTCTTCAGAAAAGTAGGGCATGATGGTGTATGGTATATGATGCAAAACTTTCTTAGGCTTGCATTTCAGTCTAAGCTTTCCGTGCACTTTTTGCTGGACAGCAAATACTCATTTACATAAGGAAATCATTCGGTGAGAAAAACAGGCCAAGGACACTGTAAGCTTCCTGCTACTCAGAGGGGAGTATATTTTTTAATGTGTTTTGAGGGAGGATACCTTTAATGCTATATATCTGTGCTGTAGGGAATGCAGGAGCACTCTTGCCTTGCTTTGTCTTCAGAAGCTGAGTGGGCTCAGCCACTCTCCAGCCATGAGCAGCATGATCCATGATCTGTGTCCTGGATGTGTCTGGCCTCACCATCACCTGACATCTGAAGACTGCCACTGGGATTGCCACAGGCTCCACTCTGGCCCCTGCTGTCCCAGGGACTGCCTCTGCCATCTCTCAAGAACTTTGTGTGCTTTTCCAAAGCCAAGAGATGACATGTTCTCTGTCTGCTTGACTGACATAGTTTTCATTATGTGGTTTTGTTTCTGTGGATTTTCCCATCCATCCTTTTCCCTCATTACCTGATAACCAAGAGCTGACCTTATGAGTTAACTTGGGATTGAGGAAAATATTTTTCAGTTCAAGGGTAAACTGAGGCACACAGGAGATAAGCAAATCTGACTGGAACAAGCCCTGCACTTCATCCAACATGTGCCAACACAGGAACAGCTGCATCTTTGATGCTCCTGGAAATACCCAGATGGTGAGCTTGGCTTTAACTTCTTTTCTTCCCTCAGTGTTTTCTTCAGCTATATCCTCCTGGCTGGTGGATTTCTTTCTCTCAGTCCACCTCACATTCTTTCACTTTGGTCAGATCTGAGCTGACTGGTGTACAACAGTCAGCTCTTCACAATGGACTCATTTCATTGCTTTTCCAATTTAACTAATTCTTGCCCTGAGGAAATGCCATTCAGTGCTCTAAAAGGAGTGACCCTATAACATATGTCCTGTGTCCTGGGTTGATGGGCTTAGGAGAAGAAGAGCCAGAGCCATAGTCTGTAGAATCTTCCTGCCATGTTTACAGCTTTTATGCTTTTTGTTTAATTCAACACGTACTGAAGCTGGGATTTTTTCTCGTGACTAAAAATAGCTACAGTTATGAATGTGATCTGCACGTGGTAATTGAAGAGCATACCTGGAGATAAAGAAAGAACAGAGGTCTCCAGACAAGGCCCAGGTTTAGAGTCTGGGAGGTGGGCTGGTTGTCTGCAGTGGTTAAATCCCACAGCTGGCTTCTGTACAAACTGTGTTTAGTAGGAGGCGGCCTTGGGAGACCTGCAGACAGGGAATTACTGTAATCCAGCCTGGATGTCACGAAAGCATGGATTAATATTTCATCTTCTGCCTCTGACTGTTGTCAGGCTCACTTTGTTCCTGAGCAGGGGCTGTGATCCTCAAAAGACAGTGTTGAATTAAAGATTAAGCCAGTGTTTTACTTGATGGGAAGAGCAGTTCTCCGTGGAGGTTGGTGACAATGCAGCTCTTACCCAGCACTGCATGTGGGAGTATAGATTTTCCCAAATCCAAATGACAGAGCAAAGCTGCAGCATGCTGCTGGGGATGGTGTGAAGGGAAGGATACCTGGCAGCTGAAAGCCTTGTTAATGAAAGTGACACTGGTAATTAGCTGAAGGTGAGCAAGAGGCACTGAGCGGCTCCAGGAGATGCCATTGACTGCTGTGTGTGAGAGAGCTCATCAACAATGAGAAAAAGGGCACCAAATACCTGCTTGGAAAAACCCAACATGGTCAGCAGAGAGCCCAGGTCAGAGCCTTCCCCCAGGTCAAGGATGTGGCAGGGCAGCCCTCTTCGCTGGAAACAACACACTTCAGCTGCCACAGCTCTCTGCGTGGAAACTGATTTCAGGGTGAATGATTTATATCTCTTTAACCACTAATTGGTTCTGATTGGTTAAGTTAAGTGAATATCAGCCTGATTAAAACCAACCCAAGAGAGTCTATGTACATTAGTTCAGCTTAACTTTTCAGTTAAAACAGCTCAATTGGGGGTTTTTTTGGTGTTGTTTTTAAATACAGACCAGACCTCACCATAGTACCTGGCTATCTCTTCTTTGGACAGCTGACACACATCACTTTTTCCTTGGCTTTCTTGAGCACAGTATCCTAGTCAGTCTTGCAAATCCTGAGACAATTGAAAGTATTTGAGGCTCATAAGTGGGAAAATTGCTTGGCAAGGGATTACACTAGAATGTGGAGGATGCATTTTGAGTGTACTACCAGAAGTAGTGTCCGTCGGTCACCGTGACCGAGAGGGCCACGGTCACACAGCAATGCCTGGTTCTTGTGGCTCAGCCTGTGGTACCTGAGAGTTTCTCCTAGCAAGGAGCAGGTGCCGATCCCTCTTGAGGGCTGGAAGCCCTTCAGAAGCCTAAAAAGGCTCTCACAGAAGAGCTGAGAAACCACAGGCAAACACTGCTCATTGTGCCTGTGAACATGAAAAAAAGGATAATGCAGTCAGTCATGCGAAGAATAAACCCTACATTTTTCAAAAGCCACAGGTGAGAAACTGATCATGTAAAACACCCACAAAGTACATTTTTATGAACATGTTAGTGGAATTTCTGTTTGCTAAAAAAATTTTTGAGCCCAAAACAAAGAAAAATGAGTTTAATACGGCTAGCCTGTTCAATTCTATTGCTCACCAAACAAATGTTTTATTTCACTCATACAAATACACCTCAGGAGGCTGCAACTGCAGCTTTTTGAAAAGGATACCAAGCGGTCAAAGAGCACATTTCCCTTGCACAGAAGTTGGGTAAATGCTGCATGATGACTATTCCACTACACTTCCCTGGGAAAGCAGCCAAGCTGATAATACAGCACGTCTACTTTCAGTACAACTATTTGTATGTTCTTTTGAAACACTACTTCACCTTGGTTGGGAACAGAACTTTTAGTGGGGCCATTACTTAAATTCCCCATTTACTTATTGATTTGTGTCCCATTAACACTCACAAAAAATACAGAACACCCCCACACTACGGGCTTCTGCAAAAGCTGGCTTCAGTATAGAGGCAGCAAACACAAGGAAACCTTAACTCCCTGCTGCTGCATGTGGTGTGAAAGTAAATATTTTATCACCTTTGCCAGCAGAAAGCTGTGCACAGAGGCTCAGGAAGCATCTTTGGTGGTTAACACTGCTCTGAGCTGACTTCAGTTACTATGGCACCAAGAGTAAAAATCCCATTGGCACGCACACGCACGTGCACACACGGAGCAGAGATGTTCCAGCAGTTCCTGTGCCCCTTTCCTGATCCACGTTTACAGGAGCTCCCTGCTCCATCAGTGCCTTGTGAGGAACCACTGAATGCATCCAGGATGGCACCTGCGAGCACAGATTTGCACATCTGCCTCTGGAGGGTTTCTGTTCCTTTGCTATCTGTTTGGGAGGAAGGGCTTGGGCAAGGTAACAAACTATCATTCATGTGGGAAGCTGCTACAATGGGAAGGGGAAAATGAACCACCTGAACCCATTTTGCCAACCTCTTCTGTTTCCCTGAGACAACTGAAACAGCAGCATTTGGCCCACTAATTATCCACAAACCTGTGTACAGTTTTACAGATATAAAAGCATGCTGCAACTGCTGTAAATTCAAATGTGCCAAGAGAAGTGGCAAATTTAAACCTGACTGGGCAAAATTAATGTGCATAAGGACTTTAATTATCCAATGAAGTACAGTTTTCACATAGTCCCCTGCCTCTTCCCATGCAAGTGCTCCACAGTGTTCAGTGAAAAGGCAGCTGGTCTGTTTTCCCTTTGTAGCCTCCATAATATACCCCAAATGATTTGTTCTTGTTATAGAACGATTATTTAATACTGTTTTTATAAGAGATGGTAATTATTAATATACATAAGTGCTCCACTTTATCACTAGGAGGTAAGAGGCTTTTTATATGTATATGTGTTAATAATATATGTTAAAAATGTTTAAATTGTGTATGTATATGTATGTTTTATATATGTATCTCATTATTACTTTATCTATGAATGATGTTTATGTGTGCCTGTGTTACCTGTAGGTAGTTTTAGAGGTATGGTTAAGTGTAATACCATGTATAATTAAAATAACTTCATGATATAGGTGTTTGTATAGGTGAAGAGCTGATTTGGAGCATCCAGTTTTCCAAGTCTGGGATATCCTTATTTAGCATTATAAGGGACATCTCAGTCTCAGCATGGATTTGGCTGATATAATTTATACTTCCCAGTGGTCAGCAGCTCCACAGCCAAAGCAAAAAGGCTCCAGAGTTCGTGAAGTTTTTCTGTAAATACTATATTTAGCTGTACATAGGAATTCGCCAAACAGAAGAAAATTCCTGTTCTCCAGAATAAGATGAGCTGGCCCTTCTAATTTTTCAGGCTTCTTTTCTAATCACTGTGACAGCCTGTGGTACCTTTGGAGGTATCTATGAATACTTTTTAGGGGTTTTTTTCTTACTTGGATGATGCCCAGCACAGTGGCTGGTATTGGGTGATGAGGAAGATGGTGCATTCCAGGAGGAAGGCTACTGGGAACCCCGCTGCTGAAGCTCTTCTTCACCAGAGATGAGAGCACAATATAATTGTAGAGAATGTTGGGAAGCAGTTGGACTTTTGCCTTCCACTGTCACTGTTGTTAAACCCCTGTTAGTACAGTTACTGCAGATCTAAGTCTGCCCTTGGGGCTGGGAGCTTCCTGGGAGCATCGTGGGGAGATGTTCCCAGGGTACTGACACAAGGAATGGCTGTGAGGGCAGACACAGCCCCTGGTCCAATTACAACACTCCAGGACATTCTTCCCACTGATGTGCCACACTACAGCCTGAAGGCAGGTAGAAAACCTCCCTCTGCCCTAGGAACTAATGTCCCTTTCCCTCTGAGGAGCATCTTTCTGCAGCAGCACCTTTGCCATCCCTCAGGGGCTCCAGCTGCCAGGAGGTGCTGCCAAGGGTTTACTTGCTCTTTTTTAGGAGGTAAACTGTGCTGCTTGAGTGACCAGGAACAACCTGAAGTGCAGCCAGTATTGCCTGGGATTTCACAGTTATGGATCTCTTGGGGAAAAAATATCCACAACAAAAACACAGATCAAACCACTCTATTTGTGCTGAAATCCAACAGAAATCAAATCCTCCTCGGCAACAGCAGCTCAAGGGGGTAGATGGCTGAAAGCAAGCCAGGCGTGCCTCCTCCTCCTCCACAGTGGTCTGTTTGCCACAGGTTTCAGGAAGTGTTTTGTGGGAGCTTTGCCCATTGCAGCCTTCAGACAGGTAAGATAAACAGCAAGGGAGGGGTGCCGCCTTTGGGGTGAGGACAATGATGAAGAGGCGAAGATAGCTGGGAAACAGTGAGGCAGCAGGGGAGGAAGGCAACGAGGACACAGAGACCTGCGGCCTGAACTGCCAGAACTAGCAAGTGCAAAACTTTACACAGATGCCCCAAATGGAGTCACACCCTCTGCAAGGATACTGGGAGACCACCTGCTTGCAGCAGAGCAACAGGGAGACAGGCCAGCAAAGCAATGACTTCTCTCTCCAGCAAGACGACCAGTGCAAACCTGATGGGAAACAAAAGTAATAGTTTTCCTTAACTCCTAGGGAAAGACTCACAAGGAGGGGAAGTTAACCCACAATCACTCCTTCCAGGGAAACCAAACTGCTTTCAGGTCATGCTGATGAGTCCTTTGGTGAAAGTGAGTGGGCTTTTAGATCCACTGGAAAGTGAATGGCAGCGTCCCCAAACCCCTATGAAGAATGAGGGTGCCAAATAAGTTTAACAGTTTGTGCCTCTTTTAATGGAAATATCACATTTATGCACATAAACACAGTAAAGTACAAAGGATTAGAAAATAGGCCTAATTTCCAGCCCCTAATTCTAACATGCTATACGTTAATCCCTGAGAGCACCTGTCAATTGTCGGTCTCCTGCAGGTGGTACTGAAAGTGCAAAGTCAAGTGCTCAGCTGCAGCACAGGTTGCTTTTCAGAACCAAATCTGAGTGCTAAATCTTCAAAACCCTGGGTTGGCAGTAAACAAAAATTAACAGTTAAATCATTCAATCCAGTGTACCGATTCAAAACCTATCCTGATACCTTTGCCACAGACAGCCAACATATCGTCTTCCTGATTTCCAAAGGAATGACTTCAGCTTGTATTCTGGTCACCCCAGAGCCATTACAAAACTGGTGCCTATGAATTGCACAGCACTGATGCACTTGAGGATTAAAATGCTCTTCACATTCCCAGGCCTGGGCAGGTTTATTGGCAGGTGCATATTCTTCCAGCTCTGACCTAGGAGGCTACCTGGCAATGCAGTCTGGCCACCACAGAGTACAAAGAACAGGCTGTGTGGAAAAATCCTTGTTTCCCACATCTGTCCTAACCTCTGTCAGACCCTGCAGACAGGAAATGGCAGTGCTGATCTGGGTGCTAGTTTTCAATCAACTGAATTTATTTCTCCTATGACACGCACAGTTTCATTACAAATTCAGTGAGACTGTGGCCAGCCTTTGTGCTGTGGGACTAAAGGGTGGAAAAGTTTTCCCTCTCTTTAATTGAGGGGGGAAACTGATGGCAGCAGCAGCAGCTGGGGTCTGCCTGGGCTCCAGTACAGCAACACCTTCAGGAGGACACACTGCAGCACATTTCAGCTCAAATGTGTGCAAAGCCTGAGCAAAACCTTACCCTGAGCATGTGCTCTATGCTGTTTGCATTGGACCTCTACTTCCATGAGTGTGGTCTTTCTTCAGCAAGCAGCAGGTTTACAGCCCTTCCTTACCAGAATTTGCCAGGCTTGTCTTGCTGTTCAGGCTGACTGCTGGTACAGCCTTAATGTGGAGCACAAAAACCTGCAGCAAAAACCCGTGGGAACCACCACTTGGAGATGCACTTCCATACTAGGGAAGGTTTTCTCCCAGTGTAGAGACAGAGGGGTGAGGTACTGCCCTCCTCGGGCACCCAGAGGCATGGTGCCAAAGCTGACAGTGACATCTGGCCACCTCAGTGGCTGAGCTGCCTGGTGCTGCACCTCTGAGTGGGTATTCACAGCGTGTAGCTGCACTTGACACCTGGGAATGTTGCTTGAACCTCTGAAAGCTGCATAATATTCTTGTCCTGGCTATATTCTGGAAAGGCTCGCAATAAACCTGGTCAGTTTTTAAAAAAGAAACTTAAATATCAACCTAAAAAATATCCACTGTGCTTCACCATCTCCCTTATTTCACAGTTAAAAGGAATGACAAAAAATTCCCTGAGACTAAAGAGGAGACAACAGATAAAGGGAAATCTAGTGGTGGAGGCAAATCTTAGGTGATGGTGGCAATCAAAAATTGTCTAATCTTCTGTGTTTCTTCAAAGAAATCAGTCCCTACACCTGATTTATACTTGCAGAAGATGTGAATACCTCAACTGCAGAGATATTTCATATTAAGCCCTTTTTAGATTCAACAGAGCAAACAATAGCATTAAGAACTGCATCCATACAGACTGTATAGACCTGTAGGGTTTAATACCTGTACTTAAAATCTCTTTACTAGAATAGAAATAAAGTGCTTAGTATATCCAAAAAACAATTGTAGACCTGGATTTTCACTGCCAACCAACACTGTGGTAAATTCTAAACTTGTAATTATTACTATAAACCTTTGCAATATGTCTACCTAAGGAAGGAAAGGGAGGAATGTCTAGTGTCAAAAACACAACTCCTTAATTTTGTCCATTACAAAATGAACAAACACATGAATATGATCCTTTCAAACATGTTTTTCAAGCTGTTTCACAGTCGTTCACCAGGAGCTGGAAAAACAGGAATCCACAAGGAGACTGCACCACTTAGAACATCCCATCAGCAGCAGACCAGTAAACCTAGAAAGTCTTCCAGCTCAAAATACCTTCCTGCTCCACCATCAGACATGCTGTGGCATAGCCCTCGCTGTATTTCTTCTCCTTAGAGGCCATGACTCAGAATTCCAGCTCCATGAGCAGTGGGCATGCACGAAGGCATCCAGTCTGTTATCTTGCTAGGATAACAAGACTAGCAGCTCAAAAACCTTCTCAGCCACTGCCTTTCAATCAGGTCCTGCTCTGGGCAGGAGACACCTGCCTCGGCTTTTGAGCCTCTGCTGCTCTATTCTTCTCCTGTTCCTCTGCCTTCCTCCGCTCCTCTTTTAGCTCCTTGTATCTCCATTTGGGAATCTGCAGATAGGGGTCATCCTTTGCGCTGCTCCTCCTCCTCGCCTTTTCCGGCTGGAAGGTGGGTGGAGGAGCCTTGCTGACACGGACTTTGGGGATGACAAATCCCGGCCGGACGCTGCTCCGGCGAAGCAGGTGGAGCGGCAGGAGGCTTGCTTTCCTCGTGGCTACCGTGCTCACTTGGGACATGGCAACGCTGATGGGCTGCAGGCTGGCTCGACGCTCCTTCTTCCTGGGGATCACCGTGACCTTGGAGTTCTGAAAGAGCTTCTCGTAGTTGCTAACGTGGTCTTTGTCTTGAGATCGGATCTCCTCTGCTCTCTGCTTCCTAAGGATTTCCTGCACAGCCAGTCTGCGTTTCCCCACACAAGGTGGGCTGCCTGGGCACACAGTCCTGCATGCCAGAGCGATGAAGGGACTTCCCAAGCTTGTTGTCACCTTCACCATGTAGTCAAGGACCCCGTCCTCTTCTGGGCCATAGAAAGACCGGAACGAGACAGCTGCCCTCACGCATTCAGAAATCTTCTGCAAACAGCTTTTTGGCTCTGCAGCCTTGGCAAGAAGTTCCTTCATTTTTGGCCATTCTGGTTTATATTGATCAGAAAACTGTTCTGGGCATGGCCTGTCCATCAGCTTCTGCATGACAAAGGCAGACTCTGATCTTCCTGTGAAACAAGCCCATTCCCATGAAGTCAGTCCACGGCTTGGGTCAGTTGCGTGAACATTTGCCCCTCAAAAGAAAAAGAAAAACAATTACTGTTAATTAATTAAACCACCCACATTCCTGTTGCTGCGATCAGAGGTGAGTCAGGCAGATCGCTGCAAGAAAATGTCACATAAAATACACAATGACATTTGTGTCAAAATGAACATGCAATAGTAGACCTGATTCCTGACTTCATGAACTCCTTATTTATTTAGAACAAGGTAAAAGACATTAAGACTATATACATGAAATTCTCTTAAAATTACAAAAAATGAAATAATGAATTTCACCTGCATTTAATCTTGGCTGCCATTTTAATATCCTTTCACTTGAGCTCACAAGAAAAGAGTTACAGACACGGAAAGAAACAATTCTCTACGCAGAAATCCTTCCCATACAGAATAGTGGACTTTGTTCTGGTCACTTCCACTTGGAAGAAAGGTCTTAGGCTAATGATCACAAGTTCCATGAAAATATCCACCCACTGCTCACTAGGGGTAAAAACAGCAAAGAAAATAAAATGAATTTCTTAAAAAGCATTAAAAATGGAAAAAAATAGAAAGTAAAAAAGCAGAAATAGAGAAAACAACAAATGTGCAATTCATGCTTTCTTATATCTGAAAGGACCCTGTAGAATTAGGAAATGTTGAGAAGATGGTAACAAGAGTGATCAAATATAAGGAATGTTTCCATAAATGTCAAAGAGTGGCTAATGGGTGAGACGGACCTTCAGTCTGAGCCCAGAACAGCTGTTCTCATCTACCTGAGATTACCAGTCCTAAGGAAATGAAGTAATTGTTAGCCAAAACACTCTGTTATTGCCAATGAAGTAATTGTTAGCCAAAACACTCTAAGTGGACCAGCCATAAGAGGCAGCTGGGGTACAGGTTAACACAGCAGAGGTTTAAACACTTAAAGTGTTATGTCCCATAAGGAAATTATTTCTAGTGGCCTATCCTCCTCCCATTCCCAGTTTATAATCTTTATCTCTCCAATTCTTGTGTCTGCCCCATCACCATTCTCCAAAACACTCTCATATATTTCTGCATGCTCTTCCATCTTTGCATTCCTTTTGATCTCTCCATCTTCCTATAAGACCCCACACATAGGCTTTTAACCTTGTTCTTCACTCTTTTTTTTTTCAAAAGTGTTCTTCACTGTTTTGTTTTCACTGTTCTCCTCCAGGGAACTTGGATGCTTGAAGAGAGAATACAAGTGTAACTGGAGAAGAAAGCATCCTGGTCTTCCCTATGGTATCCTTTACAACTTCTTTAGTACTGTATCCACATTCCTTGGGAACCAGAAAATTGCAGGGAAGTCCTCCCATGATATTAGGGTGGGACTGTGGGCATTTGTTAATGAGGGTGGCATGTGCCCAGTCCTGCTCACAGAGAGGAGCTCTGTAAAGGACACAGGAAGCTCAATTCAAAGTGCACCTGTGGAAGAATTGCTGCAGAACAATGAGCAACAAGAAGTGGTTTTGGAAACTGAAGTTAGCAGGACACTGTTGCAAATACCCAGCAGATTACAGCTGGTGAATGCTAAAGGATACAAAAGACCTGTCCAAAAACTGGCTTGATGGCACCAATTAAAAAGAAGCTCAGAGACGTGTCAAGGACTTGACAACTGGCACCATATCCTGTGCTTTGCATCCAAGTGATCCTGGGCTCACCACCTGGGCACACGCTTCTCGATGTTTTACAGTATATGGGTATGAAGGTGAATGAAGGAAATCAATAGGAGAATGAGGGAATACTCTCTGGTGTCAGGCAGACAGATTCTTAAGCTGAAATCCTTTGGTTTATATTCTGCCTTTGAACTTTGACTGATCTCAGAGGGAGCTTTGCACGCTCCTGTCTGCAGACTGTTCAGCAGATCTGCACCACGTTCCCTGGGACAGGCACTGGAACTTTGCCCAGATGCCTTCAACATACTGAGCTCTGCAACATTCAGTCATGGTTTACTCATATCCCTGTCCCTGCAGGTAATTTCTGGGTTTCTTGAAAGAGTTTAAAGCCAGGATACAAAGAACATTTGATTTATTGAAGAGCTTCTTTACCAGATGAGGGACCATTTTCAAACAGCCAACGCAAAACTGACCTACACAGATCCTGTCACAAAAGTGGCAGTATGTCCCATTGCTTTGCAAGAAGGAGATGTCCAGAGACCTGAGGAAAAGACCAGAGAACACTATGATAATTTTTTTTCAGGATGGATTACCTTGGAGACAGCACTTCAAACTGGAATAAGGAGGACTTGATGTAAGGAAAAGCAACCACAAACCAGTTTGTGATGGGTTCAGTATAACTTTTCCCACAAAGGATATTTTGTCATTACAGGAAAATAAAGGCAAAAAGAGAACACAAGGACAGTGATAGAACCTTCAATTTTAACTCTATTAAATTGATTTCTAAGTCTTTAAGAAAATCTCTATCGAGAGGATGCTGGAGATACAGATCAAGAATGGATGTGAAAGGAGACACCCTAAGTAAAATTGCTGATCACAGTTTAAGTGTCATTTAAGTGAAATTTGCAGAAAAGACCACTCAGAGAGAGAGCACCAGGGCACTGCAGGGAGTCAAGCATGGGTGCTGAACTGGAAGGCAGAAAGGAGCCAAAGAAGAGGAAGGGTCAATCAAATCAAAGAGTTAATGAGTTGTGGGTTTGAAGAAAGGATTGCAAGATCTCAGAGGCAGAAGGGTTTGATGAAGTTCATGCCTGCAGAAATTACATATGAATCAGTGAGGGCAGGGAAAAGACCTACCAATACATGCCCTCCTGCTTCATTAACCTGTTCTTGAACCTCCCTACCCAAACTTCCTCTCTTTGAATCTCTCTCATCTCAGGCTACCTTCTTAATACTTGCCTGAGTCTGAACTCCTTCCCAAAAGAGCGGACTGTGACTGTGGCAAATTATGTGGAAGTTGTTTCCTTGATGTTCACGTTACAGGCAAGTAATTAATACAGGAAGAACAGCAGCTAAAGGAAATGTTTTCAAACACGAAATTTGTAAACAAACAAGAGGTATAGACAGCTGCTTACCATTATCTTCAAGAATATGTCATTCCAGTTCTGATATGGTGCAACTGTGAGAATTTGGAGCAGAGTAGTTCAAAAAGAACAGTGTGAGAAAGTGCTCACTGAGGGCTCCTTTGGGGACTGCACTCAGCTCTGGTCCTTGTCTGGACTATGGCTGTGTCTGGCCATGTGCCCTGCTGGTCTGGACCCTGACCCACAGACTTCATTTCTTGTTTGACCTCAGACCTATCTTGTCTCTATGAACATGCCCCTCAACTCATGATGGAGTTGCCTGGCAGTCACTGCAGTGCTGCCTGATCCAGGTTACTGTCACCAGCCTTGCCACATTCCTTAGAGGAGCACCTTTGTTGATGAGGCTGGGGTTAAAGCCTTGCTGTCACCCTTGGCTCACCTCCCTTTGAGGAGAAGTCCATTCTTTCTGACAGATGGGTCCCCAGGTGCTCTGGAAACTCTATCTCAGAAAACAATACTACAGAGTATTGAAATCCCAACCTTTCAACAGAAATCGATGCTGACTTTGTACCTTGTATCACAAAATCTCTTCTAAGTCATGATTTACCATACTTTTATTGATTTTCTGCAAAAATCAGGAGACATTCCTGAACAAACTTGTCATTCAGCAGAATGCCTTATCTGGAATACATGAGTAGTCATGTCCCTTCGTAAATGTGATAGCAGTCTTATTGAACTAATTGTCATTTCAGTGTAACTATAGCCTAAAAGTTTTCCTTCAGGAGTGTGGCACTTGCCACTTGTCTTGCTTTTCCTAGAAGTTTGCCTGAAGATCATTTTCAGCACAATTAATTTGAATACACATGCTCCTTGAGGATATAAATATCCTATTTTATTGTGACTTCATGTCCTTTTGAGATGCAGAACTGGCACCTTGGATTTAAAGACAGGAGGAGGAGGCTCAGGTGTCCATTACCAGCCCGTTCTATGGGTGGTGTTTGAACTCCGGTCTCCAGATCCAGGGCCACTCTGACAACGTTCCTAAAGCAGCACTGAGCTTAGACTGGAGATTACAGCAGGGCTGGACACGTGAATAACAACCAGGATTTCTGGCTGGCTCTCCTGGCCAGCGCTGGCAGCAGCGCGGTGCTGGCAGCTCAGCAGCCTGTGACAAACTGCCCCTGGGAGAGCGGGCCCCCCTTCACCCGCTGTGCACTCACAAACAGCAATTTCACGTGTTCCAAAGACTCCCTCTGAAAGAGCAATACTATGGCCAAGTGTCTCAGAGTGCCCTAATCTTGTAGTGATTGACCTTGGCCCCCCTCCACAAACTCAAATTTCAGAAAGAGCAGTCACTTTGGCAATCCAGCCCCGACCATCTGTCACACATTGCTGTTACCTCTTTCCCCGTCTGACTGTGCTGAATCCATGCGAAGGCAGCCAGGAAGGTGAGTGATTTTGCTTTGCTGACCTCCTGCATTGCCATAAGTAGCTGGCCATCAGCAGAGGTCTTACCCAAGCCATTGAACAGATACTGGGTTTAAAAACCTGGCGGTAACTCTTTTCTAAACGCACATAACCGCTTTGTAGCTGTGCAAGTAGACCCACAGCTGATTATGGGTGCTTCCCTTCTATGTTGCCAAGCATTTTTACATTTTAATATCGAATTTTGCTGGTTTATTTGTGAAACTGATTTTTTCATCAAATCTTTTAGCAACTTCTTTTACCTTCTTCAACTCACTAGTACTTCATTGTCAGCACCCACTCAGTGTCCCTTAAGTCCCAAACTATTTCTAAATCTATTCTGAATGAGCATTTCCTTCCTTCCTTCCCTCCATTTCACTAGACTGTGCAGTGCTAAAAAATACTTAGATATTAAAATGGGTGCAGGCAATTAGCCATACTTCCTTTGTGGCCCATATTTTGAGCTGAAAATGTGAGGAACTGCAAAGTACTCACTGAAACTGCAATTTAGAAAATCAGAAGTATATTAACTCACCAGATCTTTAGTTGGTGGATGGTCTTTGGTATCCGCTCTATCTCTGTTGTAGCAACAGGCTGATAAAACTTTCTGTAGGCAAACTCAAGGTGGAGGCTAAAAAAGCCATTTTCTGGCTGTCTAAAGGTTTGTTCTCCCCAATAGTCTCTTCTCTTATGCATCATGGAAACAAGTGGCTATTCAGATGCCAGAGGCAGCAACCACAGCAGTGAACTTTGATAATGATACTTGTAGCATAAGAATCAGAATAACAAGCACTGAGTTATTTACATAGCTGAAAGGTTGTGAAACAGCTTCTAGTGACCCAAACAGAACGAACAAGCTTCCCTCAGATCTCTAGTGATCATAATAGGTCATGACACCATAAGGCAAATTTGGCAAGCCAGAAAATCATAGGATTGAAGTTTCATTTTAAGTGATGATTTATAACACTCACTGGAAAATTCTGAACTAGCATCTGCATGCAGTATGTGTGAGTCCAGAAAGGGCATCTGTTTCTAGCAGTGTTCGAGCTCTGACAGTAGTTTCATAATTTTTTTGTCATAAAAATTAAAATGAACCAATTCCTAAGCCTTTGTTCCAGAGTAAGAGGCCACAGAACCTAGCAGAAAATAACACACCAGTTACCGCATCATGTTTTCTGTGCCATATCGATGTCTAGAAACTGGATATTATGAAATGAAGGATAGTAATATCACTATGCTTGATAAAACCATGTAACTTAAAATACTCTGATTATGAGAGGTTAGATTCTTGTGACAGCAAAATTACTGAAATGAAATCCTTATTCAAGACCTCTCTCAATGAAATGGACCTGTAGGACTCTTGATCTAGACAGTAATAATAGTCACATACCATTTGTTACTATTTCCACAATATTTAATTTGTCATATATTTGCAACTGAAAAACAAGAATATATACTAATATAAGCTAGTTATTTAATTATTATCTAACAGTTTATATACCAATTACTTCATATAAAAAACCCAGGCAGTATTGTGGCTGAAAGATGCTGTATGTTAGGACTGCTCTGGTAGAGGCTGTTGCCCCTCAAGGGGCCTTCTGAGCCTCCTCTCCAGGACTCCTTCACCTTGCAGTGCAATACAGCTGGAAATTCAACAGCAGACAAGAGCTGAGAGCAAGAAACATAATTCCTGTTCTCAGATGTGAAGAGAGACAGGTGGGCAGAAAGAGACCTGCCCACTCCCTGTGCCACAGCTCCCTCCTTGCAGCAGACACAGACCTCATGGTGCCCTGTTGCCCATAAACCTGGAGACCAAACTCAGAGCTGTAGAGGCATTAACAAAAAAAGTAAGTCATCAAATTTCCCACCAGTGTTCCCTGGAGGGATGCAGCCCCTACACCCAACACTCCTGACAGGAGCTGGAGCCCCCAAAGCTTTCCAGTCCCCACCACAGTTCAAGGCAGAAATGGAGGTTTGGCTGTGGTCCCACCCTTGTCACACAGAGACAGCAGCAAGCAACCTGCATGCCTTTGGCACCTGTGTCATGGATTTCATTGACACCTGTTCTACAAATTTTGGTGATTCTGCTCCCCAGACTCTCCTGGAGACAGTCAATCTCACCCCCTTGTCAGTTTGTACAAGCAAACTGAGTGCTCCTGCAGCACGTGCTGTCACTGCCCTGACTATGGCTTATTTAAAAGCTGCACCCATTGCCAGGGAAGGCTGTACCAGAGTTCTCAGAGCAAATATCCCAAGAGCCAATTTTCTTCTTGGTAGTTGTTAGATGGTGACAAAGAGGAAGAAAAGCACTTTGCATACCTGCCATCATCAAGGCTTTCACACATTCCGTTCGGCCCTGCATCGCAGATTTCATCAGTGCTGTGAATCCAAACGCATTCCTCTTCTCAATATCAAGTCCAGGAAAATAGTTCAACAGATAGTTTGTAATGGTTATGTGCCCTTCAAAGAAATAAAAAAGCAGAGAAAATATGTCACACAATGCAGGTGTTATCTCAAGGATAAACCAAAAATTTACTCCTGCAGGACTGATAATTGGAAAATGCAGATAATTAATAAGATCTCTTTTCTTTGTGTAGTCTTCCACTCATTGCAGTCATCAGCCGTAGGGTTAAGTGGCCCTAACCTGTGACCAGAATATTGGGCTAGGAGGTGGAAAATCTGGGTTCCTACCTTCTCTCGAATTGCTCTCCTTTCTGAAAAGTCAGTTTAAGGTAAGAGAATGATTGAAGACCAGAATTGGTCACTGTGAGGTTGCAAGGGGCCCCAGTTTCTTGACCCAGTGAGTAGCACTGCAGCGGGAATCCCTGCAGCTGTTGGATGGAAGGCCCATCACCAGGAGCAAAATTTGAGCCTTACAATCATGGTGCTTCATTAAAAAGTGATGACTGCACATAGTTGTTCCAGCCAATAACGCTGTCAAACCATGCCAGGCCTGATACAAGAGAAAGGAATATTTTGTGTAGGATCCCACAATTTCTTTTTCCCATCTGACAGTGTAAAGCCACTAGTCTACTCTCCTGCAGTTGGAAAATGGGATTGATGTTCAGTTTTGGTAGTAAAATAAATTATTCAGGTTCTGTTTCCAAAAGTAACTGTTGTTGCCATTCATGTGGCTTGTATGCCAGGATAACTGGTGTCTACAAGGCTATACTGAGGAGCTGAACACATCTCTGGCTAAATGGTTGGAAGACCAATTAAGACATCAAATCTTTATAATTGGACTATCAGATGAATAGCTAGTGCCATTATGACTCATTCAAAACAGTTTTCCCTTCACTTGTCAATCATTTTATGATGCCTTGATGCTCTATAATATAATGCCGTCTGTCAGGCAGCTGCAACAATCACAATTTAATTAGTAGGAGCTGTAAAAATATCCTCTCATCTCGCTCTGCAGACCAGATGACTATTCTGTAATGCATGCCATTCAAATTCATCTAGAAATGTTACTGAAACAGATTATAATTCATACAGGACAATTTTAAAAGTCTGTAGCATTGCATCTGGTGTGGATTTCATCAGCAGACACTTTGTACCAACACAGTCCTCCATTCACTTTGAAAAGCAAGTTAAGAAAGTCTTTACCAATTAATTTGTGTTGCAGGTGTTACTCTTTCTCTCCTATAATTTTTTTGACTCTGTTACCTTTCTGCATAACTGGAGACTCTCTTGAAACCTGAGCAGACGTAGAGATAATGCAGGTCAGATGAGCAACTCCAGAGCCAGAGAAAACCAAATAAAAAAGCTCCCTGTACCTTGTGCAGTCTGATGAGAATGAAATATAAAGATTCAGCAAACCACAACAAGCTGAACAGAGCAAAAGTGAATTGTGTTCAGGGCAGGATCAAGTGACCTGGTCCTGCTCACTCAGTATAGAGGTTTCAGCTTTACTGATTCTGTGGCATAAAATCAAATCCTAGCAAGGAATCAGTTGCTACTGGGAGAATCTTAGTGCCCAAAGTGTTTTTCAAGACGTGCACTGATTAAGTGATGTAGAACAAGCGTCTTCATGAAGGTTTTGGAACAGTTGAAATCCTGCTTCTTGACCACAGAAACCAGAAACAGAATGAAACAAATAGAAATAATAAGATGGAAGATTTTTCAGCAGTTATTACATCACTAAAGTTGTTCTTCCCTTTGCCAAAAGTATAATTACTGTAAGAGATGTTTTGCAAACCTGGGGTGATCCTAAGACTGAACCCTGAAAGACCATGCCTAACCAAAACTCTCCAGGGGTCTGGAAATGGCCTCAAATGAGGCCATTAGTAAAATATGAAGTAGTAAAATAAGGAATAAATTAAGAAGTTTGTGATTCCCAGAAGTTTTGTGTCTCAGAGATTCCTGAAAACCACTTCAGTTTTAATCCAGAGGATCTTCTGTCCTCTGAGGTTTGCTTCAAATTTCCAGTTCAAACAGATCAAATTCAAATCAAAACTCAGAGCTGCCAAGTTTTAGTTCAAACCCTGTCATACACTTTGATTTAATGCCATGAAGTTTGCTTTGGTTCTCCTGTGTCTGTATGAACAAGCAGCCTGTACCTAAATTGCAAACTGGGCGAGCCTCCTGTGATGTAAAGTCTGCTATGAAAGCTGTATGCAGCTCTAAAATAAACGAGCCTGGGCTCAGCCCATTTGGTGATACTGAATTCAAAGCAGGCTCTTGCTGTTTGTAAGCCAAATCTACATCCTACCAGAACTGGCATGCCGATGGTTCACTTCTTCTCCCTGCGAGCCACATTTAGAGATCAGCACAGATGTCTGTAATAGCTTAATTCACTTAATTGCTGCCACAAAGGAAAGGCCTATAATGATGACAGTATTACCTAATAGCCTGTGTAACACAGGCAGAAGGATAAGCTGCAGAGTAAGGAAGACCCTTTGGCAAATAACATTTCACTCCTGAATTGTACCTGCGAAATGCCTGTGTTTGGCCTGCGGGTAGTGAATGCTTTCTCACGGATGGCTGGAACCAAGGACACCACAAAGGCTTCATCCTCTGGGTGTTTTAGGTGTTTGGGTTCTCAAGTCCTTCTTAATAAACGGAAACTGGGATCACTTCCAATTTTGTGTTCCCAGCTCTACAACCTTGCCCCACACTGGTGGCTGTAACATAAAACATCTATACTTTATAAACAAATACAGCTCTCTCTGAACACCAGTGCATGCCAATTACTATACACTGACATAGCTATGTCCCCATCAGCAGCAGAACTGAGAAAAAAAAGTAATTTTCCTTCTTTTCCCTTTTTGTTTTTTTAAATTACTCTCTTTCCTCCCTTTCTTTCCACTTGTTATTTCAATTGCTTGTTTGTATCAATCTCCCATTTTTTTCTGCATCATCCTTGTAATGATATTTAATGATTTTACTTCTGCTTCAATAGCATCACCACCCATTTTTGGGCACCACCTGCTGCAGACTGCAATCCACTTACAGTTCTGGGAAGCAAACTCTCTTCAAAAAGGGACATAAATAGGAAACAGTGAGAAAACAGGTGAACAGACCAATTTTCAAATGTGAAATTTACACACAAAGCAGAGCACTTTGTGGTTATTTTTCTATACTAATAAGCTTGTTATGACAGTACTGCTTTTCACTGATCCTTCCAACCTGTCTTTCTCTGGTCAGCCTATGCAGAAAACTTCAGCCTTAGATACTTTTGTTGGAGAATGAGAATGTCAAATTATCAAAAGCAATATGAGGAACTGAATACACTCATCTTCTGAGACTCTAGTTGCTCTTTAATTTAATCTTATTTAATTCAAGCTGATGCTCATATTTGAGCATCATGTCTGGGCAGCCATGAGAAGGTATAGGCAAGTGTGGATTTTAAACTCCTCAGCACAAGTGAAGAGACTTCTCAGTCATCTCTTTTGGTATCTATATCTCATAATACTGATGCAGACTCTGATACACAAGGAACAATTCCCCAGGACAACACCTTTTTTCCCATACAGATCTTCTTTGAGGTCTGCCACTTGGCAGTGGATCATAACAAAAATGGCAGCACTTTCTGAAAGCTTCAAATACCACCTCACAAATACCTGAAATAATGTGGATTTGCTATTAGACTTTCCACAGGAAAACCCACAGTTTTGGTATAAATAACAGTGATCTCAATAATTTATTTTACAAAAATGTGATTATTTCACAGCCTAAAGTTAACCCCTCCGCCAACGAATAAATTCTCCACTGAAGGCAAGCTTGCATAAGCTTTGGCTTTCAGGTCTTTATAATACACTGCTCTGTGTTGTTACTTAACATCCAGCAATAATCAAGCAGCATCTATTGCACTGTGACTCCTCTGGCTGCAATGTTGGCCTCACAGTAATGTCTATTAACACCGCAGCAGTATCTTGTGATAATTAATTAAATAACTGGTGTAAACACTGTAGCTCAGGATTAGCACAGGCAGGGGAAAACATCCAAGTTGTTGGGGGTTTGTATAAGCTTCTGTTGACTACAGTCATTTCCAGTTGCTTTTGGGATCAATAGCAAGTACTGGCAGAGAGTGTCAAGTCAATATCAGTCCACTGGATTAATTCCGAGCTCATTATCAAGAGTTATAAAGGTCAAGAAGGAGGCAGTGTCAAATCTTTTTTAGTCCAAATTTATATTAGGGCAGATAAATAAAAGTAGATTAGTGTTTTGGAGACTTTTCCACCTTCTGTGGAAAGCTACTGTAGTAGTGACTTTGCTATGAATGTGGCCACAGTTCTTTCTTCCAGTATTCAAGACCCATTTTGCAGGAACTTTAGCAGAGTTCACTTTTTGATACAACTCAGAACAATTTTAGGTACTACCCGGAAATGTCCAGTGGAACTATTAATAAACTGACATAAAAACCAAACTGCTCCAATCTTAAGAAGTGGCTTTTGCCATCCATTGATATCCCCTGATGGAAATTTGTTCCCTTCAGGCAGCCAGTGCCTGGGAGTGAGGACTGTCCCATGAAGTCCCACAAACATCCCAGACTCTTCACCAGCCAGCAGACACGATAAAGACCAGCTAAGCATTTCCTTGTAAAGTGACTGCCTTTGCAGAGCACACTTGAAGGATGCAAAGGGAACCAGAGATGCAGAGCTAGGCAGCCCCTGGAACAGCTTTTAGACTACAAAGTGATGGCATCCTTCCTTGGAGAAATTTTTTCCTGATTTGTATGCTTTAGCACTTTGTTAACACTTGTTAGAGAAAACGAAAGCTTCCCTTAAAGATTAAAGCATAGCCCTTCAGTTTTAAGAGAAATAATCAAAGGATTGTTTTCTAACTGAACACTGGAAACAAAGAACTCTCCTGGGAGTTTCTCCTACATCTGCATGATCTGTTACACTTGTTCACTGGATATTACCATGCTGGGTGGGATAAAAGAAAACCTTGTGTGAAATCCTGCTCTCACTCCAGCCTGCATCAGGATTTTAACATGGTTGATGTCGAGATCAGCTGTTACAAAAGGATCTTTGGCAAATACTAAATCATGCTGAGTTTTTTTGCTTTTTTAAGTATGGAGTGGATGAAGACTGTTTTAGCAGCTAAGGTCTTTCTTAATGATGATATGTTTCCTACAGTCATCAATTACTAGAGACCCTCTGGGGTAGGTGCAGCAAGCAGGGGAGAAAAGCACTAACGCAGCACATTACACGTCCACAGTGTTCAACTGCTGCTTGCCAGAGCAAACTTTGGAAAATCAGCTTAAAGGAACAAAGTCCTATAATACTGCACACTTGGGACAAGATTTTCTTTATTTTTAAGTTCAATTAATTAATGGTATCTACTAAAATTGTATAGCTTTTGCTGCCTTAGTCTACTGGATAAATACTACTGTTGATTAATTAGTTCAAAGAAAATCATGACAAACCTACTTGGGAGTGGGCTTGACCAGAATTATTTTACACAGAATAACTTCTTTCAGGGATTTGAAAAAAAATCCTGACAAAAGGTAGCCTAAACACAGAGTCCTCCCAAGACCCTGCATGTAAGAGGTGATACAGAGAGCCTTACCTGCCTGTGCAGCTGTAATTAGAGCCGTGTTCCCTTCGTTGTCCTGCCAGTTCACATCAAGGTGAGGGCATTGTGCTAAGGCTATTACAATATCCACATAGCCTTGGTAACAGGCAACAATAAGACCATTCTGTAAGTAAAATAGAAAATGAGAGTTAGGTTTGCCAGACCGAGAAGAGTTCACTACAGCAGCTTATTGGACAGGTTTTTTATTTTGTTTTGTTTTCCAGACTAAGAATTGAAAAGGTACCAGCACAACTAGTGATCAGCTCCAGGCACAATGTTCAGACCCAAAACAGTTCTGTTTATCTCTGTCCTTTGGCAAGTAATGTTTGATACTCCTCAGACATACCTAAGAGAGTAGGTATTACATTATGCTACATGCAAAGTAACTGTTTATAAATGGCTTATGCTTATATGGCTATATACTCAATACCCAAATGAGAATAAATCTGATTTTATTATATAATAAAATGAACCCAGCAGGTAAGATGAACTGGATCTGCTCTGAATATTAATTCTCTGAAAAACAACGACTTGTTTTGTGAAGGTGAAGTGGTAGTCAGGAGATGTGTTCATACTGCCTGTTGCTATCGTTACATAATTCAAATTTCCCATTAGAACTATGCCTCCTTTTTTTATAATCATAAATAAAATTAAATTGCTTTTAGAGGTCCTGTTTAATGTGCTTTATGACAGCTGGAGGCTGTAAAATTTCCAGGAGGAAGCCGAGCCAGGAGGTAAACCTTGTAACTACGCTTGGTAGTGTTTCACTCCACAGCAGCAAACTGACAGCTTCCCTAAAATACAGCAAAATACACTTGTCATTAATTAAATGGAAGCACAGTGCTTAATCCAGGATGCTCCCTTGACCACTGGGATTAAAGCCATTATCGCCAGTCTTCAGGATTGCTTGGGCAGCCCTCGTCCCTCTGCCTGGGGCTGAGGGGTGTAGAGGAGGGCAGGCGCAGATAAATCAGCGCTCCCTGCGCTCCCTCCTCGCCGCCAGCGCCTTACTCAGCGCGCCTGAGCTCGGCCCGAGCATCTGCCTGCCGGAAAGATGAGGGCAGAGACACAAATCTCAAACTGCCTGAGAACCCTGCCTGCCTGGAATGCACTCACACGAACGGCTTGCAAGGAGAACCCGGTTATGAAAACAGAATGGCCCACCCTGACTCCTCCATCATTTTCCTCTTGCCTACACATTCTCTTTATTTCTTTTCCCCATGGACTAAGACAGAGATGCTCGCCAGATGACAACTGTGGCTTCTGATTTATTGTCATTTTAACTAGTTAGTTATTATTCCCTGTCCTGTTTCACTGTCATTCTGGATAGTTCTGCTGGCTCAGGTGGCAAACACCTTCACTGAGATACAGGAGTGACATCTACTCTTTATGCTGTTCACAGGCCATGTAGCTTATTTCTCAATTACATCTTTCAATAAAATAATTACTCTGCTTTCTTTTGTTCTCAATTCACTCTTGCCCTCAGCATGAAGCAACACCTACCTCTGCTTTATAAAGAGCATCTTCTTTTCCTTGTAAAGAATCTGTAATACTTCAAAGCCTTCTATTGAAATTGTACAGAGGATTCTGCTAAAAGGTCTTTTTTTTAACTAAGAAAAAACTTTCCTAGTGGCATTGTGCAAATTAATCCAAGTTTTACTGTTTTAGCTTTTAAGAAAAATGTGTCAATGTCCATTGTAAGGACTTGAGCATTATTTCAATTCTTTAATAATTTAATTTTTCACCCAATGATCAGGATATAGCCCTTTACAGCTCCAAAAGCTGTGCAGATTTAAAACACCGTGCAGTCATTCAGTAAAATATCTGTTACTTATGATAGTAGAAAATTAAGTTTACAATTGTTTGGAGACCAAAAGCTTTTGTCAATAAGAAGAGAGAATCTATTGTTCACTGAAAAAAAAAAAAGCATTTTTGAAGATAATTTCAAAAAAGTTGTAAGAATAACTAATAATAGCTATTATCTCTAATGAAAAAAACAACAGTATATTTTCACAGGACATTTTTGTGTTCTAAAAATAGTCACCAGATGCTTAAAATAAGTTCTTTTTTTTTTGTTCTCTTTGTAAAAGAGTAGAGTTAAAATATTGTAAAAATACAGTAAAATATTGCAAAAAAATTAATAACAAACATTAGTTTGAGGTGGGAGTTTTTTTGGTGTTTTTTGTTGTGATGGTGGTGGTGGTTTGGTTTGGTTTGGTTTGGGTTGGTTTGGTTTGGTTTGGTTGGGTTTGGTTTGGTTTGGTTTGGGTTTTTTTTGCAAGAGGTTTTTGCATTACAGAATTGAGTGATTTTGTCCTACTTTTAGTGGGCACCTCCATCAGATAGGAACTAATGCATCTAACACTGGCATTCTGATTTCAGCAGATACGAGACACAAATTTTCTTCAAGTCAATCAAACTCACTCACCGTTCTGAGTTTAAAAACCAGAAGGATTACTTAGGTGTCAACATTTTCTGAAGTTTATTTCCCAAAGATGCTATCAAAGAATGCTTGCTTAAGGATAAAGAAAAGCAACAGAGAGCAGGAGGGATTACATGATGCAGTAGCATGGAAAATCATCCTTGAAGAACAGTTTTACGAACCTGAAGTGGGCCAGATAAGAGTGTGAGAACCCAATATTCAGTGGAGTGTACGCCCAGCACTCCCTGGCTGAGAAGCAGAACAAGCAATGGCATGAGGACATGAAAACAAGCCCCTTCTCTAAAGCTGATATGTTTTTTTTTCACCCATTGCATGTGGATGTGGGTGAGAGAGACTGCTTGCTGAGGGACTGCTTTCCTTGGCATAGCCCTTCCAAACGTGTCAGATACTGAAACGGGGCACAGGAGGCTGCAGCTTTACTATGAAAGTTGCAATAAACTTCTGGATTTGATGCTTATTTCACAAATCCTCACGCAATGATACAATGATAGTTTGTGTTATCGGGTTGTTTTTTTATTTCCTTTGCATCCATTTCTGACCCTGTCTATATTCTGCTTGCTGAAAGCTAGTACAAACATATCAGCCAGCATGTGCACTCAGTCAACATCAAACTGAATTATTAGTCTGGACTCTTTAAGTGTGTATACCAATTAATACTATCATATATTAAAAACTCCTTCAACAGTCTCAATTAATAAGTGATACAAAATTGCCTCCTGCAAATCGCCTTTTGAAGCAATCAATAAAGCAGTAGCCTGTCTGCAGGAAAATACAACTGTGCACATAGCATCTTTTCAAAATCTAAAAATAAATGTTAGTTAGAAAATACTGAACCTGAACAGTCTAGTTACCCTGAGAAGAGAGATGACATTAATATTGCACCAAAGGCATCCATTATTCTGCTCTTCCACAAAGGCCACAGTGCAATTATGAAATGATCAGCGTACATGGGAAAAAAAAGTATTTTTTAAATTGAATCTTACCATTATTTTTGTCAGTAAGATCAATTCTCAGAAGTATTCACTACTTATGAAGGCTTTAGGAGAAAGGAAGATCGATAATTCTTAAAAGTATGACCTCTGCCTAAAGGACTTTTCTCCTCCAACAGCATCCTTTCCCCTCTCTTCCCTTCTGTATGTCCTCAAACACCACTTATTTTAAATACTAACAAAACTCAAACTATTCCCATTAATATATAGTAATAAGCATCGATTATTAGACAGTGTAACTGTACATATGTCACAGCATGCAAGCACAGTATCCCACTCTGTTATCTGACTTGCTCTCTCCCAGTCAGTGGCCAGGGTTGCTGCCCATCATTCTCCCAGACCAATGAAACAGATCCTCTGTGCAAAAGAGACGCAAAATATGAAACAAGGTTTGCAACAGATCCTATTTCATTTTTCAAATACTGCACACAGGCTCTGTGTGACACACAAGAAAGTGTGAGTCATCCATCACACCAACTACATTAACATTTACTGTCGATTTTACAGAAAAGGGGAGATTGAAAGTCAGCTCAGTAATGGGTTTTTTCCAAGTAGAAGCCACAATACTTCCAGGCGTTGGGGGCTCTATCTTTCCTCTGTGGAATATTTGGCATTTCACAGAGCTTTCCCAAAGTTTTTCTGTAGTGTATGATATATCTGATTTTCTGTGTAACCAGCACAGTTTTGAAAGATCAAAACTTTGATTTTGAAGTGACAGCAAAATTAACAGCATTTAGAATATATGACAAAACAGTCACAGATAAACTACTTGTTTTCCATATATTCCAAATAAAGTATAACTACCGTTCTTATTTTCTTCTCACAGTACACAAATTAACATAACAGGCACGGGACTACCTGAAGTTAATCAGAGGCTGCAACACCTTCCTCAAGCAGTGAATCTTCTGATTCTGTTTAAAATAATAATTCTTCATGTGCCTTTGATTTCGTGCAAGACTGGAATTATACTGCCACTATGAAAATAAACTGTTTTGCTCAGCTGTGTTGGCTAATGACATAATAACATGTCTGATTAAGTGAGGCCATGAATATCTCGGGAGACAATTTTATAAATCAGATATTACGACAAAATTACTGATGTACACAATACTGAGGTATTTGTATGCTAGATCATTACAGATGATGGAGATCACAAGAAATACTCAAGGATCAATATTGAACTCAAGCTGAATAACAAGCAAATCACATACAGCATGTAATTAATTTAGCTTTTCAAAAGTTCTCTTCAGGCAACTTATTTTCCACCAAGATGCTGAGAATGAAAACAGCTTATTATAGTTTTTTTTGCCAATTACCCCAGACAAAAACAAGTCTGGCAAAAGGCTAAATTGGTATTACCCATTGCTCTTCACATGCATTGTGATAAACAACTGTCCAGTTTGCTTTGCATGCATCTGTAAGTACTAATGACAATTCTGCAAGGTTAATTTACTAGTAGTGATTAAAACCACATGTAATTGAATTAAATGAGATAATGATTCCTCCTAATCCATAATCACATGCAAGGACAACAATGAAAATTAAGTCTAAGTTAAAAACACATTATGAAAAAATATCAAAAGTAGTAGAAATGAAAGAATAAAAAAAAGGAACAAAAAGTTGTATTGAAGTATTTTCTTGTTGATTCATTAAAATAATAATTCATAGGTTTAAAATTTTGTCTTATACAAAACTCGCACTATAACAGAATTATATGTATAATCATAATTCTTGTACAAAGCAAAAAAAAAAATTAAAATCAGGTCAAGTATTTGAAAGGAAATCTCTAAAAATCATTTGAGGTTAATCATGATAATTCTGATCTCCACTAAAAGCTCTGCAACTGTGTGAAACTTGACTCTAACAGAGATTCTAAATTTATGTTGTATTGAAAAAGAGCAAAATGTAGCACTGAGCACCATGATCTGCCATATACTAATTTTTGTATCATGCACAAAACCTTCCAGTATAAAAATAGCAATCTGAGAAACTTTCAAAAGTGGCTTGAGCTTGTCTTTTATTTGGTTTCGGTTGATTATTTCAACAGTGACAGAGACGAGGTAATTATTCAGGTCATCAGTCCTGTGAGAAGTGATGTTTATGTGCTACAGAAATCCAGCAAGCACATAAGCCCTAATATTAACTGCAGAATTTAGGCTGACCTTTTAAAGTAAGGGCTGCAACAGCTTAGTCACATGCACATTTGTATTGGGAAAGTGACAAAAAAAAAAAAGAATTGGAAATTTAAATAAAATTTGTCTAACTGTTGCTTGATCAAAACCCACATGCCTGGAGGGGGCAAAGGGAGGAGAGGGCAATTTTGCCAAGGAACATGATCAGAGAAATACAAAAGGGTGTCTAAGCAAAGATGGAGCATCAGTGTGCAAAACTCTCTGCCTGCTCTGCAGAGGAACGTAGTAAGCCTACTTCTCTACCCAAAATCAAGCTCAAATGGCACTGCCCCTGCCAGTGCCTCAGTACTGAAAGCACAAAATTGCCACCTTTGCTTTGCAGAGTTATGAGCATTTAGAGATCCCTTCCCCAGTATGGACACCACTCCACCACATAAAAACACAGTCCAGTCTGTGGACACACAGATGATGACCCTCATTTCTCCACTCCAATTTTTGGGATATGTTCAGCTTCACTTATTTCATAAACACCTCTTCAATCAGTCAGGTCACATGTCTTTAAGTAAAGGTATATGTATCATCTCTGCAGAAATCCTTACTTAATCTATTCTAATCCAAATCCCCATGACCACCTCTAAAAATAGTCCCAGGAAAGTTCATTTTACTACGCCTGCAAAAGCTTGCATTACACAACATTGAAGAGAACCCATGCCACTTGTGTAATAAAGCAGACAAGAGGAAAAGGTAATAAAAATAGGGGGACTTTCCTTATTTACTAACATGTATGTCGCCTGAATTGGTTTCAGCATCAGTGGTGGTATAAGCAGCGGGCAGAAACCTTGGAAGTGACTGCTAAGAGCCATAAGGGACTTACAAGGCAAATAAATACCTGCTGTGTAGTCAGAGATATTCCACTGGGTGGGATATATAAGAAATATGTGGCAATTCTGAGAGATGCTTATGAGATATTAATCCTTCTCTATTTTTTTAATAATATCAAGATACATAATAAAATAATTCAGTGGGAAATTTAAACCCTCTGAGCTGATGGGGACTTAAGGGCTGTACACGGCTCCATGGGAGGCTGGAACATGTGCCCAGCTCCTGCACTGCCCCACATATCCCAACACCAGCCATCCAGCTGCCTTTTGGCACAGCTTTCCTGGCCAGTCTGGGGGAGAAGACAGCTGAAGAAATGATCTTCAGCCCGTGGGAAGCCTGATGGGAGCAGAACTGGAACATTACACCAAAAATAGTGATCCTTTTTTTCTCCTCACTCCTACAGGGAGTTCTCATCTCCCCATGAGGCAGTCAGGTAAGACAACACCAGGTGCTAGGGAGCCCTGCACCTCATCCTGCACCCCAGGGATGCTCCAGGAGCTATGGAGGGTGACTTCTCTCTCACACTTCTTCATCTGCTCCATCTGCCACCACCTCTCACCCTACATCCACCACCTCTCACCCCAAATCACACCGTGCCCAAAGGCCTGGAGGGCTGATGAAGCACCAAAGGCGTTTTTGGACTGTTCAACCCGACCTCCTCTCCCCATCACTGGAGAAAAGGGCTGCTTTGTTCCTGGCTGTATCACATCCTCTTGACAATAATTTCCACGGCAGAAGTGGGCCAGAAGCAGAGGCACTCAGGATTCCATCTAACAGTGGGAGCAACCCTGCAGAAAAAATATGAGCCAAGGGATGCTGTGCTGACTGAGTGGCAGGAGGCCTGGGCTGCATTGCCAGCTGTTTTCCTCTCACTTATGCTGACACTTGACACTTCTTGAAACAGCAGCAACTGGATCTATGTTGTCACATGAAAAATCTTTTACTGCTCTTTCCTCTCTGAACCTCAGCTGGAACTGAACATGTGAGCAAGAGCCAGTAGCAGCCACAACTAGCTTGGGCATATTTTAATGTTGAGATGCTTGAGTTAGGAAATTTAATATGATTCTATTGACATATATTAAAAAAAAAGAACAACAACTGCCCAAGATGTTAACAGATATACACCTTCATGCTCAATATCAATTTTGTTAAAATACTACATTATTTTTCAGTGACAGCTGGTAAAGGATTAGGAATCGACTCATCAATCAAGTTTCAGCAGGAAGAAGAACTTCCTTTGCTAGTCACAGCCAAGTGACACGCAACAAAGCAACATACAGGATCAAAAAGTTTATATGGAAAGAGTGGAAACTGGGATCATTTTCCCACAGAGTGATATTTGATGCATGCAATCAGTCCAAAATAAAGCTTTGGAATGTATGCAAGATCTCTGGTCACAGCAGAACTAAACAAGGCATAATTTTAAAGAAGGACTGAGTAAGGAAATTTTAGGCAAACATTGCTTAATACAAATATATCCTTCAAATGAACTGACAGGTCATCTAGTGGAGCTTACCAGCATTATACATAAGATAAAAGGAAGTTGTATCAGGATTCAATAACATGGCAAAACAGCCCAGAATTCCATTTTTGAGAAAGGGTTCTGTGTTTCTGGCTGCAAAGAACAGAAAGTAGTGTGGGAAAGTGGTAGGGGAACAAATACAAATTTTATCAGATTAAATTTCACATTATCATTTTATTTAGACTGCCATGTTGGGTACAACAAATAAATAGTGGTGATCCCTGGTAAATAATGCAGCCTTTACTAGTCCTAGCTTACCTGTTTGTACTGCACATAAGTGATCAGCATCAGTACTGTCAAATGTTAGTGCTAAGACTTCATGGTGTTAATGGCAGTAGCACATGATCCACAGCAGCCAGATTGATACAGTCCTTTTTGTTATGCCTGGTTTGGCATCAGTGCTAAACACAGGACATTCTGCTTGTAAAAAAAGCAAGAGGTCTGGCATCAGAAGATAACGTAAATTATGTACTGTGAGGCTGGTAGGGCACTGGAGCAGACTACTAGAGAAGCTGTGCATGCCCCATCCCTGGCAGTGTTCAAGGACAGGCTGGATGGAGCTCTGAGCAACCTGGTCTAGTGAAAGGTGCCCCTGCCTGTGGCAGAGGGGTTGGAACCAGATAATCTTTAAGGCCTCTTTGAACCCAAATCATTCTGTGATTCTGGGTATTGAACTTTAATGAGGGAATCCAATATAAACCCTGGAGGCATTTCTACCACAAATCCCGTGTCTTTACTTCGAGGTGCTTTGAACATTAGCAACCCAAACTATTAACTGCAGAGGGCTGGGGAGGCAATGTGACAGACTCCCACCAGCATCAGACTCCTGCTACAGCAAGTGGTGTGTGGATTTTAATTTCACTTCTTTTTCTTTCACTAGCTTGGTATGCAATGTTCACAAAGGCTTCCAATGGCTGGAAACCATTTTGTGACCAAGGATAATGTATTTCTGGGTGCTTAAATGAAGAGTATGTTGTTGTGCTTTGCTTGGAACAGCTGTTTCCAGCTATCAATAGATTCGAAGCAGAAAAGTGCTGACTGCTTCCTTCCGAGGACACCTGAGGTTGGGATCACCTGCTGCTTTGGCTGTTTGCTGCACGAAGCTGCAGTGGGTTTGGCCATCACTGGAAAAAAGAGTGTTTGTAATAAAGCTCAAACCATACCTTTTGTGGATATAATTATTTATAAAACATTTTGGAGAGTCTCTCAATTGCCAGATTACTTCAAAATCTGATGTGGAAATTGTAGTCTTCCCATGAATTCTATCACTGAAGCATTTTGTTTATTCTATTTTCAGAAAGACAAACCTCCTAAAAGGGAAACAAAATGATAGTCAAAGCTGGATCATCTAACAGCATAACCAAACCTGGTGTGACCTGTATGCAGTGTGCTCTCTCAGCACATAAGACCTCTGGGAACCTTCAGAAACAAGTTTAGATGTGCACTCCAAGTCCTGTGCCTGGCAAACTCCATTGTTAACTTCTCTCCTTGTTTTCAAATATACGTATACCTTCAGACACACTTAGGATGAAAAGGAGAGTTTGCATCATTTAAAAAGCATTTTGTGGGGCATTCAGAAGCCATGTGAAAAGCATTTGGTGCACTGACATAACCGTCAAAAACAGCTCCCTTTGGCTTTAAAGCATACGATTCAACTCCTCTCTGTGTTTAATAGATGCATTTTCCTTTTTGTTATGTTCTGTCAGATGCAGACAGGTTGCAGTTGAGATCTGTTGCAAGAAGCTTAATAGAGTGTTTGAATGCATAGTTCCTTTCTTTCTCGGGAGACTTCTCTAAAAGTAGTGACTCACAAAATCTTTGTAAAGATAAATTTCAGTTTGACACTGAGCAAAAGATGAATGTACAACCTTTTATGCAGTCAGAATCTATCACTGTATCTAATCTGTCTCTTCTGTAAGGAACATTTTAAAGCCACCAGAACATTTTCACTGTGAAAGTGTCTGAAATGACCAGTGATGAGCTTGCAAGCACCCTCTTGTGGCAGTAAGGTACTGTAGTTTTGTTTAGGAAAGGCCTTCCCAAGAAGTTTCTCAAGTTTTCCTCCAACTCCTGTAAATTCATTTTGCTGCTGTTCTTCTGAGCCTTTTGGTTCTGAAATTGCACCAGACCCAAACCTTGTAATGAAAGATCCCAGGAACAGGTCTGTGTGTCAGTGGCTAATCTGCTACTGGGGGAAAAAACAAACCCAAGCCCCAACCAACTAAAAACCCCAACAAACAAACAAACAAAACCCTTAAACCTAAAAGCTCTTTTTCCTCAGAAGAAAATCATCTTGATGAAATAAAATACTCATCAGGGTGAAATCTCTTCCTTGCAGAGGCCCTATTTTCACCAAGAAGAGCAACTGCACTCTCTTCTTGTGACTCCCAAGAGAGGAACTGGCCACACACGGCACACAGTGCTGCATAATGAGGTGGAAGTAGATGAGCTTTAAACTCCCTTCGAACCCAACCCACCAAATGATTCTATGATTGAATAATACCACAGACAGTGGTGGTATTGCTGGTAGTGCCAGCTTATTCCCTCACCTTTTGATCTGAAGAAGCTGTAAGAGCACTAGAAGCCCAGTCTCCGTATTAGAGCGCCATTTGACAATGAGTTTCATAATGGCATTAGTGGATACGTAACTCCCTCATTGTGTCTTCTTCCCAACCAATCCCGTGCTCCACCTCTCAAACCTCATTGCTTCCTTTTCTCTAGCACTTCTAATAATAACCCTCCCTCTTGATCTTGGATCTTCTAATAATGAGCTTATTGATCCTGAAATTGACCAGGAAAATGTGGAAAACCTTCTTCCCCACTGAAAAAAAAGACAGGGAAAAGGACCAGGTGCCCTTGCACTGCAGAAGAGCACATGTGTCTCAGATAAGAGTAGTAGTATTTCCCCTACAGGATTCACCTTACATACTTCAGTCTAGATGTGCTATCACATAGCAGTCAAAATCCTCTTTTCAAACAAGAGGATAACATGATAACAACAACCTTGTTGTTCATGGAAATGCAAGTTAAATACCAATGTTCAGAAAGAAATGTACATTGAAATATTACTAGTAGGTATGAAAGGGATTCTCCACCTGGACCAGGCATTACTATTTTACTTCTATCAAGCAAATATCCCGCTGATGGGATCTCATTATCTTGCCTCTTCAGTTTATCATCAGCTACTGAAAGTGACAGGGGTTCTTTGGATGTGAAAGTGTCCAGGTTCTTGAAAGCTATTATCATTATGCTTTCCACAATGAAAGAGCTTCCTTCATCTGGGTTACGCCTCTGGTTTTACCTAGACTAGTTTTCCACTCATTTATGCCCCTTCTTGTTCTTTGCCTAGCCCTAACAAAGCAAAAGTTTGGGGTTTTTTGTGCACAAATATAAAAAAAAGTCTCCTGCTTTTTATTAGAAAACAAGTGTTTTTGAGCAATAGATGCATCTGTGGTGAATGGATGTGATTGTTTTTCACTGAGAGACCTAAAGTGGATTTTAGTATGTGTGGATTAGTGTCAATTCTTGTGCTCCTAAAAGGTTGCAATCCTGTAATCCTACAGCTCTATGGAATGCAGCTGCTGTGGAATATCACAGATGACCATAGTGGAGGCAAAAAATTATATTTTTATAGGTATTACTCCCAGGATTCAGGTCTGTGAAATTTGGAGGAAAATACCACAGTTCCTGACTTCATAGGAAGTTTTTCACTCTTTCCCACCTATGCATGGCCTATTACTAGTGCTCCACAAACTGCATTGAAAAGTGAGTCTCTTTAAAAAGAAGAAAAAAAGGGAGAGAGAGAGAGAGAGAGAGAGAGAAAAGAGGCACTAATTTATCTTTTTAACACAAACTTGAAAAATTCACATTTTCTGAATCCTGGAGATTTTCAGTTCTGGGTGAAAGCACTACCTTCAAACAAAATATGCACTTTTGCAGTAATGCAGGGTTCATGAGCACTGTAAGTTTTATTCTCGTCATTTTCATCTTTTATAGCTATTAGAACCACTGGTGACTGTGATCACATTTAAAATTACAGCAGAACACATGGCCTGTGTTTCAGTAAGACCTTTATTTTTTATGTAAATGTGCTTTGGTCAAGGGCAAACAGGGTTGGGCTCTTGTGACTTACACCTACAGCGTTGGCTCTGTAACGTTCATGGCTGATTAGAGAGCAAGGACTCCTCCTATAAAACCCATCAATCTACAATTCTGTCTATTTAAGTAATAAAGTAACTGATAGGCTGCACACAGCCTCTGGAGAGGAAATCCAGCATGCCTCAGGCTTCTCATTAAGGTTCCTTCCTGAAGGTTTAGCATCACCCTGTGAAAATACATCTATTTTAAGAAAAGGCAGAATTACAGTTTTGAAAGATAAGAGACTAGCACTTGGCTAAACCAAGAACACTGCTGCTGGCTTGCAAGTCCTAGTGAACAGCCTCACATTATTTTATTATTGTATTCAGGTAATAGGCTCATCCACCTTATTAATCTGAAAGAGGCTCAGGCTGGCATTTTTGTTTGACAAAACACACACTGTGACATAGAATCAATCTGTCCAGAGGGACATTTTTTCCTCTAGTAGCTCACTGTTTTTTTATATTCCACTTTTTAAAAATCATGAATAATGTAGTTCAAAAGCAGGGTTGGGGTTTGTTGTAGGTTTTCAATTTTTTTTCTTAAGTGTACATTCCCGTTTTAAATTTCCCTTTTATTATCTCTGTTGGCTAGATAAGGATTCACTGTAGCTGTAACAGGTATCAGGGTGTGAGCTGACAGTTCAAGAAAGGTAAAAGTCATGTTTGGAATACCCAGATGGGACACAGTAGCATCACCATCTCACCTGTCTCGAGTTAACTACGGTGTTACAACTTGAGTTTAATAAACAAACGCAGCACACGCTGGTACTGCATGTCCTTGCCTGGTGGCAAGAGCAGAGTGAGTCTTTCCTCTTCTACAGAGCCTGTGACCACCCTGTTTGTCTCAGCTGAGAGTCTAGCTCCATGCAATAAAGGGCAGGAAAGCATCTTCTGCCTCTGTGCTTGAATCTAAAACCCAAATCTTCTAATGAATACACCCCATTCACCTAAGTAATAAGGAAACATAGGCAGCAATCGAACATTTGCATACTATTGAATCTGGAGAAGACAGAACTAAATATCTGGGGGAAAAAAGAGGGATAAGCAATTTCACATTTTTATTCACATACCTGGAATTTCTAGAGATCACTTGCTTTTGTTAAAACAGCTAAATTATTAATACAATATATATACACTTCATAAAACAGTTTCAGTCAAACAATCCAGGAACAATTGTCTTACTTCATAAAATTGGAGAATATTTAGAAAAACTGTGAAATGGATATTATTAAGACAGGAGTCCAGGAATTTATTTAAGTGCTTTTTTTAATTTAGGGACCTATAACTATGAGAGAAATGGTAGAAATTTAGAGCACAGCTTTCTCAACAAAAGAACAGCTTTTGCTGAAAAGAAGCACTCTGTAAAAAACCCAGCATGTGTCAAACACATGTGATGAAGGTTTCTCAGAGCTGTTTGCAGTGAGCTTGACACATCTCTGTGTGCCACAGCAGTTGAATTACAAGAGTCTTTGGGTATGTCAAGATTTTGCTCCATTGCAGGGTGGCATTTTTTTTGATAGCAGCTCACTAATGAGAGCAGTATCTGAACACACTGTGGGCCCTTCAAATGATGCTGCAGGCCCCTGGAGGGAAAAAAAAAGATAGCTGGTTTATAGGAAATTTTCAGTATATGGGTGGAAACTAAAACTCAGAATCACACAGAACATGCTGGGTTGGAAGAGACCCATCAAGATCATCAAGTTCAGCTCCTGACCCTACACAGCACAATCCCCAAGAGTCACACCTTGTGACTGAGAGCATTGTTCAAACGCTTCTTGAACTCTGTCAGGTTTTCTGCTGTGACCCCTTCCCTGGGGAGCCTGTTCCAGTGCCCAACCACCCTCTGGGTGAAGAACCTTTTCCTGATATCCAACCTAACCCTCCCCTGACACAGCTTCAGGCCATTCCCTCAGGTCCTGTCACTGTGACCACAGAGAAGAGATCAGTGCCTGCCCCTCCTCTTCCCCTCATGAGGAAGTTGTGAACTGCAATGATTGGTTGGTTAGAGAGACTTGTTCATTGAAATAGTAGAGAGGTGACTTGTAAACACAATTTTCATCATTTTTGTGGTGCCCAACTCCACAGCAATGGAATTTTCAAAGACATGAGAAGGAGCACACTTGCTTTGAAGAAATACTGCGAGGAAGATTCCATTATTATTTGTGCAATTTTTACATTTCATAATGATGAAGAGCATGATAGAGAAGGAAATTCTTCCACCATTAGATGTGCATGGAGTGGTTAGCAGTAAATAGGAATAATGAGAATAAAAAGCTGGGATGAAGAGGTATTTCTGTATTTTAAAGGAGGATAGTAAATGCTGATGTAATTAGCTATTCTATTATAAATTTTGTATTCTCTTACTAGCAACGTATGACAACATAAATTTTCAGCTGTGCAACGTAATTGCATACATTACACTGAACAAAACCCACTAAGTATCTACTCCATAAAGAATAACAATATTTTTTCTAATGTTAGTCCTTGTCCTTTTAGCTGTCACTCACAAGCCACACTCAAGAACAAATCAAGCAGTTTTAGAGGAGATGGATGCAAAACCAGAAGATTGGCTTTTCTCAATTTGATTGGTGATTAAATATATTCAACCACAATTAAGATGCTAAATGGTAAATATTTTGCCCAATTTTTTTTTGGCACTTCTTTCCATTTCATCACAACTGAGTATGTGGAGCACTAGCTGCTCTCCTTCAGCAGCAGACCTTTAAGGAGCATCCTTAAATCTGTCTATGTGTGGTCTGAGGACAGTAAATCTCAGCAGCATCAAACCTCCCAGCTCTATGCAGAGCTCCCCATGGAGCCTCAGCTTGCAGCCTGCTTGCTTAGACAGAGTCCTCTGCCACAGCAGCTCAGCCACAGGAGCTTGTGAGGCAAACCAGCAGCACAGTCTATTGCCAAATCTTGCTCTTCTCTTGCCCCGGGAATGGACACAGGGCTCGGCAGCAGCCAACGCTCTCCTTCATTACCACCAAATTACCACCAAGAAACTGCACCACCACAAAGGTGCAGTTTCTTCAGCCCTAACCTCTAGAAGCAGGGACACTGAGAGTTACACCTTCTGTTCTTCATTTTCTTAATTCCTCTAACATGCATTTTATCATCCATTGCTAAATGTCTCGTTTCCTAGGTCTGACTCCCACCTTGTTGTTTGGCCAAAGAAATGTACAAACGCTGCTTTCGATTCTGAAAAGGTAAGAGATGATATTCTAACTATGCAGACTTCAAAGGCTCTGAGCCCTTTATTCCACAGAGAACATTCCACTTGCTCCAGGAGCCTACCAGACTCTGCCCAGCTCTACCAAATGAAAGCCAAAAACCCTTCCATGCCTCAGTTAGAAGACAGAGGTCAGATGAAATTGCATCGGCTGCACAAAGGCAATGACTCATCCAGGAGCAGTAAACTGAAGGATATGCATACCTTAATGACTTCAAAGACTCTTTTACAGGTTATGATCCGTTCTATTTTTGATTCAGGAGTGTCATGTCTCCCATCCACCCTTAAAAAAAGTGTCCCTAACCCGTCCTACACAGCTGGATATTAGAAAGCAAAGGAAGGAAATATCAAGGTCTTGCCTCCACTGGAAGACTAACAACTTGTGTTTTCCATTTTGCCCAAAATTCGTGTGCAAGGAAATGGATATATAATGCAATGTACAAGGAAAACTCATATACCCAGATTTGAAAATTGTTGATTTTACAGCATTTTACTTTCTGTATATCTTCATTTATATTATGTTTTTATGGCATGAATAACTTCATCAATATGTGCCTTTCTGCACCATATATCTCTGGCTGAAATATTTGCTTAAGGAGAAATACCTCACATTAATTTAGACTTAAGATCTTTCCAGAGACTATATAATCAATTTTCTCACTCATTCCTGGTTTCCCCTTTCACTACTGCTAAAATTTTTATTACTCTTTCAAAATACCTTGATCTGGAGGTTGGCTGTGAAGTTGTCAGTTTGCACTGGCTTTTGCTTTTAGTTCAATGGGAATTCAGGTCAGTTAGGTTTGTGTGGAAAAGCTGCAGTGTAGTAAAAGCAACAGCAAGGTTTGTTATGATCTTCCTCTACTGAAATCAGTGACAAACAGCATTTTTTATGGAAAATAAAAAAAATGGAATCCAAAAAATTAAGAATTAATGGAGTCTCCTTCCAATTAACAGTTCATCTTTCTCATGATTTCAGAAGATACTGTTTGGGTTTTGTTTTCTTTTCTCTTCTTTGAGGAGTGGAAGCTGACACGCTTGGAGGGTTTACAATTACTAACCAAAAGCTGCAATTTCCCATCTCAGATTCTCTGACAACTCCATAGGTCTATTAGCCCAAGAGACCACAAAGTAGCAGTGGAAGAATGGTAAAACTTAAGTTTTTCTCCCTCAGTATCCAGGCACCTAGAAGCAGTAGCAGAATATTTTCCATTGTTTTTCTCAGTGTTTAGAGTTATTTTTCTATTTCTCTGACACAAAATGAGAGAATGATATTTAGCAATATGGAAATCTTTTAAAGAGCAGATCTGGTCTTTTCATTTCTACCTGCAAATTATGGGCAGGCTGTTTCCTGCTACCTTCAGAGTCTGACTCCTTCAATCTATCTCTGGAAAGAAACAAACAGTAGCACGTATCCAAAATGAAGGCTCATTGCAATCAACTGATTCTAACTAATTTAACTGTATCAAAACCCTACAACCAAAAGTCACCTTCTTCCCCTTAACATTTGTAAATCTCACATTGGATTTTTGAATTTACTGTAGAATTTCTGTAAATGACATGGTTAAATGAATTGATATTGCTTTGTAGCAATAATCCTAAAAGCTCAGCCAATACAGGCAGACTTCAAAATCATGTATTTTGAAATATTACTGGTTGCAGTACCACCAATAATGAGGTAGAATCATTCCAGATGCACTCCTCAAGGACCTTAAAATCTGAAAGGAAATAGCAGGAGACCACTCTGGGAAGAGAAGCAAGTTTGTGAAAGCAATGCTGAAAATATTTGAATGTTTTTGTTAGGGTTTACATCACATCAACAATGCTCACTTGCCCTTTCCCCTGTGACTGATAAGCTGCCAAACTGTACAGGATTTGCTTAGTTCCTTTATAATACACACTAAAAATTTAGTAATAAATCACAACAGATGCAGCCACTGTACTGGAAATAGAAATTACATGAGAAAGAGGAAAATACAATATTTTTAGGCAAGTACTCAGAATCTAAACAGGGTAACTAAGCACTATTTTAAAACTTCCTCCCCAGGGAAATGTGTTTTGTGGATGGCAGGGAGTAAACAGAAAAAAATGGCCAATACACACATTAAACTCACAGCTGCAATAACAGTTACTATTTTACATTACAGAAAAACCGGTACTGATTTTTTTTTTTTTTAATTCTCACAACAATTAATTTATTTTTATAAATTCTCAAAACATGAGTTTGGATATGTTTGACCTAAATTTTCAAACTCTGCAGACTGACAGATAAATGAGAGTAGGCTAGCTTACCAAGGATATTCATGACAAGACTGTGAACTGTGCTCCTCTGCACAGCCAGCTGGTGAAGTGTTCAGACAGAATGTCTGCGTTTCCCTCCAAGCAGTCCAGCCTGAAGCCACCAGCCCTCAGCTCACTCTGCTGGGCAGACACACTTCAGCAACACATGCACAACAGGTAAACAAAGTGGACTTTGCACATAACTAGTTAGTATCTGTGAATGTGGCCCTGTGAGCAGGTAAGGCAGGGTCTGATCCCCTGCTCCAGCAGACACAGCAGCTCGCACCTGAGCTGGAAGCAGCAGGGTGAGAGAGCCCCTGTGGGTTCCCTGCCTGTTCCCCGGGCACCCTGCTCCTGCTCCTGCACTGCCATGGCCTGCCCTGGAGTCACTCTTTCTCTCCACTGACACTAAAGGAACCCCTGCAATTTTTAAGACCTTTCCTCTCTGTGATCTCTTCACCCACATCACACATATTTCTGACATTTAGTCGGCAGTGTTGATCTATTTCACCCATGGTTACTGTCTTACTGCAGTTACCTACTGCAGGAGGGTGGTTCCTGCTGATCCAGCATCGGGTACTGAAGCTCCAAAGAGAGATCACAGCACTTTTTGCTGACACCTGAGAGCTGGGGGGTTTCATAATTTTAACAACAGCAGAAAAGAGAGTGCTGGACCTGAGATATGAGAAGCACTGGGAAACAGCATCACCTTACTTGAAACCTTCGGTTATGTTCTTTTTTCCTCATTTGACTTCAGATCCTAAGAGGATGCATTTGTGATCTGTGAACATTGCCATAGATGTATACCTGAATACCTCAGCTCTGCCTGCACCCCTCTGTGAATGAAGCCTCTGCTCATAAATCAGCTGTGCTGACTGTAAAAGCATAAACTAGGTCAAGCTAAAAATGCCCACAGAAAGAAAAAATGGCAATAGCAAGTAAAAGACATTTCATAATCTCTTGCCTTACAAGAAATAATTTGGGTGATTAATTTCAAGAGAAAGGTTGACATTTATTTACCATATCTTCTTTTTTTCTCTTTCTTTCTTTCTTTCTTTCTTTCTTTCTTTCTTTCTTTCTTTCTTTCTTTCTTTCTTTCTTTCTCTCTTTCTTTCTGGGCTGCTGATATTAGAATCACAGAATCAAGAAAGCTGGAAAAGACCTCCACGATCATCAAGTCCAACTCCTGGCCCTATGCAGGACACCCCGAGAACCATATCTTGTGTCTGAGACAATTGTCCAAATGCTTCTTGAACTCTGTCAGGCTGGTGCTGTGACCACTTCCTTGGGCAGCTGTTCCAATGCCCAACCACCCTTGGGTGAAGAACCTTATTCTCATACCCAACCTAAACCTCCCCTGACACAGCTTCAGGCCATTCCCTCAGGTCCTGTCGCTGGTCACCAGAGAGCAGAAATCAGTGCCTGTTTCTCCTCTTCCTCTCACAAAGAAGTTGTAACTGCAACGAGGTCTCTCCTCAGCCTCCCCTTCTCCAGGCTGAAAAACCAAATTACTTCTGCAGCACAGATTCCCCTTTTAATCTCTTCACACAGATTTCCCTTCACTGTTTCAGTGAAGAAATTTTTTTTAGTACCCAACCTGAATCTCCCCTGGAACAACCTAAGGCCATTTTCCCTATCATTTGTTATTTGGGAGAAAGAGGATGACCCCACCTTACCACAATCTCCTTTCAGGTGCTTTAGAAACTTATTGCTTCTAAAATGTTTAACTTGCTTATTAAATATTTCAATATTTGCTTTATGTATCCAAAATATGTAAAGGATCTTACACACTTCATGGGAACTTTTATGGAGATAAGTATTGTAAATGCACTGAGACATCTGACTTCAATAAACACACAATTTTAATTCAAGCCAGGAACTAAAAAGATTAGCATGTATCTATCAGTCTCAGTTCCTATTCCACAGGCAGTGCTGCCAATGGGTATCTTCACATGTGGGGCATCCTTGTTCCATCCTCTCAAGAGGAAGAATTTCCTGGACTGTAAAATTCCTGCAGACCATACAGCACCAGTGCAGTAAAGCAAAAGAAAGCACAGCCACAAATAGGTGGCAAGGAAAGTTCACTCCCACCCCACATAAATGACAGCAGGACTCAGCACAGCTTGGCTTCTGTGCCATTGACTGGTGATGGCAGGAGCTTAATGGGGGATCCCAGAACAACCTGAGCCCTTTCACACAGCCCCTGCTTGCAGCCTGTGGGACATTCTCTGCCTGGGAGATTGCACCTGTCCCAGGGGTACAAGAAAAAGGCTTTCACTCTGTTCCCAGAGACCTTGAAATGAAGTGTTTTCCTTCCCTGTCAGCCACGAATGGTTTCACTCCCCTCTCAAACCACTGGCCAGGCTGTTCCTCCCTGAACACTGTGTGTTTGATTCCAGGCTGGCAGCTCTGCATGGGGAGCTCTGCTGAAGCAGTGTGGCACAGCAGTGTCTCTGGTAGGGTCGTGCTGCCCAGTTTTCCCTGCAGACAGGACTCAACACAGCAGCAAGCCTGCAAAGTGCCTGCAGGACAGCAGGGAAAATAACATTTTTCTTCCCAGACACAAGTTTCCTCTGGCTGGCATTGTTCCATGCTTCCAGGCATTTACTGTGTTGTACTGCTTGTGTCAGTGTAACCAGAAAACTCCTCCACTGTTTATATTTTTTACTAGCTCAGAAGGGCTCTGTAAGTCTAAACACTTATATTTCATTAGTATTTGTGGTATTTCATCAATATTTGTGATATTTCATTTTGCAGAACCGGCCAATATGTGTTATCCTACAATCTTTGCCTAACAAGCTATTGCTACTTCATTCTTTTTATAGAAAATCTGTAGAAAACTCTGTAGAAAGAAAAATATTTTAAATTAACTCCTTTGTGGAGCTGAGCTCTGACTCTGCTTTCTCTTGGATCCTTTATCAAACTCATATGATACTTGCAGATACACAGAAGCACCACACCACCTTTCAAAGAAAGTCTTCCTTTTCCTTTCATCCACACTTAAAGGCACTTTTATGAACTCATGGATACCCTTCCTGTGTTTCTCAATCAATTGCTAAACAGGTGAACTGAGCCTTCTTACTATTAGCTCCAAACAGCAAGATATCTAGGTTTTGTAAAGAAAAAAAGAAAAAAGGAAAACAAAAAAGAAGCCAAATACTGCCTGAAAGGCTCCTTTTATGAACAGATTGAATATGTTCCATTATCTGCCACTTTTGAACTTCAGAAAACTAATAACAATGGATTCTGCATAAGCCTCCCCCTTACAGTAATAGAAACAAAGCTTCAAAACTTCTCCACGAGCCCAGTTCTGAGCTCTGGTGGCTGCTGGCAGCATCTCTTGTCGCCAGCAGTTGGTCTGTCCACACACAAGCTGTCACAAAGATGAGGCCTCATGTACAAAGAGGCAAAAGACAAAAAAACCCAAAAATCCCCAACCCTCATATGTGAGAGGATATTGCAGGATCAGGCTCGGAACGTTATACATCCAAAACGTGTGAACCAACAAAAGCCCAACCCTGAGTCATTCCCGTTTTGCATCATCTTGCTTTCAAATTGCTCCCCGTGGAATTTAACAGACATAATAGAAAATAATAGAATTGAAAAATGGGAACTATTTCCACATAGTGGGTTTTTCCCACAGTGGATACAATTTGAATTGCTAATTCACTGCCAGATGTGCAACCACAGACTCTGTGACAACAATCCTCTTCCTACAGTACTTGATTATTTCTTATTGTGACTCACTGAGTGTGTTACAGGATTATATCTAGCCCAGGTTGGAGGGTTTCCATTTTTGTATTTAATTAAAGACCACTCAAAAACAGGTAAATTCAAACCTATGTGGCATAATATTTTAAATAATTTAGAAGAGTAACCTTCTGAGAGAAACTTTATTTATGAAAACATTAAAGGTGAGCTCCTGTCTCAAACAAGGCCTGTGGGAATTCTTCATTGCTTTCACATTCTCCAGAGGTTTTCTTTTCTGTTTAAAAAAACTACCAGCAGTTTTTAGCAACTCTTCCATTAGTTTTTAGTGCAATTCTACCTCAGTCCCAAAAGATAAACCTAATTCCACAGTGTAATGATAGATGATACAGAAAGAACATGCAGGAAAATCCTTAGCAGGCAATATAGCACTTACACAAATTGCTAAACCCTCCCCCCTAACCTCAGCCAAAACAGAATAACTTGTCCAAAAAAAGTACCAGAACTAGAAAAGGTACAGAAATTAATGACCAAATTCCAATTTGGGAAAAACTGTAGCATCTTATGATCTGTGTTATCCTTCTTGAAAGCTATCTTTCCATATCTGAAATAAGCATACAGCATGCGCAAATAGATATTTTACCAATTTTAGTCCCAACATAGTCAATGATTTCCAAAACCACAACACAACAAATTATGCTAGTTTTGGTGTTTGAATTCAAAAGCCTAAAAACCATTAATGAATTAGGAGAACAGTTTGGGATTCAGGGACAATCGAGGCCAAGCACTGGCTGTGTGGTCACATTTGGTCAACACCAGAGATGCTAAGCCTTCATGAGGTAGACAGGAGCTGAGCTGCACATGTGCTCTCATTCCAGAAATCGTTTCCTTTGGCAGTGCACACACACCTCCATGCTCATCTAGCAGGATTTTCTGTAAGTAAAAGGCTGCTTACACCTTTCAAGTCTATCTTTATTTCAAATTTTAGCAGTGAATTTATTTGGTGACCATGTATCGCTTCTCTTTAGAGGAAGAAAAATGTGTTTTAATGAAATGTAATTTTACATAAACTTGATGTACATTTGGCTCATCTGGTGGGAAGCAAGCAGCACCTGTAAAGCCATACAAGAGTTACTACTCATTCTCCTCTGTGAAGATGAAGTAATACCCACATATAGAAGTATTACAGTAAAACACCTGATTTTTGTTGGTCTCTGTCACACAGTGACATTTTCCAAAAAGGATAATGGAGCTTTGGGGGTTTTTATCGTTCTGTCTATTTCTTCTTGAGTAGTAGAACAGATTTTGAACATAACAGCTCCTGCTGAAATGTCTGGATAGAGCCAAATAGGTGTTTTGATTGCTTGTACTCCTTTTTCAACATTCTTTATTTTCAACTTATTGTCATAGTTTATATTCCCAAGCATAAACACAAGACCATGTGACTAAAATTAAGGTGATGCGAAGAGTTTTCTGTGCCACACACAAAAGTGAACACTAATGCCTCTTTCACAACCCTTTTTGAAACGTCCTCTGAAACCCAGCAAAAAGTCAGACTGAGTGAGAGGATCAAGCCTCATACCTCTGAAAAGGGAACTCCCTTGATGAGGGGCTGACATCCCTGTCTCTGCCTTTCCATCTGTCAACATTGACTCGGGAGCCTCCAAGAGCCACAGCCCAGATCACCGCTTCCAGCACCAGCAGGGCCAAAGGACATGAGAGTTAAGCCCTTGATGACACTGAAAGATGTGGCACTGGAGACCTGCTGTCCACCACAGCTGGCATCTGAACTCACCGCTCCTGTGGCACTTCTCAGCAGGCAGCTTTGAACCTGCTGCCTGAGGCAGGAACATTTCTTCTTTCTTCCTCAGAGCCCTTGTCTTGAGACTTTAAGCCTTGATAAGACAAGGTACCATTGTTACCTTACTGACACCTAGCTTGGAGCTGAAGAATTTGGGAATATTGGGGCTTTTGGACCACTTCCTTTCCCAGCATACTTGAAGTCCAAGAGCAATCAGATGTTTTGTAGCAGTGCTCTTTGTTTCAACGTCCTATGATTCCTCAATCAATTTTCCCTGAGGAATCTTAGGAAGCTTCACAAAAGGAAATTAGTGCCAATATTCCTCCTTGAGTAATTCCTCCATGAGAACATAAATTTGAATTTCCTAATGGGTTGAAGGCATTAGCAGTGTCACTTTGTGCACAGTGAGATAAAGCTCAAACATTCTCCTAGGAAAAGGCAGTAAGGCATCCTGATGTCCCACATGTTATGGAAGTGTTATGTTAAAAACACTTTATATATCTGTCATACTTACTGACGACAGTTGTCTCAGACAACCAGTCTTGTTAGGATATCAGTAGATTTTAAATGCAGCTATATTTTTTAACATCTGGAGACAGCCTGTTCTCAGATGGGTAACCAGGATCATCCCTGCATCTCTGAGGAGCCCTGCAAGCCACACTCTTGATTTAAGACATGTGTGAAACATTGCTTAAAGCAGAACTGAAGATTGATGTGACCTTTACTCCTGGTGCTACTGTCAGACTAAAAACACCTCTCCCATTCCATATACTTTGCATTAAGCAATTTGTCAAAATTCTTCAAGGACCCTACTCTTCATCTGGTTTCTCTAGAAGTTGGAAGTATCACTTGAAACTAGATTAAACTTGTACAACTTTCTCATGTGGTCTTCAAATCAGTATTTCTCCATTCCAGTTGGACCTACATCTGTTAGCTAATGCTGCTTTTGACACTAAGTACAAATTATATCACAAATGCTGTCAGCTCCATGGAGGACACTGTCTGCTCTGCCCATGCGTTTCCAGCAGTGCTAAAGACCTACATTCTTTATGTCCACACACCCTCATGGTCTTTATTAATTGTTCTCTTTAATCCATAGAAATTATGTTCTGTGCACATACTTTTTCTTCAGTAAAGTTATTTTAAAGGGTATCTTTTTGTGCCAGGTTTACAAAGGCATTAGTCACCTAACAGTGCAGATGAATACAGACGAGTGGGCAGACAGCTAACCTGCCCACGCTCTTCTGATAATGCCTCTGAGGGCCTACCTGTATCAGCCTGGTTCATGCTCTGGTTAGCTCACCAAATTCCCTCTTAGCCAGCTCACTTCGTATTTCCCATGCTCTATCTATTCCTTTCTGATGGCTAACCTTGAGCTGTAAGTACTGTATTTGAATAATTCCCCTCTTTTTTTTTTGACATCTACAATTCTTTACCTTACTTCCTTTTTAAGCACAAACATGTATTTACAGGGTCATTTTTTACTGCATTTGAGTATTTCTGTACTTTGTTAAGGGTTTAAATTATATTACTTATGTTGTTTTGTTGTCTTTTTAAAAGTGCTTTCACCCCCCAAAAATTCCTTTTATGATGTTAAGTTTCAATGCAATTGTTTCCATGAGAATGCTTTGTATAAGATAATATGAAGGAACTGGAGCTGTGTATGAAAATAATAATTAAAAAATATCCTGAGCACTGTAGCAGATGATGTTTTTCAAATCCATTTTCTGACATGGGTTAACTTAAGCTATGTGCCATGAAAACTGAAAAGCAATACGTGACAGGGACAACTTCATCCCTTTCCAGAAAATGTTGGACTCCTGACTTTTTGTTTTTAAAAATTAACATTCTGAAGATAAAGATTAAAAAAAAAAAAAAAGGAAAAAAGTTAATGGAATGTTACACAAGCTCTGGCACTTTTTGTGATACATGACTTTTTAGAAAAGCATCATCCAACACAAAGTTCCCTCATCCAGAAAGTGGGAATCAAACCACTGGCTCCCTGTCCTGCACAAACAGCAGCAATTTCAGAAGCCTGGCCCTTTGGCAAAGACAAATTCAGGTGTCAGCTCCATGGAGGATTCACTGTGCATTGCTCTGTGAAAAATTCTGAAGGGTAATGCTCCCTAAATTGGGTGAGTTGCCTGAAGCAGTTTCCCTGTGGCAGAACAGAGCCTGAGGAGCAGCCTGCAGCACAGGGCAAGGAGAACAACATGACAGGTCCGACGTCTGGGATGCTGTCCTGGACCCAGTGAGGAAACCAGGTGAGTGATGCCATTCCAAAACATTCACTCACGGTGTGCAGTGCACAAACAAACCTGGGCTGCATTCAGAGAAACAATCCCACAGTTATGTCCATAGCTGCCTATGGAACTGGACAAAAGACTCATTGAGCAATGAAAAAAAAAAAAAGAGGAAAATTGGAAAAGACTACAACAGAATATTCTTGCTAATATGGGCTATACCACATGTAAGATCAGCACAAAACATTTCTGTGGATCAGCTGCAATGATAATTCTCAACCTGGCAAGGGAATGTTCTTTGCCTTCTTTTCTCTCTCCCCCATCTCTTAATGCTTTCTCTATTGTCATGGCAAATTTCTATATTTGCTTGCATTTTGCAGTTAGGTAACACCAGATTTTGAGACTCTGTCTTTCTGAGTATATATATAATCCTGGTCACAAGGCAAAATTTGATATTAAGTGATGTTAAAATGATGAGATAAAAACATCTGAAATTCTAGAAATTTGGTTAGTGAGGAAAGAGAACCAGTCCCCATGAAACAAGGTGAAAAATAGCACCATTAGCCAGATGATACTGTGGTCTCAGTCAGGTCAGGAAATTTCACCAGAGCCACGATTTTATTTCCCCATGTCTATTTTCAAATTCCTCTTTACTGTTAGGGTAAATACACAAACACTGAAGAACGAGAGGTCACCCTGCACCATGTACAATTAGTATATTATATGATATCATAGTTATTTTCCAAATATTTCAGTGTTTGGGCAAGGAGAGGAAATGAGCAGTACCAATAGAGTCCTTCAGGATTCTGGACAGACAGCAGTGCAAGTGAAGATGAGGGGATCAGCCATTTGGGGATCCTCTGCAGTCAATGATCTGTAAACTGTTGTTGTCTTGACAGCAATGAAAAGAAGAGAGGGAAGATACAGATCTTCAGGCTACACGTGGTGACTAATAAATCAGATGGTGTAGAGTCTGGTTTACTGCGGGAAGGTGAATTTAATGAAAACTTGTGCCTGGCAGGAGGTTCTGCAGCTCATGAACAGACTATGGGGAAAATCTGTTTCTGAAGAAATGACACAAAAAGTCACTATCCAGGCTTGGCAAATTGACTCAAAAGAGACAATTGATGTATTTTGGCACAAACAGTGGAGGAAAATAAGTAAGGGTACCACTGGATCCTAGCATTTTCTGGAGAGTTCCTTCTATATCTTAAATTTGTACATTTATACTTTAGGGACAAGGTAAAACTAATGAAAAACAAAGCAGGCTCATTGTGCCCAGTTTAGGGCATTTGGAAGTTTCTTCATGTTACATTTTGTGAGCTGAGTTTATTTACTTTCAGAATCAAATATAGTGTTGTCTTACTACAATAACTTGTTGTTTTGTCTGTTTTGAAGAAAACTTGATTCTGAAATTGTGAAAATGAAACTGTACTGTACCTACATATCTGAGGTTATCAGAACAGGATGGTGAAAATAGTTAATATCCTCAGTTGGACAGCCTTCCCTTCACTATCTCACTTGTCAAAAAGGAAGTTATTCTTCATTCTCTGCCCTGTCTCATGGAAAAGAAATTAAAACTTAGAAGAAACAAAAGTCCAGTTTATTTGTTCACAGCATGGGGGGAAAAAAGAAAGGAAAAAAAAAGTAAAAAAAAAAGAAAGGTAAAAATAATTTAAAATTAAGAAAAAATAGAGCTTTCCAACAAATGCATACTAACATTGTAGACAAACATTATCCCAGTGAAAGAAGAAGCCAAAAGCCAACAGTAGTTTTAGTTTCAGCAACTAAAAAACTTCATGAACACAACAGGTATGTGTAACTTGTTCTGTGACTTTGTGGCAGCAAAGTTGTCTTGTTCATGGCTAATGTCCAATGACTTTAAAATCAAATTCAAGAGCAAAAAAAATATCCACAAAAAGGGCGATAAAAGGCTCGAGAGAGACTTCCATTTTGTTAGGAAAAGTTTTCTAAAAAAAGATGGTTTTCCTTTGCAAAATAATGAGAATTTGCCTTATTATGCCTGAGCAGGAGTCACACCTGAAGTTTCACTTCCTAATCAAGAGATTTCTCCCACCCCACTCACATCTGTCTGGAAAAGACCGACTGTCCTGCTCTGTACTGCTGTGTTTGGGGCACTGCTGGGAGGGAGGCAGAGAGAAAGTGAACTCATGTCTACCACACCATTCCTGTAGCTCTACAAGTTGCTGAATTCCAGAGCTTTTTTACTTTGTTTTCAGAAAAAAAAGTGAAGAAAAGAGACTTTTATGCCAATTTTTAATTTCAGGTCAAATGGGATATTTGTCTAAGTAGATGTTCCTTTTGTTTTGTTGTTTTTTGGGGTTTTACAGTACGAACAAAGATGACAAACTTTCAGATTCAAACTAAAATTTTGTCTCTTTTCTCTGCAGCTGAACAGATAAAGAGCAACTTGCTTTTTGGAAAAGGTGATGGTGAAGGGAGGGCTGTCCAAACAGGTGAATTTGCTGCTTTCACAACCCTGATCTGATCACCTTTGCCAAAAGAGCAGCTGCAGAATGAGGGCTGATGCTTGTGCTGAACTTTGTCATACCTGTTGAGGTGTGCAGGACCCCAGCCCTGAGAGGGAGGGTTCCTGCAGCTTCTTGCCCTCTGTTAGGTGGGAAGGCCACCTTTTCAGAAGGGACAGCTCTGGGACACTTGGCCCTTTATGCCACATGTATGGAGGGGTCAAACCTCCCACATCATCACACACTTGAGACATGCTGAATCAATGGACCTCAGCAGAGGCTGGAGCCCAAACCCCACACAGTGTCAGGGATGGGGTTGGGCTCCAGCCCAGGCACAGCACTAATATATGGGATAGGTGTATCTGCAGGATCTTCAAAATATGCTGTAGTGTAAATTGGATCTCACATGTTACCAGCTAAAGTATAACCATACCATATCCTGGCCCGGGCAGAAGAGCTCATGTAAATTATTTCTGTCCTGTGTTGCACATTCTCACCCTCAGGCCATAGGTTGCTTCTCTCTCAGATGTGTTAATATGACTTTTTGTCTAAACATACGAAAAGTCATATCACTAAAAATCAGTATTAAAATCAATCCTTTGGAGAAGAATTAAAGATATTTTTAGGAAAAATCCTAGAAGTTCATATATCTAAGACACAAGAAAAGCCCCTCTTCAAACGGAACCAAACACAAATTATGGCATTCTTTTTGATGCAAATACCACTTATGCTGCCAAAATGTGCGAGTTATTTACCCAATTAAAATAACACAGATTTCCTCTCAAAACACTGCTATCACAGAATGGCCGCAGAACTGTTTTTGGACATTGTTAATGCAAAATAACTTCTTAGGTTTAAAACAAACTGTAGTAATATTGGTAATCTTCAATATCGCTGTTCAAATGTCCCGATAATGCATTAACCAGAAAGTCTTTCCCAAGTTTTCACCTCCTGATTTAGAGAAGTACACTTCTGTCCCTGCAATTAATTGAGTAGCAGGAAAAAAAACTGAACCACAAAACTTGTAATGATACAAACCCCAAAAATAGATTATCAGCAACAAAATAGATACAAGGAGACGTCTGAAAAATGCTGATTTCAGCACAAGAATACCCTGAGCCCTGCTTGGCAGTCTAGGAACCAGAAACAAGCTTATGTTTTGGGGGGGAGCTAAAGGAAAAAGAAAAAATAATTAAAAAAAATAAATAAACACATAAACTTTTACCAGCAGTTCAAAATTTCAAGGTGAACATCATAAAGTACTGCAGAGGATGAACAGCCCAGAAAAGAGGAAGGTTTTTTGATGCTGAACACAACCATTACCAGCGATGCCCCTGTCGGTCCCCAATAAACAGAGGGAAAACAAGACCCAATTCAAAACTGATCGCGGGAAAACCTCAATTTCAACCTCTGTCTCATCCCATAAACCGGACCCTTAGGCAAAGGTGGAAAGTCAGGGCTGGCAAGGCGTAGCGTCACGCCCTTCTCCGCTCCTCGCTGCCTGGGGTCTCGTCCCCCGAGGGGCTGCAGAGCGGCATCCCAGGGAACGGGAGGGGTCTCTCCGAACGCCCGCACGGCCGCTCCGGCCCCGCTCCGCGGTGGGGGCGGAGGCGGCGGCAGCCGAGCGCTGTGCCCCGGGCGGGCTGCCCGGGCTGCCGGGGCGCGGCGCGGGATGCTCACCCTGCGGTTGCGGTCGGCCTCCCGCACCTCCTCCTCCTGGGGGCCCTGGCGGATGAGCGCCTTCAGCACGATGCTGTTGTTGGTGCAGCAGGCTCGGAAGAGGCTGAGCGCCTCGGGGCTGTCGCGCTCGTCCCCCTCCAGGGACCAGAGGTCGTCGTCGTCGTCGTCCAGTCCCCCAGGAGGGTAGAAGGAGTCGTCTGAGGCGATGCTGCAGGTGTCGGGCAGCTCGGAGAAGTCCTCGTACTCCTCGCAANGGGGCATGCCGCCGCCTGCGGGGGAGCGTCCGCGGGGCCCGGTCACCGCCGCCGGCCCGGCCCGGGGGAGCTGCCGCCGCCGCGGGGAGCGGGGAGAGGCTGCGGGCGGGCAGGGCGGCTCTGGGGAGCGCAGGCAGTTGTCAAACTCCCGGCCCGTAATCCGCTCAGCATCGCTGTGAGGAGATTGGGGCTGCGGTTTAGCGGCAGGGCGCGGTGCCGGGGCGGTGTGCGGGGGGAGCGGGCGGCTGCCGCGGCTGCTCCGTGCGGGCCCCGAGCTGCAGGTGCGGGACCGCAGCGCCCCGAGCACCCCCGGGCTCCTCCTGGGCTCCGAGGGGCCCGAGGCCAGCCCAGCCGCGGTGCCAGAGGAGGGAGCGGGGCCGGCGGAACNGGCGATGCTGCAGGTGTCGGGCAGCTCGGAGAAGTCCTCGTACTCCTCGCAATCCTCCTCTTCTTCCTCCTCTTCGCCCGGCTCCTCGGCGGCAGCCTCCTCCGCCCCGTGCTCGGGGCTGCTCTCCGCCTCGGCGCCGGGCATCTCCTTAGCGCCGGGCATCTCCTGCGCGGGGCAGACCCGCTCCCCGGGCAGCTGCTCGCCGTGCCCCGACAGCAGCACCATGCCGGCCGCGGGGCCGGGCCGCNGGGCGCGGTGCCGGGGCGGTGTGCGGGGGGAGCGGGCGGCTGCCGCGGCTGCTCCGTGCGGGCCCCGAGCTGCAGGTGCGGGACCGCAGCGCCCCGAGCACCCCCGGGCTCCTCCTGGGCTCCGAGGGGCCCGAGGCCAGCCCAGCCGCGGTGCCAGAGGAGGGAGCGGGGCCGGCGGAACCCCCGGCTGCCACGGGTCCTTCAGCACCAACTGCGTGGTCCCGAGAGCCGCGATTGCAGCCACGTACGCAAAACTTTTCAGGAATACAACCAGCCTGTGCGGAATTCGTCTTTTGAAATAAATACTGAAACTAAGGGGAACGACTGCACAGAATGTCCGTGCTTCGAATCAGAGCTTTAAAAGCAAGTAATTCATTAAATCAGTCCTGTCGCTTTACCAACTGTAGAGATATCAGGCACGTACTTTTTATGGACGGCATTTGGAGATTAGGTTGAGAGGAATAATGCATGTATAAATTGAGCTCCTGCTTTGTCACTGTTCCTCTAAAATCTCTTTTCCCTTTCAAATGCTGTGGATTAGCACTGTTCTCTGGCAGGGAAACAGTGAGGAGAAGCCCTTTGGTCAACAAAATAGGATATTTGCTTTCTTCAACAGTTTTTTGAAGTGAATCTCATATATTTGACATCCTTCAGCAAATAAATGTCCCAGGTCCAAGTCCTTGTCTGTCTGATGGGAGAGAAAGGAGGTGGTATTTTTGCACAAGGGGAGGCAGAGTATGAGCCACACTTTTTGCACTAAAAGAAGGTAAGAAGGAAAAATAAAGTGTAACTGTGAGTAATGGGCCCCAAATAGTAGGTGTGTACAGTTTTACAAGAAGGCTGCCTGCAAACCAGACATGATGGGTGGTACAAAGCCCAGCAGCTTCTTGCTGAATCCTAACTGGCAGAGTTATCCCAGTGCCCAGCAGGAGGGTATCTGTAAGCAGAATTAGTATTAAATAGCTCCCTGATTGGCTGCTTCTGCAAAGGAGCTAAACTGGGAAAGAAGGAGATTAAACTATCCCCTCACCTCCAGACACCTCTGAGTTCATAGCTGGTGTAGATTACCAGCCATGCTCATCCTGCCTGTCTCCCGTTATTTGCTTGGGTAAAGACAGGTCCTTTCTCCACTGCTGCTGGGTGTGACTGATCCCAAATCAAACTCTTCTGAGCTGTCTTTACCTGCAGCATGACAGTGCTGCAGGGCTCACTTTTTACACTTATTGCCTATCCATTTGTCATGTATTTGCATTCACAGAGTTTAAGGGCTCCATTCACTTAACTTCTTGGTTTTTTCTCAGTAAATGTGGCCAATGAGCTGCTCAACAGTATGCTATCTCTTAGAATAGCATTTGTATTTTGAAAAAACTTCATTTTTGCCTGAGATCCTGCAGCTGGTGGGGAGCATTTGAGTTTTCTCAGCCTGAGCTCATCAGAAAAGCCCAGAAAGACTCTTGGCTCTAGCAACTTCAAACAGCAGAAAAAAGCCCCCAAATAATTCAAACTGCAGTGGAACAAAGGGGGTTTTAATGAAGATTCAGCTCAACTGTAAGAATTTATTAATCAAATAGACTTGCTTTGTTTGTGCCTTATAAAATCAATCCAGAAGAATAAAGATTTACCATACTACCAGACTGTTTTTTAAAAAGTTATGTGGAATTTGTTAGCAAAGAGGCAGGGACCAGTAACTTTGAATATGAAAAAAACCAAAACCAACCAAAAAAAACCAACCTTGAAAAACCTTAATGATAACTAGAGGGGAAACACAGTTATACAGGAAAAAAGTTTCACTCTGAAAAGTCATCCTTTTTTCTCTCTGTGTTCAGTTTACCTTATCAGCTTATTAATAGAGGAGAGTTGAATCTGTTTTCTCCCACAGCTGTAGCAGTTCTGCAGGGACCTTGGAGAGGAAAACTGTTTTCTCTCACCTCAGCCTGTCACTTTCATCTCTTCTCCCAAAGAACAGTGACATACTGTTTGAGCTTTCAAAGCAAGGTGCCAGGCTGGAACAGGGCAGACATGGGGTTTCCCCTTCAATTTTTCACTTTAAAATCAGGTATTGAGACTGTATTTCAAATTGTTTAACCTGCATGCAGCTTGACAATAAGCTGGTGCAGCTAACTGGGCAGAAATTGTTACTTGACTCCTTAAGATGCAGATGCTGCCATTTATCTTGTCACACAGAGGTGCCCACCAAGGCTGCTCTGCTTGGGCATGGTCATAGATGTAAAGCAGATGATGTCTGGTTTCTTGGTTCTTTCAGTGACACAGCTTATACGTGACAAACAGGGCTTCTTGTCACTTGTGCTTCAGTGTGTAAAACAAATGAAAATAATGTGAAGAAAGGCCATAGGGTAAGTCTGCAGATTCTTTCAAATTATCCAAAAGAACCCCTGTTTTCATGGCATTTGTAAGAGGACAGCCTCAACCTCTCATCTGGAAAAGAAACCACTTAATATAATTGAAGTTAAATGCTAGTATTTATAAACTTTGTATCGAAAGCAAAGAAATTAAAATTATCATCTCAGAGCAAATACCCCAGAATTATTAGTCATTATCATCATCCGTGTCTCATCAAAACCCATTGCTGGGAATTGCCAAGGCAGGAAATTAAAACACCCAGAGCAGATACCACCTGGCCCTATGCAGGGAAAGCTTCCCTTGAAGAAAACCAATTTTTGGAATGACTATAGCATGGGAGACCCCCAGTTTGCCTCATTAGGGATTGTAAGCCATTCCACTTATAAAATATTCTGAAACTGAGATTTAATGAGATTCATATGCAATAGTAAAGACAAGAGTAAGATAAATAATAAGACCCAGTGAGTTTTATATGTTCTTCTTACATTCAACAATTTAACCTAAGGAAAAAATTTGTAACACACTGAAAGCTATTGCCAGTACTCTTAAAAGATGAAATCTAGTCACTACAAAAGCATTGGTCTTCAAAATAAAATAGAATAAAATATGTTTAGTTTTGATTGTTTCCATTACTAAGGTTTCTAAAATTTCTGAATAACAGGAAGCCTGGTTGTTTGGGTTTTTTACCTATCTGACATCTAAGCACTCACTTTTGAAATTCAGGGTACATTTCTCTCTTCCTCAGTTGATCTGCCTGTAAAAATCTCCTAGGTAATCTGAGGCTGAGTGAGCATTTGTTGGTAAGACATTTAGGCTGTTTAGGCACCTTCCTGGAGTATTCCCACCAACTGGCAACTTCAGCCACTTCAGTGATCCAAGGGTTTTACAAACTCTTGGTGGCACACCAGGCAGGTTTTTCTGTATCCATTTCTTTGTAGGTTTGTGCTGGGAGCAGGTGAAAGGCTTCAGCAGCATCTTGTTACCTGGCAGGACCTACAGTTGTAGCAATACCACAGTGTTAAACATGAGAGCCAGCTCACTTTCTCTCTCTCTCTCTGTTTAGCAGCTTGTGAAAACTCTGAGATGCACAGAAGGGGTTTCTGTGGACACTGCAGCTCTCTTTCACGGCATTTCCACCAGCACCACTAAAGGAAGCATTCAGAGCACAAGGAAACCTCTCTTGAGCAGCCTCCTATCTTCACAGATGGGAGGGGAGCTGAAGCCCCCAGAAGACCAGCGTGCGGAGCGGGTTTGGTGGCATGGTCTAAGTCAGCATCATCCCAGGGCTGACCTGCTCCATGCCAAAGGCCGCAACAGGTGGTCCATGGAGGAAATGTGGGCACCAAGAGAAACAAGGTGCTAAAAGAGATAAGATGCTGCTTTTTATTGACAGCGTCTTTTGGATTTTTTGGGAGAGACTTTCAGAATTACTGCCTTCTAACCTCACATTGGTCCTCAAAACAGAGTGCCTGCATCTTCAATAACTGTCTGCTTGAAGTTAATCTCAAGAGAGTTTATAGGCACAGATATAAGCAAACTGGTTTCTGGGGTTGCTGAGTTCTTGGCAGAGCTAGCAGGCTAATAAACCCAAGCCCTTGTTTATTATGTCTAATAATAATGTATTTTTGATTGGGGTGATCTGCTAGGGCTGTAGCAGGACTGTAAGCAGGCTAGCTGCTGTGAGACATCAAAGTGCAATTAACCTAGTAAAAAAAAATCTAGTGGTGTCCTGTCGGCAAGGTATGTGTGAAGGCAGCATTCAAGGTAAAGAATTAAGCTGAAGAAATGATTAAGAAAATGTTTCCTCTCAATTACAGAGAGCCAAAGAGAAACAGAGTTGTTTTCATATTTGCCTGATTGGAGTGTTGGGGAGAGCTTTTATAAATGAACAGATTCAGCAGTATTTGCTAAGACTGCCCCTTAAAAAGTCCTTTGGAAGGAGAAAGGTTGGAGTTTCAGTTTTCCCAAGCTGTGGCCAAGACTTGATATGAAATCCTGGTTGATCTGAATACTAACAGCTGCTAAGGAGCTATGAGTGGAAGCTGCAATATGTTTCCTAGAAACCAAAGGCTTGAGCTGAATGATGAGAGCAGAGCCAGAGAATAAAAAATACTAGCAACAATCTTGTTAAATGTTAGTGTTTTCTCAGTTGCTAGTATTTTCCAGCACTTGCTCAGTCAGATTAAATGCTGTTTAAAGCATCTGTAGTACCAGCTGATTGGTATCTCTGTGCAGTTAATACAATAAAGGAACATAAGGGTATAAATATAATACTAGTTCATTTAATTTCATTTACTAGCTATGACTGAAAATAATTGATGTTCTGCTTTCAGCATGCACCTGTATTTTGTTTGCACTGAAATCTAAAGCATAGCCCTTTCCAGAAAAGGAATACTTCCTCAAGGCAGGCTCTTGGGTCTAGCTAATCTCAGCTTAGCTTGTAGTCAAAGCGTGCAAGCCCTGTCAGTGCTGAGCTCCCTGAGGACAGCAGTGGCTAGTGGCAGGTCTCTCAGGGGAAACTGTGTTAGTTCCTGGCAGGTAGGGCAGTTCCCTGATAGCCAGGGGCACCTGGAAGGTGGGCACCTACCACCTAAGCACTGGCTTGTGGGGTTCGGCCTCACTGGAGAAGTATGGAAGCTTCTTAAATCTTTTTGGATTATTTCCTCAAGACTGTAAAGAACAAGCAGTGTAGCATTAGTAAGGCGCACCAAATATGCTAAGCATCTGCTTTTATGTGTGGTTTGATATTTTTGAATGTGGTAGGTAGAAGTGGAGGAGGCTGTGCAAGTGAAGAGAGGAGAGATGGAGAGTGTTCTAGTTCCCACAGAGCTGCTCTTTTCAAATATATGCTGCTGTAGACTTTGATCTGAATGATGCTGATGATCCTTGAGCCTTCTCAATAATTCTTGAGCATGGAACTTTTGTTTTCATATTTCTCTCAATTTCTGTCTTAGGGAATTTCTTGGGAGAAAACTGTTGATAATTTGTTGTTGTCCTGATGTTGCTTTATTGATGAAAACCAGAGATGTACATAAAATCTTTGTCTGGGAGTCTTCCATCTCTGAAGGGTAGATTTTAAAAATCGCCTCTTCAAAAGAATTCTTTTTCCTTTTTACTTTGCATATTATTTCTTAAAATGCCACAAACCCACATAATAATGGGGAAACTGCCATGGCTTGAAATGTCAGGGGATTTCTTTGTCTTGGAGGAAGGCTATCAAAGATTGAGAGGAGAGAAAAAGGTTTCACAAACTAGAATTTTAATTTTATTTTTCTGTATGTTGATATCTTTTACCAAAATAACACAATACTAGACATTAATACATGTATAAAAATTACAAGGGAAAGTAATCCTGTATATATTCCACTGCTAGATTATAATTATTATGTCATCAGGGCTGGGGCTTGACTGGATTCATGTACATGAGAATTTATTTGTGAACTGTTACCTTATTTTTGCACTCTACTGAAGCAGAAGCCTCCCGACATATATGTGTGAAAATGTGTCCCTCAGTTGGGTATCTAGAATAAATAAGTAATGTTATTTTTATACCAAAACCTTTTGTTCTTCCCTTAAGGAATTCTTTCTACATACAGGGGATAAACCATATATGTGTTTCACATTTTCCTAAAATTATTCCTCTTCCTTTATTGTGAAATTATGCACCCAAAAATAGGCTGGTTTGATGCTGGTATGAGTAAGCCTGCTGATGCCATTCCATATGGAGAAAGCGTGTAGCATGTCTATGCTTACACTTCTGATCAGTTCACTCCTCTTCTACAGATTTCCTGCATGGCTGTGAGAGCTTTAAGCCTCTCCACCCCTGGGGTTTTGTTCCAGGGTAACAATCACGGTACTTCTCTCTACTCCTGGGAAGTTTGGGACCTGAGGACATTGCTGTTTGACAGAGTTTCTGATGGTGTTTGAATTCAAGTCTTAGAAGCAGCCCAGACACGTGTCCATCTATCCTTACAGTTGCCCTGCATCAGGATAAAGTCAGTGATAAATTCATCCTAATTTTAATCTTTCTGACAAACCCTAGAGAAAGCCTTAATATGTGACCCAGTTTCTATTTCTGAAATATTATGGGTTTAATCCTCTTTCTATTTCAGTTTTGTCTCATTCAAACTGGGGATTGGCCACTGCTATCTAATGCAGTCCTGTACTGCAAAAACATTGGTATAAAAGCAGAAACAGAAATATTTTCAAAAAGTAAAGAAATTAAAGGGGAAATCTAGAATTTGCTGCCATAATTTATTAATATATACCATCTTATTTTATTATCCACTCTCCTGTGAGAATTTGGAGTGCTTTAGACTATAGCTTGCAGTGGATGACAGGTTTCAGCAAAATATCTCACCTCATGCTGAAAAGGTGAATGTCATAACCATTTTATAGATGCTGAAATTGAATTGCAGACTACTCAAATGCAGCAGAGCATTGTATAATATAACATCAAACATACAGATGTCTTACTTTGGCATTACTGAAATGTTTTAAATTAATCATGGTTCAAATGGCTTATCCATATACCTACCTAATTAGGCAAATGGGGTACAGGGTATGGTTACCAGCTGGGACCATTAGAGAAATCCATCTGAGTACATGTGGTGTAGCTCCATCAAGGGCTACAAATGGTCATCTTGGAACTATTTCTCTTTTTAGAACATAATGAACACTGGCAAGAAAATTATAAGTAGCACTTTAGGACAAAGAGTTATTATAATGAGTGTGTTGGATTTTTCTCCACATATTTCTTTTACACTCTTCAATATAAACCAGGATACTGAGACACAAAGTGGTCTCCAGCAAGGCTGTGTGGATACAAATCCAGTTTGTTGCCTTAGGACGGGATTTCAGAGATTGTATTTGTTTCTTTGTACAGTACCAAAATAATAACACCCTATATTTGGAAATGTGATTCCTTGTATGTGCAATGAGTCATGCTAAGAGGATTTCTTATTTTTCCTCTCCCACCTCTTCCTGAGATAATTGGTCTCTCTGGTGTTAACTGTTGTTTCATCAGACTATGCAAACATGTGAATAACCAGAGGCTTTTATTGAAAGACAAATATACTTACATATTCTGGAAAAAGCTTTGTGCGTGTATTTAAGTGATTTAAAGAATTAGTGTCCTGATAACATGAGTCTGGCTTGAAAATATATTAGAAACTCACAGAATAACTGTGGGGCCATTATTGTTTCCCTATTGTGTGCATTATCTATTAGGTTTCCTTGTCTCTAATAGGATCATACCCATTTTCATCTTTGCAGAAATGCAATGTTCTTCAATGAGATTATTTGATATAATCCTGAAATCATTAAAACTGCCATACTGCCAGGTTAACATAAACAGATGCCAAATAGACTAGATGCATATCTAGCCCAACAGTTCCATTGTTCCTTGGTGTTTTCATAATGTGATTTCACAAATCACAAACATCATGGGACTCATCCCAGGAGATGTTCAAATGAAAGTAGATTATCTGTAAAACATTCCCCTTTAGAAATCATACCTCCCCTGTGATCATCATTTAAGCAATTTTAAATATCCTACTCACTCTGTTTCATCCCTTTTTATCAGAATTCTTCCACTTAAGGAAATATATTTCCATTAATTTGCTGGAGAAGGAATTAGTGGGCTAAGTCAGTAGCTAACTCTGACTGCATTGTTGTGGTAAATCCTCTGCAGTTCCATTTCAGTTCTGTTACTGCCCCTACCCCCCTGTGTGCATACAGAATATGAAACTGAAGAGCAGTCCCTGCTCAGAGCATGTTCTGCCACAGAGGGCAGGCATGGAGGGTCCTTCTGACCCCCTTCCCAGTGCTAGTTAACAAGTAGTGCCAAATGGAGAGGGCAATATCTCCTTCCTGTGCTGTTCCCATTTCTTTACAACTCTATGTAAAATCTGTTACGGATTCAGTAAAGGACACAGATGCTTCTGTGAGGTTATATTTTCTTTGGAAACATCCTGTGGGGCCAGTGTGATTTCCTTTTGATTGCTTCTAGCATGTCCTGCAACAAGAACGTTTTTTAACTTCCCCTCTAAGAAGGATGGCATCAAGGGATGACATTTCCATAGTCAAGCCACTTCAGAAGCAGCAATTAACAATCAGGAGACACTGAGATAGGTAAATATTGTTATCTCAGCTTTTCAGCTGGTGAAATTGAAAAAAGGAGGTCAAAGTCAATGTCTTCCAATTTAAAATTTATGGTTGGACTTTGACAGCTAAATTAATGACATGAATTGCGAACTTTTGAAGCCTACAAAATCAAAAGGACTTCACATTTTCAGGAATCGTGGAAATCTGAACACTTATTTATATGCCATAAGTGTTATAACCAAGTTAAATGTTCTTGCTTCAATTATTAGGGCAATGTTAAGCCATGGGCAAAGATATCTTCAATCTTTTTAGGTTTTAGAGTTTTGTCTTATGTACAGCTGTAGATAACTGCATTTGCATTTGCCCCTTCTGTTTATTTGCACTTATGCAGTATCACAATCTTATGAGGAAATTTTCCTTAAATATCGTGGTTGCTCTTTAAGTTGTACTTAGATGTTTCTGGTTTGCTTCACTACAGTCTGTCTCGCGTTCATGAAGGAACTTGTGGACTAAGTGAAGGAAAAATTATCATCTATTCTGTGGGATGTTGTGGAAGAGATGAAAATAGGCACTTCTCTCATGAAAAGAGGAAAGAAAGAGCATCTTGCTTTACCAGAGGACAGTAGCAGGGAAGAGACAGGGCCAGAGGAGGCATTCTCTAGAACAGGGTTTGCACTCAATTCTTCTCCACATCCATGCAGTCCTGTTTGAAGGGGGTTCCAGGTATGGTGGGAAGAGCTGATGCAGATCATGAGCTGTATGGAGCACTTTCACCACGTGTGGGTGATTTGTCAAAGAAGTGATGACCAGATGGCCCCCCAATTGCATCAATGCATCAATTTTGTACTCATCAATTTGGACTCTTAAAAGCTGAGGATGGGGAAGGTAATTGCAAAACTTGAAGATTTTGCACTGATTGGCCCTTTGGGTTCTCTCCCTCACATTAAGGCACATGGCCAAAGCAGAGAGTTTTCCATTTTCAGCACACATGGCACAGAAAATACAGATATGCTGCCTAACTTAGCAATAAACAGCAGAATAGACAGGTGTTTCCTTTAACTTAGCACATGGTCTGACTCTCTCTCATGCTGCATATTTCTTCTCCTGGCAGAGGAGTGGAGGAGTCAAGTCAGGGATCTCCTTTCTCAGTGCCTGGAGGTGGCATGTCCTGCCTGGAGGTGGCATGTCCTGCCTGGAGGCACTGATCATCCTGATCATGTACTGCCCCACATGTGGCCAGTCGATGAGGGGAAGCACAAGCTGGAGGCTGCTGCTGAGGCAGATGAGAACTCTCACATCAGAAGCCTGGAGATGGTATTTTGGCAGCCTGGAAAAGGCACAGGCTTTGCCTTAATTATGAACAGAGTTAGTTATACTGCTCGTCAAAGTTTCATTACACTAGTTAGCATATTAGCATTACAAGCAGCATAATGAAGCATAATTGGTACAAGGGTTCAGTGTGAACTAATTGATCCGGAAAAAAATGACATTTCAGAATACAAACAAGAAAAAAACCCCTTGATGCTTCCTAGAAACTTCCAGGAGGGTTTTTATTTATAAAATATTGAGATAGAATTGAGAACTTGCTAGCAAGCTGATTTAATTTTTTTGTTGTTGTTGATTGGTTTGTAAAAATAACATCTTGCTTATCACCCAGCAAGATTTACCTGCAGGGACCTCTATACTGAGCTGTGTTTGATTGGAAACTGCTGAAAATGTTGTTTTGGGGATAAGAGTTTATAAAAGATCATGTTCATAAAAGATAAAATGCTCCTAATTTTTGTTGTAAAGGTAAGTACATCCAAGTAAGGCACCTGAAAGAGGGAAAACCATTCTAGTTACAGAAAAACCTGTCAGCACAGCTATATGCTCTTGCTGTGTCCTATGCTGTACAGTGTGTTAACTGCAATAGATAAGTTTTTGCCAATCAAAAATAGTGACATGGCATTCAACTTAACCCCCCTTCTTTTGTTCTTAGCTAAATTAAAATTACCTTTTCCAATACATAAAAAAAAAAATTGAGATCTAACATTTAGTTTTACAAATTCTCTTTTTGCTTACCCATATCAAACCTGCCTCTGGAACCTATAAGCTCTTCCTTGTGTCAGAGCCAAAAACAGCTTCTATGTTTCTGTAAAAAAAAAATCAGGATTTACAATTACAGTTGTGAAAGTTAATGAAATGCCTTTAAAGAGCTAAGACATATTGTCATTTAAATGGCCTTGCTACTAGCAGTTTAGGTGATATTCAATTGTTTTTATGTGTGGAAGTACCAACACTGGGGAGACAATCCTTTGCTGCCATTGGGATGACTTCTGTAGCAAGAGGCAAAGGTGTAAAATGAGCAGAGTCTTGTTTAACGAGCATAGCTTGGACCAAATGCATGTTTTCAGCAGCTGCCACTGCTTTTATACCACACAAGGTAGTCATAAGTATTTGGATAGCAGGGTCCTGACACTCATAAAGTGAACAGAGTGAAAAAGCTCTGAATCAGCTTTCCAGGTGATTTCACAGCTGGAAGGCTGACGAGTGAGGCCAGCACCATCCCTCCGGGGATGGGGAGGAAGGCTGGGGGCTGGCTTGGGTGAGAGGAGCAGAGCCCTTGAGTCAGAGGGGAGAGCCACATCACCTGGCTGGTCTGTGCCTATCCTCCTTCTCTCCTGGAGTGACAGCAGCAGGGGTTTCTTGGGATTCAGGGTTCCTTCTAGTGACATCCTCTGTGCTCTTCACCCCATTTCATTTGCTCTGCCTAGTAAATCCCCTGTCACGCAAGACAAATGTATTAATAACACTTTAAACCACTTCAGCACTGCAAGAAACACAGAGCTGGGAGCTGTGACAGCCAAGTTGAACACACATCATTTGCCCATTTGAAGGTTTTGCAGTGAGTCATTTTTGGGTATGTGTGCCAAGTGCACCAGCGCTGCAAGAGGCAGTGTTTCTTCCTGCGGGGTGGTGTCGGCTCAGCACAGATGGTGCAAACTCCCAGCAGTGAATCACCAGGTTTTGTGCAACAGGTGGGTTTGCTTCCTTCAGGAATGAAGGAAGAGCAGGTGGGGTGAGCTGAGTAAGGAGACCTCCCCTGCCCAGCACTGCAACTCAAAACGTCATCAGGCAGTGACTCCCAGCAGGGTATGAGAGAAAAAGAATTTGTATTTTTCATTAAGTTGATAGCTACAGGCTGTCTAAATTACATTTAGATATCACATCAGCATTTGAGCTAATTACAAATGTGGATCAGGGGTACATTTCTCTCATGGTGCTCCTCTGGTCTGGCTGGGAAGTGAGGCACAGTGTGAGGAGGATTGCCTTCTGCACATCAGTGCCAACAATGTGCCCAGGCCAGACACTACGGAAAAGGGATAACCGCCCAGGTCCACATAGCCAGGGCAGCTGCTGACACAACTGGAGGGTTACAATGGAAGTTTTAGCAAAGGCTGATACTGAAAGACACATTAATGGGCTTGGAAGTGCTTTGAGATCCACTGGGAGTAAGTTTTGAGAACAAGACATATACTGGTGGGAAAACATGCTACAAATAACAAGACTAGGCCATGATCCTGAGTAACCAACTGTCTTGGTTGTCTCATGATGTTCCCATTTTTGCTGAAAGTCAGAGCTCTGAAATCATCTGCTTAGCTCTAAATGCCACTTCTAAACTAGAAAAATGAGTAAAAGTAATGGTGAGCCTGTTACTTTGCATACCTCATGAATTTGAAGATAATCTAGTGATTTATGTTTCTGAGTACAGGATCTTTGAAAGTTTGAGTGCGGCAGTCCATGAAATTTGTGAATCCACTGTCATGCATTTTCTACCAAATGCTTCACAAACTGGGAGCAGTCCCCAGGTTCATCACCTGTCTGAGCTAATTCTTCTGCAATTTGGGGTACAGATCCCACTTTCCCAATGCTTGCTGATTTCTCAATGTGCAATATCTTAATGACTTTGCAAGCTAGCAAATAATTACTAAAAACTCTGCCTAATTGGAAATTTTGTAGTTAGGAATCAGTGTTTTGGAATCTCACTGATACAGGAGGAACGTGTGAAGACACCTAACATGGGAGGAACATGATAGCAGTACAAGAGGCACTCCCACATTTTATTGCCCTACTATTCTGATACTTAGTCAAAATAATCTTTCAGAAATAACAGACAATCCAATCCATAATCCAACAAGTTCTTGGCTATTTTTCTGCATGTGCTTTTCAATTCCGTTCCTGTATTGGAAGTTTTCATGTGTGGCTCAAGGACATAATAAACTGATTTCATATAAGAAGCCTCTCATTAGTGGAGAGCCAGCTTCATAAGCTGTAGGTCTGTGCTGGACCTTAAACGAGAAGTTTCTACAGTTTGTGATCAATATCAATCTTTCCATGACAGAGGTTCAGCCACTTGGGGCCCGATGTAATTAAGTCAGCTTAACATTTTCCCATTAAATGGAACCCTGTTCTGTTACTTAAAAGTTCATGACACTTAGGAAAAATTCCTTAGATCTCAGGAAGGGTGCTTCTATGACTTTGTTTTTTGTTTTTGTTTTTTTTTTTTAGTAATTCATTTTGCTACATTCAAGAAGCGAAAAAACAAGAACAATTGTGCTGTTGCGGCATGTTAAAAAAACTGGTGTTGTCTCTGAATGTGGTTATTCTGTAAATATTATGATTAATTCTTTTTCTCTGAATGTGGTTATTCTGTAAATATTATGATTAATTCTTTTTTTCCAGCAATTTTTTCAGCCCTTTGAACCAAGCTGACTAGTGATCACCAGCTGTGTGTTTCTGGTTTTCAGAGAGTCTTGCCTTGACTTCTTCTTTTCAAAGTCCTTGATCCTTTTTTCAAAAATGCTGATCATTCACTACTGCAGCTGAAACATACCTATGCTGGACAGAGAGAGCACCTGTGAAATCCTTAAGAGAAAGATGAATGTAAATAGACACATGTATCAGGTATCTAAATACATTAAAATTGTTTGCCTGCTATGAACTGGCAAAATCCAGGTCCTAAGCACCTACTGTGGTGTCCTCTGAATTAGCAGACACTCACAACTCTGTGCTTCATCTCCTCTGAAAAAGCTTTTTTAGTGTGTGAAAAAATTTATTTCACAGTGTAGCACTCTCTTTTAAAAGTCTGATTTCACTTCTCCTACTACTTTTTTTTTTCTTTTTTTATAGCCAGGAAATATGAAAGTTAAGTAAAGAAGACTAGTAAAGTAGTTTCTGGACTATCTTAAAGAATCAGAATTTCTTCCTGACTGCCTTTACTTTTAGCAGACTCCAGTTTTCAAGAGTCCCCCTCCCCTTCAAAAGTGTTGCTCAAAACATTTTTTAATCATGATTCCTCATGTGCTTGGCGTTCTGCTGCAGTCCCTGATGAGGCAGTGACACGCCACAGCTTTTCCTCCCCTGTGCTGTGTGCAGCAGAGATGGGGCACCGCCGGGGCTCAGCTGCTGTGGGACAGGCTAAGAAGGGTCTTACCCTCTGTGCAAAGCAGCTTCTTGGCGAGGAGGCAAGCAGGCACCGCCCCTCTCACTCCGTTACACAAGAATTCGTGAGACATCTGTAGTTTACATAATGGTACCCAGCGTCCAGGCAGCATTTCTCTCCAGCAGATAATAATATGCTCTTTGGGAGAAAAAAAAAAAAAAAAAGGTCAGTGTTATCATCCTCGATTTACATATTCTGAGTCTGACTTTGAAGAAAGGGTATTTTTCTCTTGGTCAGAGCAATGGTAAAAGACAAGACAGCTTGTGCAAAGATTTAAAACACTTGAGCAACGTGCCTTAGTCAACAAGGCTTATCTATTTAGCGCTGAAGACCTGTGGCTGAATTCAAAACATACCTAAATTATCCTTGTGTAACTTTGCAGTCATAAAATTAAATACTGCTAATTACCTTCCTGCCGTGTTACAGTTTGGGCTGCAGAACAGGCAGCCCCTATAGACTGATTTGCTTTACACTTCACACTCAGACCTTGTCTTTAGTTGCACGCAGTCTGTGTGTGTGCACAGCTGTGCAGGTTAGGATTTTCAAAGCTGTCTGAACAGCTTTATCTTTAAAGACAGCTGATCTTGAAAAATCTTTTAAAGAAATGCTTCTGTAAAAAAAAAGTTCAGCACAAATTGAAGTTTGGGGAAAAGTATTCTTAGGCACATCATGGGTGATTTTCAGTCTCACCTTGATGCTGGATGCAGGCTTTAAAGTTGCCACTGTTATTTCTGTGCCTGTAATCCTTGCATATCCTGTTCCCACAAGCCCTCTGCTTTGGTTCTGCCCCTGTAAAATGGAACACCAGCACCTTCTTTATGCAGTTCTTCCCGTGTTTTGCCTTTTTGGCCTGCAAACTCTTGAGACCAGAGTTCCTCTCTTAAATATACTGTCTGGCTTTTCTGGGCCCAAATGTTATTCAAAAAACTTGCTGTAGCTTCACAGCAAGAAATATATCCTAATATAACATTATTAGAGGCTTTTTGATCAGAATTTCACAACAAAATAAAAGAAAAACACATTTAGGAAGAGGAGTGTATATTGTGGGAATGATCATTTGTTTGACCTTAATCTGTCATTGGCAAAGCTTCCAGGCTGCACTGTATTAGCAGATGGATAATGGGCTCCAGCTGAAATTACTTGCACAGTTAAGTACTTTATTTTCTCATTTTCCTACAGTGAGTCTCTAAGAACAAGGCTGGCATATAAACACATACATTCCTGCATAAACATGTTGGGCTCATTGTTTAGACTGTTTCAGTGAGAAGCTGAGGTGCTGCCATCTCTTCTCCAGTGCTTTGTTCGAGGAACAAAAGCTGGAACCAGGCAGTCACTGTTGCTTCCCTTGGGGAGAATGGGGAGCCTGGCACAAAAGTGCAGCACCTCTACTTGGGACAGATTCCAAAGGACAGGGGGAGGGAGGTTTTTCACAGACTTCACTGGATTTTGGATCATCTTTAGAGTTTTTATCTCAGAATAGCTTGCAAAGCTTCTCCGTATTGAGCTTTTCAGTGATGTCTTTGTGCTGTGTAGAGCGAAAGTAATTAAAAGAGAACATTTACCACAGCAGTAAACAAAATTACAAAATCACAAAATTCAGAGGAAATAGGATTCAGGGGGTATAACCAGAGAAAACAATAGAATGAACACTCATTTTGCATGCATGGAATCTTATTGCCTATAACTTTTGTTAACAGGTTAAGGAGAGCTCTTGCAAAGATTTTTATTGAAGTGTAAGCAACATGAAGAACAAAAATGATCAGTGCTGCTAATTACACACCTGCTGACGACTTTGACATCTCTAGAAAGGAATTCCTTACCACAACTGGATAAGATTTGCATAGCTTTTGTCAAGATGACTACTCCTCTAAATGATTCAAATATTATTAGAGCAGATTTAAGTGATGTGCAATTCCTGCCTGTGAACCAAAAATATTCTCTCATTTGAACACCAAGATGTAGAGGGTTATTGATTATAAATGAAAACGTTATAAGGAAATTGTGCACAAAGAAAGGGGAGCATCCAAGAATAATGTGTTTATGTATTTTGTTCAAGAATAAAGTATTTATTTATTCAGGAACGATATAAAGAAATTTGCATGTATAAGAATTGCATGAATGGTAATAAAGATGCTTAGAAGTTACAGAAATGTTATTGTTTTCATGTGGAAGGAAATTGTCATTTGAAGCCGGCTTCTTTCTTTAGCATATAAACCTGACATAACTGTTCCCAATGACACAGGGTAATTTTAATGAAACTTAATTGAAAGAAATTGAAAGGCAGGTTGGATTTGGTACTCCCATCTCTATTATATTAATTCTGCTTATATTAACCAGAGACAAAAGAAATTCATTTAACTATGCTTTATTCCTAACAGAATCATGGGTAAATGACATTCAAAGAAAATTGAAAAAGAAAAGAGGAGCAGATTCCCTGCTTAGAGTTGTAGAAGCTGAACAGAAAAGGGATTTTTTTTTTTTAATAAGGAAAATATGTAGCAACCAGTGAAATAGCCATAGATTTTGCAGGTCAGATGGGAGTTTAGTGATGTCTAGCAAGTCCCTGGTGTGGTTAACTGTGGGAGCAGTACAGCCAGGTATCCGGTGGTGAGTCTAGAGGCAAGTAAAAAATCTGGAAAGAACTGAGTCCTGGAGATGTAGAGCAGAAAGAAGTAAGTTATGGCATGAAGTCACAAAGAAATACAATGAATGTTGAATAAAACGAGTATTGGATCAGGAGCCACAGGTACTCCAAAAAGAGACAAAAAGCTTTGATCAGTTTGATACCCCTAAAACACTTCCTACCCCTCAGGTGGCACAACCTGCAAACATAGAATCCTGGAGTCTTGCTTGGCCTGTGGCTTGCCCACACTTTGCCACTCAATTACTCCCAGCCTGAAACAGTGTGGTGCTGTGCATGACCTCCTGAAACCTGTTCAATTGGACTGGGCTACAGGGCTAGAGAAGGACTTTAAAGACTTGGAAAATTGCTTTGAGGTTCTCTGCTTGCAAATATGTATGTTTTAGCGAGGGCAGGGCATCTGCGACATTTCTGCTGCTGCACACAAACCAGCCGCAATGACAGGTGTGGCAAACCCTTCTGGATTGCTTGTGGCTACACACGATTGATAATAGAGCAGAGGCAGATGGGATATTTTTTCTTTAACTTAGGGAAGCAAACAGCATAGGCTATGTCAGCATTAAAAATTACATACTGTCATAGGAGCAACCCTAAATGTTGAGCTCCCTAAATCCATGTTGCATGAAGCTTAGGACGACACACAGACACAAGGCCCACAGCATTCCTGTACCCTTCTGATGCAGGGGGGAGGTGGGGTGCTCTCTGTCCACATCAAAAAACACCAAGGGCATGAGATTCTTACATGTACATCTGAAACAGTTGTGTGGGCTCCAGTTGCAGTCAGTGCAGTCTTGAAGGGGGAGTCAGTGGAGACTGGGTGTGACTGCTGTCCACTGACAGCATTAAAGGGATCCTACACCTGGCCCACATAGAGGTACTGCATTGTGGCCACCCAAAATTCAGGAGTAAAAGCCCTACCCAGCTTGTTAGCAGTTAGCCTGAACATTAAAGCTCCACCAAGGCTGCAGATCTCATTGGCACAACATAGGGATAGTTACACATTTCTTGTACAGTTGGACACTGTCTTATTTGAACACTGCTGTTGATCTAAGATGGTCAGAATTCATTAAAGGGTAGAGAGAAAAGGTGATAAAGATTACATGTTTGAGCTGTGAGTGAGTAAGAGACTGGTGAAACTAGATATTCCCTGTAGAGGCACAGGGAATTTAATTTCCTTTTAAAAGGTAATTTTTTTATCTTCTAGCAACTTTGTAGTGTGCTGTCTGTTGATCCAGTCTAGATAGTTATGTTCTGAGTTCAGGTGCTGAATCAGGTGTGAAATCATGAAATTATTTTTGTTTAAGCTAACGTGTGAATGACAAAATTACTTGTAAAAACTATACAAAACTGCAGTTTTGTTGGACTTAATATTTACAGGGAACATTCTCTCTAGTTCTGAAGAGTCCTCAGACTTTGCATAAATCAGCAAGCGCTGGCATTTTCTTAATGTCACTAATGACATTTTGGCCAAGAGGGTCTCAGCTGACTTTATTTACTACAGAATAACACAAGGCATGTCCTGAGAGGAATTACTGCATCACTGGGTTTGTTTACATTACTCTTTAAGCTGTCATCCCGAGCAAGTGTAATTAGCTGCCCAGTGAAACAAGATCTTTCATTACCATCTTTCCTAATGCTTAATGTAGGAATGATTCTCTGGGATGTCTGTTATATGTGGAGTAAACAAAATATTTCCTTCTCAGTGGGGTGAATAAAGTTACCATTGTCAAATGCTGAAGGACAAAAGACAGAGTTTGCCCAAAGGCACTGTTTTGGGGGCATAACTGAGGGAAACTGACATTGATCTGATGCCATGTTGCCGAGGTTATAATATGGCAAATTTAGCAAAGAGCAAATTATTCCAGGCCCTTACAGAATGATATCCACTAAGGGGCCAGTTAAGAAAGTAAAAATCTCTTTCCAAGAGAAAGAGGACCACACTGAGTATTTGATAACAACTGTGTTGTTATTCAAGGGATGGTGATGGATTAAGCCAGGGGTAATGTAAGGTAGCTGAACTCACAGCTGCTGACACAAACAGGAGGGAGGTCTCGTGACAAGGCTACCCACCCTACTACTCTCTGGAGAACAGGCAGAGTGTGCTTACTGTAAGAATTGTGTGCCTTAATCACAGCACCCAGCCAAGTTGATTGCTTTTGGTGTCAGCATTCAGTGCTTTGGGAATAGAGTAAAAACGGCTTCCACAGAGTCAGAGAGGTTTTAACAACATAGCTAAATCCCTTATGAACCAGATTTGCATTATGACTTGTGGGCAATAGCAGACCACTTCAGGAGTGTTGTGAACCTGCGCCCAGGATATCTGGCCTCCTGCCAGCAGGGAGGTTCAGCCACAACTCTGAATGTGAGCAGCGTTTTAGGACAGTGTCATAGTGTTAAATATTCCACCTTAATTACTTTTTTCCAATGAATGTATATTGCTCTCTTCCTTCTGATCAGGTCAGCCCCGGCCTAACTGGAGGGGTGTGCTGCTACACAATGGTGCCTTTTGCCATGTTGTACTCCTAAGTACATCTTATTTCTTCACTGCACAGGCTGTGTGAGGGCAAGGCTGTGTTAGCCCTGATATCCCACTGGTCTCAGAATAGCATCATTAGAGGGCTCAACATAATAAAATGCGCTAAGACCCAAGGGATGTAAAAAAAAAAAAGTATCTGACATTTGAGCAAGGCTTCAGTGCATACGACCTGTGCTTTCATTGCTCCATAGAGGTTAATTATTTGTCTGGCAAAAATATTGTCTCAAATGACGTGTTCCCCAGGAGGTTAAAGTGCTCCCCTCTTCAACTGGGTTACTGATTGCCTTTACCATTATGAAAAATGGCATCAAGTTTCACTGAAGGATAAGGTAGTTGTGGAGAGGATGGAACCGCTCATTAGTGCGGGGTCCGTGATCCATGACTCAGCTTCCACAGGCAGCGAAGGCAGAAGAGACAGTGAAAACTGAGGAGGGGTGTCAGAAAAAATTGAAAAGCAATCCTGATATTTCTTTTCAAATCCAGATGGTGAGCTAGTTCTCCATGTAAGAGTTGTTTGATTTATAAAAGACACAGCTTTGTTAATATTTTGGGGCAAATTAATAACAGGGGTCCTTTGTTTTTTGTTTGTTTATTTGATCAAAAAGAAAGTTATAGAAGAACAAGTAAGCAAACCATGACTTTTATCAGGATAACATCAGTGCAAAGAAAGGGGGCAATTAGATGCTGACACAAATAGGTTGCTCCAGTGGGGAGGTCAGTACAACACTCATTGGTCCTCCTTTGAAATGCTCGTTCCTTCTTGTCTAAACCTCGTTGCCTGAATTTCCTTTGAACTGTTCAACAAGTGTAAGGCAGTTGGAAAAGTCTGGAGGAAACAAAAGTCAACCCATCACTAGAACTGTCCATCTGCAGTGGTATCAGGAGGTGCAGCCTGGTCGATGGCATTTGGTATGAAGAGACGATAATTTGTCTTGAGTTGTGCACCAAATAAAAGTAACGCAGTCCCTGGAATGCTGGTGTAACATAAAGAAGAAACTAAACAATTCTAGATCACAAAGAGTTTAAACATGCTTCAGAGGTATTAATTAACTGTATGTTAATTAATGGTCCAGGTATGTACAGCAATTGTTCCACAGAATCATTGAATCGTTTAGGTTGGAAGAGAGCTCAAAGATCATCAAGTTCAGCCATTAATCCATGACTGCAAAGCCCACCACTAAACCATGTCCCCGGGCACCACATTTACACATTTTTGGAACACTTCTAGGAATGGTGGTTTCACCACATCCCTGGGCAGTCTATTCCAATGCTTGACCACTCTTTCCATGAATAATGTTTTTCCTAAAAAAAAAATTCGTTTTTTTCCTAAACCTCCCCTGGTGCATCTCAAGACAGTTCCCTCTCATTCTGTCACTTGTTACTTTTGAGAAGAGACCAACCCCACCTGCCTGCAGCCTCCTTTCCTCCAGGCTAAACATCCCCAGCTCCCTTAGCTGCTCCTTACAAGACTCGTGCTCTAGTCCCCTAGTTCCAGCCCAAAAGAGATTAAATAAGTGACTCGTGGTCCTGCCCATCACTTCTTTTCCTGAATCCCCTGGTATTTGTGTTTCTTTGCTACAGGATGAGTATCTTGCCTCGAATAGCAGAGGGGGAGGTCAGTCTCAGCATTTGCATGTCCTTCATGCCCTCTCAAGGTCTTGTCTCAGCTGCAGAGCCTCTTACGAGGAAGGGCTGGGCATGGTGCTAGTCTGACACCAGGGAATTTGCAGATGAGCAGTAATCTAAGAACCTACAAGAATTACTTGTATCTCTCCAAGATTGAAACCCACACGTGGAACAGAAATGGTGCACCAAAAAAGAAAAAGCTGCTGTCAGTTCCTCCTTTGTTGTCTCAGATACTTCTTCCTTATCAGGGGAAAGATTCCTCACACTCTTCCCCTGCTCCAGCCCTGGGTCCATCTCTATGGTGCTCTTTAATGTTAAGAAAGCTCACTACAAATCAAACAAACTCTGACATGCAAAACGAGTTTGAGTTGGTTTTTTTTAACCCTATTTTCAAGAAAGTGACTGATGATTCACTGCTAACCTGGTTAAAACAGCCTCCCATGAGAGGCAGGATCTTGATTTTTGCTTTAATAAAGAAGTAAAAAAAATGGTTTTTTGCAAATTCTTGTCAAATAATCTTAAAAGACTACACAGAGAGAGAGAAAAAGAAAAACACACAGCTATGGTCCTTTGTTTCTTGGCAGAATACCTGGAATGTGAAGGGAAATAGTTTTATAATAGAAGAACATGCTATGTGATGTCTTTCCCAAGCAATTATATCCTTTCAGAGTAATGCTTTCATGAAAGATAATCTGATGAAATTCCTTTGGTCAGGAGCCTACTTTTAATTAAATACCCTAAAGATAGCTCTTTTAGCTATTTAACTTTGAGCTATTTAACTCACTTGGGTTTAATGGCTGTCAGTAAACCATGAGTAATTCACATGTTCAAAGAAGCCGAATTTATGAGTAAATCCTAACTCACCTCAGCCTGAATCTGTGGCTTGGCAGAGGGTTTATAAAGGGAGTAAAGGAGTCCCTCTCTGCTATACAGACCTCTGGAGACTGGGGAAGCACCTAGGTATCCAGTATGGGACACTTTCAGGTGGACCACTGGTCTGATGCCATGCAGCTATTCTGCTGCCTCTACACCTGAACCTCCTAGAGTTTCACCTTTTGCATACTCTAGGAGCTCAGACATGCTTTCCAGAATTCTGTATGCACAGCTCTAACAATAAGGAGTCAAACACATCAGGGAGACCAATCAGAGATTTAGGCTGCTAACATCTCAAATACAAAGGGAGCCTGAAATTTATACATATATAGACACAATAAAATTGAAGGTTATTCACACACTAAATGCATACTTGAGTGCAGCCAACAGAGGCAGGTGTTTGGGCAGCAGTCTCTGCATTTTGCTTTGGGAGCTTCTGGACCTTCCAGGGACAAGGTCCAGGATCATTGGATACATCTGGGAAATGCTGAGAAGCTAGAGAGTGCCTGCTGCTGCCAGGCTAGAACAAGGGAAGGGGAGCTACCAGGGGTGGGCTTAAGGAAGCTCTGGCAGCTTCTAATGATCATGATCAGCTGCCCTTAATCCAGCAGGCCTGGAGCCTTTGTGGCAGCTGCCCATCCTTAGAAGGGTGAAGCACGTTTAGCCAGTGCTCAGGTGAGGACTACACAAGAGCCCTGGCTTGGAGCACAGCTCCAAGGCAGCAGTTTGTGCAGCACACCACAAGGGAGGGAGCTTCAGTGGGATTTTTGATGTTGTGACAGTCTCAGTTACGGTGGTGATGTGTCACAGGGCAGTCTGCCTGGCAGATGTTGGAGCAGCTGTTCCTGCTTGGGCAGTGGCCTGAGGCAGACTCTGGATAGCAGATGAAGGCCTCCGAGCCCTGGGCTGCAGGGAGTACCTGAAGTGTCTCTCTGATGCCTGAGAGATGGCCTGCTGTCCTGCCAGATGTGTGCTATCTTGGAAGATATGCAAACCAAATGGAGGAGTAACAGGTGGGAGTGACCAAGCTGTGCAACATCAGACAGGCCAAAAAAGGAGATAGGTGAGTATTTTTATGAAAGGAAAAAAAAAAAAAGGTTCTTCTCAGTAGTGTGAGGAACCCTAGATCACAACCGCAACAGAGAAGCGGGCAGTATCCACCACTAATATTGAGGTATTGAGGTAAGTGCAACTGCTGGAGAATGGGAAGGATGGAAGTTCATGGCTTCTATCACTAAGGAAATGCTCCTGCCCCCATCTAAGGGCTTAAAACTGGGAGATGCACTCCCTGCCCTCAAAGCTGATGAGGAGTCAGGTATGCCTTATCTGCTCCATCTGACCCTAAACCATGCAGGACTGTGGGAATGAAATTGTGAGCCCACACAAAGAGGTGCCTCCCTGTTGCATGGGACAGACACCCATGTGCTGATCTGACCATCACCTAAAGCGGTCTGCTGCCTGTGCCATGACTGGGGAAGCCATGGAGGGAGTGCTGAAACTCTTCCAACCCTCTGGCCACTATCCTTTGCAGACCAAGGGAGGTGATTCTTCCCCTCTGCTCAGCACTGGTGAGGCCATACCTGGCACACTCTTGGTCTGAGCTCCTCAGTGTAAGAGAGATGAGACATTGGTGCATTGGAGAAAGTCCATATAAGGTCCAGGCACAAAGATGATGGACTAGAGCATCTCTTAGGGAAAGGCTGAGTGAGCTGGGACTCTTTAGCCTGGAGAGGAGAAGGCTCATGGTTGAACTTTTCAATATGTGTATATCAATACCTGGAGGAAGGCTCTTAAGAAGATGAAGTGAGACCGGTACAGTTGTGCCTAGTGAGAGAGTCGGAGCAAAGCATAAAAATTGAAACACGTTTCCTCTGAAGATCAGAAAACATATTTTAACTGTGAGGGTGACTGAGTGCTGGCACAGGTTGCCCAGAGAGGTGGTGGAATTCCTGGGGATATTCAAAAGCTGCCTGGAAATGGTCCTGGGCAGCTGGCTCTAGCTGATCCTGTCTTGATAGGGGTGGGAAAAAGTTGGATGAGATTATCTTCAGAGATCCCTTTTGATCTCAGCCCTTCTGTGATTCTTCCACAGGGCTTTCTGATGGCAGGACTAGGCACGTGCTAACCATTAGTGTGATATTTCACTTTTTGATTTCACTTCAAGTTTTTCACTGCATCAGAAAAGTAAATTTGCAGAGTGCTACCTTGAGACAACACTCTAATGAGAATATGCTCATTACAGATGGAGCTGTCTGAACCCATTAATTGTAGAGAAGAGCATGTCTGAAAAACAGTCCTCAGAGTATTTAAAAAACCTTTGCCTGATTATGGCAGAAGCTGAGAGACAAACCTAGAGGTGTAGCCTCCCATGTAACATGCTATAGATGGCCACACCACATCAAATGGGCAGCCACTCAGCAGCCCCAGTGGTCTGGCCACGGTTAGAAGAGGGATGAACTCTATCTTATGGTGCTACACATGTAATTTTAATAAATTCAGCAGCTGGAAAGGAGGCTACATTGTGTGGCTAACTTAGAATGCTGGCTGTGCACACAGCCTAAAAATAGAGGTGGCCATATTGTCAGTGCTACAGTGAGTTTACTTTAATTTTGGGCTGACACCTGGGGCCAATATCGGCAAATGGAGCCATGTCAGAAAAATATACTTGATCCAGAAGCAAAGTTATACATTTTTATCTGTTTTAAATATAGCTTCACATCATTATGCTCCAAAGTCTTTCTAAAGAGGAAAGAAACAGTGCTTGAGTCTTCTATTGAAGATTTATTTTGTTTACAGGTATTGATGAAATAACTCCCACAGTAAATAAAAGATTTATTCAGTTTCTTTGAGGAAAGTGAAGCAACTTACAGCATAATGCATTCCTCAGGGCATACAATATATTCACCTTTTTAGAAATACAGATAAAACCTATCCACTAGCTACAAGCCCCCCAGCTACAAGCCCCCCTTCCCTGAAAATTCCTTGAAAAAAATAATATCTGGATTAGGAGTCAAGCATTTTTTTAGTCTACCAAAGCAAAGCTTGTAACACCAACACAGGCCAGGTTTGAATGCTGCTAATAACCTAATCAGTGAATCCCCATTTCTCCTGCTCTTTGATGTATTAAAACAATTGACATGAAGTTTCTGATTAATAAGTACTTGCTGAAATCCTCACTTTAATCAAGCCCACTTTTTTTTTACTAAGCTTGAACAAATGTTCTGATCACACTCAGTTAACATGCTTTTATTTAAAAACAACATAAAAGACCTAATTTAGGATATTATTGAAAACATACTAATTCATCTTAAACATGGTAACAATTTATTTTTACTATTCAAGTTACGATATTTCTTTACCGATATTAAGAGTAATTGGTATTTAACCTATAATGTTAAAAAAACCCAGTTATTACAACCAGCCACATCCTGAAAATGGTCACAACCAGCAGACTGACAGTCAAATTGGGTTGTTTGGCTGAGCTGCTGCAGTATTGCCATATTGTTAATCACCAATTTCCACAGCAGCAAATTTTCTTTCTGGTGCTGTTAATGTCTCCCTTGATTCTTTCATAGGGCTCTGGTTGTCTTTTAGGCATAATACTGTCTTGTTAAACTATGCTTAACAGTCTATAATGGCTGTTTCAAGCATTTCTTCCTTCCATAATTTTTACAATGTGTTTAGGAATAGAATACAGTGCAGTGGATTCGAAAATGCATTTATGTCCAGCTTGGGTATTAATTGGGAGTCTCAATACTTACCCTGTTTCAAACCACAGGTATCTCTTTGAAAGGCAGTCCTTTGCCTAATCCATCCTTTCACTCAGTGCTTGGGGGTAGGGGTCTCAAAATACTTGGCTAAATGTAAACCTTTGGTCTGGATGTTTGGGAAGTTGTCCCAGATCTGGACATCTGGGAAGCTGAGGGCTCCAGTCAGGGTTTGTGTGCTCATATGTGATGAGGTGAAAGGAGGGAGTGCTGCTGTGCATTGAGCCCCACAATCAACATCTGTGAAGCCACTAAAACAGGTCAAGTGCTGTTTTCTGAGCAGAACTGACACGGCAGCGTGCAGGCACACAGTTCTTCCCTCCCAGCACCCACGTGGCTGCATCCAGAATGACAGGAGCAGCCCCCCAGTTGTACCTGTCCAGTGCCTGGCAGTGCTTTGGATGAGTGATGTGCTGGGGACCATGCAGGAGCTTTGCAGGGCTGGTGGCTGGCACTGAGTAGGGAAAATCACAGTTCCAGATGCTGTGGATACTGAGGCTGTGTGGAGCTGGCAGTTTGGGAGCAGACACAGAAGCCCAGAGCAGCCAACTGCAGAAAAAAGACCAAGCAGAGTGGGTTGATGAGGTGAATTAAACTGCTTGTTAAATAATTAAGCTCCCCCAAGAAAGTACCTTTTAGTAAGAGGATGAAGAATGCTAGTGTTTAGGGGTGTTTTCTGTGTTTGTTTTGATTTGTTTTTTAACAGGCTTTTAGTGTTCTATGTTCTATGCCACAAATTAGGATGGCAAAATAAAATGTTTTAGGAACTTCAACAACCTTGATGCTTTCTGGGGAAATTTTGGCATAAAGTAAATTGGTAATAATGCTGTAATGTGATCGTAATAATAATAAGTAGGCACAGTAGGCTATTTTATAATATGCCTTGAATTTTTATGATATATTGTATATAGCTCCTGCTAAAAAGGGCATTCTGTTCTGGAGAATTTAAAGTCTAAGGTTCTAGTCCTGTAACTTGCAGTGTATGAGTGAATTTCTTAATCTGTATGCACTGCCAATGCAGTCAGTTGCATGGGAGCAGTCAGTCATAGGCTATGGTTTTCCTAGAGCAGAACTGAAAACTGCCTGGGACAACCCAGTGCTCTTTTTTCTTTTTTTTTTTTTTTTTTAATTTAGCTAATATGTCTTATTTTCTCGTAAAGTTGAGGAAGCTTTCACTTTAGGAAGTGTAGGGCAGTGTAGGGCAACTCTCATAACTCACTGTGATTGCCAAGTGAATACTGTTGTGATGAGTGTCTGTAAACCCCAGAAGGTTTCTGGGATATACTGTGCCTTCCCCTTAATACAGAAATGGTTATTTACAGTCAGCAACCACACTGAGTACAGAGAAATGGGCAACTCGCCCAAAGTGCCTGTAGCTTCTGCCCTCTGACTGGACAGACAGAAGCCCCTAAAATGTTGATCTTATTAGTAGTCCAAAAACTGTCACTAGCAAATTATCATAATTTAGTTGTACCAACTTTACTGCAGGATAAATGTCTAAGAGAAGTCATGCATTTTGTTTGCTCATAGTGGCTAATGCTGTGGAAGGCCCAGCACTCTGCATTCTTTCATGCTAACAGGCCAGTGGCAGTAGAATTTTGTCATGTGTGACCTGAGGTTTTATTTGTCAGTTTTTAAATTTGCAATTGCACTTTGCTAGACTGTCACCCCAGCTTGAGACCAGCTGAATGAAGCCTCCCTTGGAAAGGACAAAGAGTGAGCCAGTGAGGATGGTGTCTTTCAGGGCTTTCAGTGGCAGACAAAACCAAACCAGTCCCTGTTCAGCAGTGGTGTTTATGGCCCAGCCTTGTGGTTCTTCAGTTCACTCTCTTGTTTTCCTGCCTGTGTGAAAACTGTGCAGTCAAGTCCCACAAGAACTATGAGCGCTTCCTTGTGTATTTTGGGATACAAGGCACATATGCACGAGAAACTTTCATTCCCAGCTGTCTAGTCAAATAGTTTTTGACATGGAAGGATAAACTCTATTTATTGCTGCTGTTGTGGATAGCACCAATTACAATACCCCTTGGGAATCCCTATCTTTCATCACTCAAAACTCCACCCTGTTTGCTTTTTGTCTTATTCTTTTAAAATACTTTACTTGGACATTCTTCTTTCCTCCCCCCCCCCCAGGACCACTTGACTTGAGTAAATGATATTTCCACCATACTTAGTATCTCATGCAGCTACCATGCGAAAATAAAAATTACTTTCTAGGATTTTCCACTACCTCTGAATGTACATAGCTTAAAACATAAGAATAAGATGTGTGAGGAGAGAAAAGTAGTGTCTGTATTTGTCGCAGAGTTTTTTGTTAATCCATCCTGTACAGTAAGGTTTTTGTTGTTTTAGAGGTGCATGAGATGCAGCAACACATCTTACTGACTCTTCCTTTTAATATTGGGTATCATAAGATCTTCAAAAGTGAATTGCTGCCAGCTAACCTAAATTAGGACTGTGCTTTGAGGAAACTGATTCCCCAGCAAGTGTGGGTGTAGCCTGTTGAGGGATGGCAGTACTTCCTCTCTGTCCATCTGCCACCTGCCTCAGCCCTCAGCCCACAGCTGAGCTGCTTTATGTTCAGCTGGCAAGCAAGGAGCTTCAAAACTTAGATAGCAAAATAGTCAAATGTATTTTGAAATAGGTAGGCATTAAAGCAGCAATTTAGAAAAAGCCATCACATTGGTCATCACAACTTTAAAAGTTTTGTATTCTTTGTGCTATTTACAGGTGAGATGATAATTCAAGGGCAAATTTACCTTCCAACAGGACCAGTGCAAAGTGCACAACGCAACACACATAATAGTTCAAACTATGTACATTCAAAAAAAAGAGTTAATTTGAGCAATGGTTAAAGAGTTGGTTCCTCCGTGGTCTTTTCATAGAAGTGTAGGTATGATACCAGTCTGTTTCCTCTGAAAAATCTACCGCAATTTACTTTGTACTACATGGTGACATGTTGTATCTCATTCTTTCTATGCACGTATATATGAACGAGGGATAAAAATATTCTTTCTTACATTGACTTTTTTCCTCTCTTTCATAACTTGGAAGTTATTTGTACTGCTAAATACGTAGGAGACAAGATCTGAGTACTACTTGTACTGTGCAATATTTTCCTTTCTTCTCTGACTGCTTTTCTCCTTGCCCCCAAGTCAGTTCACCCAGTCTCATTTGCTACCAAAATATCTCATTTTCACTGTGAGAGAGCCAGAGTGCCACTCTGTGTGGAGCAGCATGGAAGGAGTAGACTTTGACAGCACTTGAACTCTGTATAGAATGAAGAATCTGACTCATTTGCAAAAGTGATAAGGATATTTATTGTCTATGGTGGTGGTTAATGTTGACCAAGAACTGAAAAAGCATGTTTTTTACAGGTACTCATGGTGGTTTTACTCAGAGCTGCAAAAGGAGGTGTAACCCACCTGCACCTGAGGCAATGCCCCCAAAGGGAGTTCCACTCAGACTGAATTCTCATCCCAGCTCTGCTGCCCACCTGCATCACTGCTGTCAGCACACCCTGCTGTCTCTCTGGATTTCCTCTCCATTTGTCAAGTAATAGTAATTGCAACATATAATTATATTTTCTTTCCTGCTATGAAGATTAGAAGGGTAAAGCTAAGCCTGTCAATGAGTGACTTGGCAGGCATGTTGTTATGAAACCATTTTGATGGTTTTGTGGCAGTCTTCCTTAGCAATGCATGGTCAGGTAGGCATGTCCCTGATCTCCCATGGCCCTTCTCCAAGGGCATAATCTCATTGGCTAATCCATGTTGCTGCTTCTTTGCGTTGCACTTACAGTATTTTGCAGAGGATCACGGAACCCTGTCATCAGTGCCTGCAGAGAGGAGCAGCACAGCTATCTTCCTTATTGCCTACAAATCACATGTGAAATAGAGAAAGGAGAGAGTCATCAGCCACAAGCATTCAGTTACCCTCTAAAGGCTTTCCATTTACAAAAAAATCCCACCCAAGTGATTTAAAGCATTGCTTCTCCCCTCTCCCCCCAGAGTTTATTCCCTTATGCTGCTCTCAGATTTCTACAATTTTTTTTTGCCACGTTCCTTTTTAACTTCACTTGGGATTTTTTTTCTTTTGCAGTTAAGGGGTTCTCTGACCCCCTTAACATAAGCACAGTGGTGCTAGTTATCTGGATAACACTGTGCTGAAGATGAAACAGAGAACTACAAAGACACTGTGCTCTGACTACCAGCTAAAAGCAAGAACTTCCATGCATAGCTTGGACCCTATGACAGTTCTTGGTCACCCTGTTGGTTGGTCATGAGGTATGAACTCCAGGATACCATCTGCTTGAGTACAGAAATAAACATTACTGATAAAAGTTTAGTATTGAGCTAAATTGTATTTACAAGTTTTTAGCACTGGAGTTTCCACAGCCTCTCTGACTTCAGTTTATTCCAGATCCATTTTCTTTTTGAAAGACAGTGTTCAATCTAGACATAAATCTCCTGCAGAGGCCTTAAAAACACTCAACAGAATGCAAGAAGTACTTGCAGGATTATTTGTTGGTCTTGTTCACTTATCTCCAATTTACATGGTCCTGTATTGCACAGCAGTCTGCCACAGGCTTGCGTTCAGTTCATGGTCCACTGTAAACCCCAGAAACTGTTCTCCAACCCTTCCTAACTATTTGGTCCTGATTTGTACTCCTGAAATTGATTACTCCTGCCCTAGGGCAGTTTTTTTACTTGTCTTGACAAAATTTCACCTTTTTTTTTTTTTTTTTTTTTAACTGTCTGTTCCTCCGGTTCCTCAGCTTCAAATTCTGCCTCTGGTATATTTGTAGGAAGGAAATAAAACCAGTGATATACTGAATAGGGTAACATGAACCTCACATTCTGAGGAAACTGGTAAAAATTTCAACAAGAAGAGAATTCAAGACTTGGCATGTTGCACTGACTGTCCTACATTGGCAGTAGGAGGGAAAAGTAGTGACTACAAACCTCATCCAAAAGTTGTGCCCTCTACCACAATCAGTCAAAGCGGAGTCCTGCTTTTGTTATTGGTTGCCCAATGCAGCTCAAAGGTCTCCCAAGGATCCTGGAACATGAGAACTTGATGGGCTGCACCCACATGTGCTCCAGCATCTGCTGTTAGCACCTGTCTCTTCCCATTGGTTTGAACTATAAAGCCGGATCTGCTGGAAGCTGAGTGTGCATTTCTGCTTTGCTAGATCAGGGCCTTAATCTTTAGATGAGGTGTGCACACAGGAATACAAGATGAACTGCAACCAGATTTTCCTACCTTCTAATTAGAGGGACAAACCCAGCATTTCTTGTTTTCACAACTGTGCTGCTGGGTCACAGTAGTATGTCACAGAAGTTCAGTATTGGTGTTTGAACAGAAATGCATGCTTTTCATAAAGGTACTCATGGTAAATTTGCAGAATAAGGAGGTTGTACTTTTAGCCTTGCTTTTAGCGGAAACATTGTGCCATTTACAGATATATTTGTATATTTGATAATGATTCCAGTATTTAGCAGCAGCTATTTTTGCCTGTTTGTTCGGAAGCCTCTAATGACTTAGTCCAGTTGAGCTCATTTCATAGCTTCCCCTATCTGTGGGGCCATCTGTTATCCACTTACTTTTTTTTCTTTCCCTGATTGGTTTCACACAGGCCCTTTAGTTCATTTCAATTAGGGTAGTTTGGAGAAGATCATACGATAATCTACAGTTGTGTCGTGTGTGTTGTCCCTGTCCCACCCCGCTCATCCCCCCACAATTAGATGGAAAACATTCCATGATGAAGAATGTTGTTGAATATACCAGGCATGGTGGAAAAAGATCCTGTGGGGATTTTCTCCAAAGCTGGAGGATTTCTGCAGGTAAGCTTATAAAACCTGCAAAAGAGGGTAAAGAAAAAAATCTAAAAATAGAAAAAAGGAATAGAAAAAAAGGTAAAATTTTTGACACTTTCTTTAATCACACTGTTGACCTTTCCTGTGTATCTGTGCATATATTTATGCATATATATGTATATATAAACACTGTTGACCTTTCAAATCTATACATAAATAATATAACATTTATAAATATACATCATATATATCTGTGTAATATAAAAATATCTATCTTACTTCCTTGGGGATTTTTTTCTTTAATTTAAAAATTTCTGGCTTCCAATTCCTACAGGTCGTGAGTGAGGCTGGAGAATTATAAGGGGAATGAAGAGATATTAGTAAATTCCTAGAAGCCTCTTGAAATATATCTCCAGACAGATTAACCTGAAGGTCTCTTTTACTTCTGGAAATTGTGTTGAGGGTTGTTTTTTTTAATATATCATTTCAGATTCTGAGCAAGAGTAAAAGAATGGTGGAATGGGGAATTGCTGCTGTGGGGAGGACTTCGGAAGAAGTAGTTCAGAAGCAGAAGGGCAATGTCAAGCTGGAGGAACCCTGTCTCACTTCCAGTGTCATTTTGTCATAATGAACAGAATCCTGTGGAATCCCCTGGGTTGTAAACAATTCTCATTTCAGATTGGGGTGGGCAGACATCAAGGAATAGCTGACAAATTCTAATACCATCTGTGTTTTTGCAACAGTGCTGCAATAGGCCACACCATTGAGAAGCATAGGAGCAATCTTAATTTGAAATGTTACCTTTTAAAGCACAAATTCCTCTTGCTGACTGCAGGAAACAAGGGTTTTGCAGAACTGCTCACAGCATGTTACTGCTGTGGGCTTTGTCTGAGTGCAGTAGCTCTGCCTGTCTTGGGATGCCTTCAGTCTGAGCTTGGCACAAGCTTCTCCAGTTGAAAATTTCTTGTATCTTTATGTCATAGCCCCAGGGAGGAAAAATGCAGGTAAAATGTCAGCCTGGAAGCCCATCTACTTGGGCTGGGAGCAGAGCACTACACGGCTTGGGTTGGCAGGGGCTCAGGAGAGTTGCTCTGTCTCCCTTGCCCACGCCTTTGCAGATGAATCACAGGTACCAGCCTGCAGCCCTGGCCTCTGCTGTCCTTGCCTGCTGGTGCGAGCCCCCGGGCCAGTGGAGAATGAGAGAGAACTGAGCTGCTGATGGGGCAGGGAATGTTCACAGCATTCCTCGTGCGGTTATCCCCCCAATAACATGGAGAAAAGGCAGCGTGAAGGATGTGCTCTAGGTTTACAACGGGAGGAGTGTGAGAGCTTCCACTGGTGATGTAAAGACACCAGCCTGCTCTAGGAGCTAAGGAAAGGCTTCGTGCAGCCGGTCCATTAAGGAAATATCACTGCGTCCGTGCTGCTGTGCCATGTCCGGCAGCGAGGCGGAAGATCCCGAATCGCTACCTGCAGCAGGCGTGGATGCGGCAAGGAAGAGCCAGGGTAGCAAGGCAAAGCTGTGGACTGTTTTTCTGCGGAGAGGGAGTCTCTCCGTGCTCCCGGTGCCGGCCGGCTTTCCATAGCTCCACCTGGTGTCGGGCCGTGGCTGGGAAGAGTTTCCAAAGCTGCTCCTATCCCAAAACCTCCCGTTTTCTCTGTGCTTAACAAAACTGCTTCTTCCCCGTGAAGGCTTCCCGGGGTGCCCGGTGAGTCCCACCGCCTCCTGCCTGCGCTGGCTCTGCCCCTTGCCAGGGGCAGCGTTGGTACCTGACACCTTTTAGCTTTGCAGCTACCCTGTTGTAGAGTGGATTTCTAAGAAAGGATCGATTGGCATTTGGCTCTTTTATGCCAAGGATCACTTACTGGGATAAACTGGTGATGACCTTTTCATTTATCAGCGTGACCAGGCCACGAGCGGTGACAAACCCCAGGTGCCTCCCGGAGAGTGCTGCTGCATCGCTGCCTCACGTGGCAAAACAAATGCACCAATGCAGCCCATCAGGCTTGCTTTCCGCGGGCAAGAGCAGTCACAGCTAAAGGCTTTTTTTAGTAACTGTGTGTTTACAACTTGCTGCTCTGCTGCCCCTGCAGATCCCAGGCTGAGGAGACAGAAGGTAGTCAGGGAGCTCTCCAAATCCCACCCTGCAGCTTCTGCCTGGGCAATTGCACCTGAGCAACCCCATGAGGTGCCAGGGGGAAACCTACGTATCAAGGAATGGAATCCTGAATCTTCAGCTCTGGGGTACATGTCTGCAACCAAAAAACAAAGCCTGGTTTGGAGGATGTTGCTTTTTTCATTGGTACACAGTAGCAGTTGGGTTTTTTCCCAATACTGAGTGAGGAACTTTCAGAGTAGAGATGATGCCACTATACCTTGCACTAGTGTTTAGGTGTTTCTACCCAACTCCTCGTCTGGTTCCCTGTGTAGCCACCTACAGACAGGCAAAGCCAAGACTTAGTTGAGGTATTCTGACTTTCCTGGCTGCATCTCCATTCCTGTAAGATGTGTAAATATCCTTCCTCTCTCTCTTTAGCACAACAGGTTTAGGGTGGGAGGTATGGCTTACGGAACAGCCTCAAATCCCCCATGGCTGCTCCCCAGAGGCGACCAGGAAGATCTTCAGAGGGAGCCCTTTCAGCTGTAGGCTCCTGCTTATCCTGTTTCTAATCATGGCTGTACCCATTAAGACTCTGCTGCCGGAGCCAGGAATAGACCAGAGTAATCCTGGTGCCCAGCATCCTTACACAGAGTTTTGTAATTCACAGCCATTTGTGTGTCATCTGAACTCAGCTCATTCTGCCAGGCATTGCCTTGTGCAATATGTACAGGTACAATCTGCTGCCCACCCAGCAAGGCAGTGTTCTCTATGCATGCTGTAGGTGTGAGAGGCATCAGCACCGCCTGTGGGCTCTCAGCTACAGACAGAGCTTTTCCTACACTGCAGTTCGCAGCTTAAATCATGTAATTTTAAACCAGCTCTTTTTACACAGCTTATGACTCTGTGTGTGTATTAGGTGGACTCTGGATTGATTTTTGACATGCTTTGGCTTTGCTAACAGGTTTTTTCTGATGGGAGTTGAGCTGTTTGCCTCCTATGTAAGATGTGTCCTATTAGTGCTTCTATACTGCTTCTGTTCTGGTGGGCGAGAGATAGATCTGAGGTGAGACACTTCACTGCACCGTGGTTTGATAGGCACAGAGAACAACATGTGCAAAGTTCTGCCTGAAAGTCTGGAAAGTGGAATAAACAAGTGCTCAAAGAAAATAACCTAATTCTCCATGCACAGTTGCAGGGAAGGATGTGCCAGGCTGCTGTGTGCACTGGGATGGAAGATGCACCTGGAGAAGTGGGTGGGGGTGGATGCTTTTCCTTTGCACTGCAGCCAGGTTGCTGTTTGCCTTGCAAGGCTGAGCCTTGTGACAGACAAAGCATGTGCTGGGGACAGGCAGCAGGATGGGTCAGATCTGCAGACACACTGAGCAAGATGGTTTTCAGTGAAGGTTTTGGATATCAGTCAACAGTCAGAAGGGCCTGGGATTGTACAGCTTCTGACATAATGGGTGGGGATGCCTGCAAAACCACAGGGCTGACTGGGGAGGAAACAGGGGAAAGCCTCCAAGAAGAGGATGGAAAGAAGCCTGGACCAGGGAACAGAGGGATGTGGGAACCACAGTGTCTGTGGTGAGTGCAGTACTTCAACTGCAAAACTGTAATAACTTGAGTGTGCAGAGTCAAGAGAAACTGGCCAAGGAGTAGAATTTGACATTGTAATTGAGGCATTCACAAGTGCTTGAGGACCATTTCTGACCACAAGCAAGCAGCACTTCTGCTTTGTGTCTCAGACGAGAGGCTGAGCTTCCAAATGTGATGACACTGGGATACAAAGACTTGTGCTGGTGAAATGCTATCACTGATGAGCTCAGCAAATATGGTGATCTTGAATTATGAGTCCCTGTGAGAGCTAAAGCCACAGTGTGTTCTCCCCATCGGCAATTATTTAACAGGATCTGTTTCTCCCCTGCACTTGCTTTCTCCTCCCTGCCCCCATGAGCTTGGGAAGCTGCAGTGTGACCATTTGAACATGTGCCAATCTCTTCAAAGATTCTCTGTAATCCCCTATGCTAATCCTCCTGGAAGAGGAAGGATGCTTGTAGGCAGCACTCACAGATTAAGTGATACACCCGGAATATTAAGCTTGTTATAACACCTGGCCTGTCCTTGCACCTGCTGACTCATTTCCAAGGAAATTGTTGTGCATAAGTTCCTCCTTCCTGTGGACTTACTCTGGAATGTTGCTTCAGGCAAAAGTAATATTGTTTGTTTCACATATGCTTATGAGAAGAAATGGCAGCATCCAGAGACAGCTATAATTGGTCACTGCACTAACAGTGCTGAACATGAGAGGCCACATTTTTGAAGTGACCTCTAAAGCTGCACAAGTCTGCAGATGCAGCAAAAGTAGGTGGCTTGGTCCATGTGTCCAAACACTGACCATCAGCCTCATGCCAAAGATCCCCCTTAAGAGATACACTGGGCCATCAACAGAGGAGACGAAATTCCTTGGACCAGTGGAAATGAGGTACATTTAAGACATGCCCACATGATAAATGCAAGTGGAACTTCAGCATCAGCTGAAACATGCCGTTGGCACAGGACTTCTGTGTTGCTCTAAAGCTTTCCAAGTAGTGCAAGTGCTGAGAGCATGGCAAGGTCTGTGCTCTTTCGGCTCCCTTGTGTGGCATTTCAAGAAGACAACAATTAGAAATCAACAGCATGCTTTTAAAGGAAAACCACAGACTCTCCTGTGCTTCCTGGCAAACAACACAAGGAGCCCTGTGCTGGAAGGGTCTCTGTATCTGTGGCAAGCAGGGCACTGGCACAGCTGAGCAAATGCAGGGGCCAAGTCGCCTGGCAGAAATTGCCACCTTCCACAGTTATGGCCACGTTTTTGTTCAGCCGGTTTCCTTCGCAGCAGTATTTGTGACAAAAGGTATGGAAGAGGCTTTTGTTCTTCACAGGGATTATGTTTAAGCACAATGGGTGTTAATGAAAAATTAATTAAATAAATAATGATACCCATCAGACCACTAATGATCAAGGAAGAAAAGGCAAGGGAGGAACCTTGACTCCAAGCAGGTGGCAGGTACTGGCTTGTTGGAAAGCTCACAGCAAGGGAAGGGCAGAGAAAGGAGCAGGCAAAGAATCAAGGGTTGCAGTGCAGAAACTGTGAAGGGCTTAAAGAGAAAAACCCATGAAGCTTTCAAAACAGGCATGTTAAAACTTGAGTGTGCAAGAGGGCATTGGATTTACTTCTGGTTGTTTAACAGTGAACTCCCAGCTCCATCAAATGAGAACAACCATTCTTTATCTTTAAAGATGAGAATGATACCAGCCTGATTAAACTGATCTAAATCTGATGAATCCATGAGAGATCACAGAGAGATACAGAGAGAAGAATCAATAAAGCATTAATAGATGCTAGAGCTGCTGCCTGTAAATCAATTTGGAATTGTCCGGTGCACTGTAGTTCATAAAATACACCACAGGCTGTAATTGTGAACTGGACTAAGTTACAAAGGAATAAACATCCAGGAGCTAAGGAGTTGCAGCAGGCTCCAAGTGGTGCACAGCTGAAGGAATAAATCATCTATACTCCCCCAGCAGAGAAAGTAGTGAGGTCTGAGCATTCTCTGAGTTCTCTGGTTGCCATCAGCACCCGTACTGCTCCACAATGGCACTTTGCGATGAGCTGGAGGGCAACAAAATTAGAACTTGGACAGCAAAAGATGAAAATTAAACTCTTGTCAGTGGTCTGGTAAAGGGAATTTTGGAAAATATGCCTATGGCATAAAGGATACTTCTATAAATTGATTCTTATGTGCTAGAGAAGCTCACCTCATGTCCCTACAGATAACAAAGCTGGTTCAGCTGAATTGATGCTACAGATTTTGAATGTGGTATCTTTGCTGAAGTCTAAGGTAGAGAAGAGAGTAAAAGCAACAGTGACCAAAAAGAATTAAATTCAAGTGTCTGTGTGCTTCATTTTCACCAAATCTCTCTCATTTTTGCAGAGTGACACTGATGCTTATCAGCCTGGACACCACAACTCCTTCCCTGGAGAAAATGAGGTTGACATGTGGGCTCCAGGGGCAAGGGAGAAGATGTGGCAACTGCCAGAGCTGCTCTAAGTACAGTCAATCTTAGCAGCAGGGTGGGACCCTGCACCTTTCTGTTCAACATCCCCTGCTCCTGCAGTCCAAGGGGGGAGAGTTAATGAAGCAGTTGCAGTTTAAACTGCTCTAGGGATCTGCATGGCATATGTCCTGGGAGAGTCATTCCCTGCTGCAGGATAGACTGTGGTCTGCCAGGTGCTGGCTGCTTACCCCATACCTTTCACAAAGATGCAGAGACCTTCTTGTAATTTTGCCAAAAATGCTGGGGTGGAACCAGCAAAAATCTGTCACAGTTGGAGGTCAAAAGCTGTCTTTTCTATTTCCCAGGCCTGCATGGGCTGTCTGGGGCCACAAGCCAGGCTGCTTCCATTTTGGCTTTTGGGTAGTCCCAAGAGGTTTCTATTGATTCTACAGCTTGTTTTGCCTTGCTCCATGGCCCTTTTCCCACCCAAAAAATGTGCATGCTGAATGTGGTAAGGATTGTGAAAACTGTTACAAAGCTTATTTTATTTCTCTTTACCCAAAGCACATTTTAAAAAATTAATAAATTGAGCTTTCACATTTTTTCCCTTGTTTCCAGGGGGAACAGTGAACACAATAAAACTGTAAGTAGTGCTTTGAATCTAAGGAATAGAAGGATTGCTAAATATGAAAAATGTCTTTCTTTCATGTTAGAGAAAAATTCAGTATACTTCTAAATAAATATTTGGCTGCAGGAAGTCTGCAAGATTTTGTTAGCAGTGGAGGAAAAAACTAACACAAGCCATGGGATGCTTCTCCCTTTGTCAGCTGTGTGGGGAAGGAGTTTGCTGCTAAGGATGAGCCTCCTGCTCCTCTTGTACACCCGTTAGGAAGGTTTGGACCTTAAGAGCAGTGTGATTTCAGTGTGGTTTCAACCTGGCACTCTTGGAGGTACCAAGCGACTTTGTTGGGTTGGGATCATTCAACATAGGGTTAAGCTTTGTGCCCCAGGGTATGGTCCTAAACTGGGTGGTTCCTGATGTGCCAACAACTGGAGTATCTAGCAATATAAATTCCATCTGGAAGACACAAGGTGGTACATTTAAGGAGTTCTCCAGAAGCGCCGTATGGTCTTCATGTTGGTTTAATGGGTACACCAATTCCCTGCTGTGCCTTCTGCTTGTCCTGCAGTTTAGGACTGTTCTGCTACACTGTGAGGAAATTTGGGGCTGATTTCCACAGAGACTTTCTCCACAGATCAACATTGTCCAGAAAAAGCATCTACAAAAGCACCACACTACTTGGCATGAATTGCAGCTCTGCGAAGGCACCGGACCATACTCGAGTACCCCTGCTGCAGGATGCTGCAGCCAGGCAGCATTCCTGCCGGCGGAAATGCAGCTGTGGAGTTTCCTCTCTCCTTCTCAGAAAGGATGATGAGACTGAGTGTGTTAAATTTACATTATTAACCATGATGTTTGATGACAAAATCACGATGCTGTTGGGCAGCAGCAGCACGGTGCTGGGTGCAGGAGAAGAAGGTGTGCCACAGACTGGAGACAACAGCTGGGGAAGAGTTTTAGCTGACAGACTGTGACAATCCCGCTCTTTGCTTGCTGGGAAGCCAGCCTAAAAGTGTGATTGTGCCTGGAAGGAAAAGTGGTGCTATGAACTTTTGTAAGCTGATGATTTTTGTCTCCCGTGCAGTCAGTTTGCTCCTAGAAAGCCTGTAGCCATATGATTGTTCCATGATAACAAGAACTGGAGTTATTGAGGGGAAAAGAAACTCCTAAGATAATTTTGAATCATTCAAAATGTTGTTGTTTAGCAGAACAAAGCATCTATCCTAATTCTTATAAATTTATTTTATAAGTAAACAAAATCAAATTTTTGTTTAATCTTTAGTCTTAAAAAATCTGCTTGGATACTTTGTTGAAGTTGACTTTCATAACTTTGAAGAAATGTTTTTTTCCAGTGGAGATGGTCAAAACAATTTTGCAGAGCTTTTCTTAGTATTTTTTGATAAAATGTGCTAATGCTAGTGAGTGTACTTCTTGAGTACAGCATAGATGAAAATGCAAGGGCAGCTGGGAATTCTTCACAACAAGTATTCTGTATCATGTGATGTCAAAGATCCCCAGGCAAATGTAGCTAGAGACACCAAATCTCTCAAAGGGCTAAAATCCCAGCTGAGTCTCCGATTCACTGTGCAGGAAAGGGCTGTAATCTGCTAAAGAAAAGCAGATGTACGAAAGTCATGCTGGCAGCTGCGTCTGTCATGCTGCCTCTCCCCCACTCTGCCTTGATAGACCCACTCTTCCATCCAGTCGTGTGCTTTTCAGAGACGACAGAAACAGGCACGCACAAATGTCAATCATGTGAAATCCATCCCTTAAGATAGTCCTTCTTTCCTCATCCTGCCTTATAGTCTGATTGAGTCCTACTGCTCCCTCAGCCCCTTAGGGAAATGCTCTCAGAATTAAGGCCAAGTACAGGGCAGGACCCCTGGGGTATCCCTGTGTAGCCACGCAGCTCCCTCCACACTGACAAACACCCCTGTGCTCCACGAGGGGACAAACCCATCCTGGTTCTGCACCGCATATCCTGCTCCTTAGGGATCCTCTCACGGATCCCGCGGCAGGAGCCTGCTGGAGGGGCTGCTGTCATCTCGCACCGCATTCCTCGCGTTTCAAGAGGGAATCGGACCTCCGGGCCTCGACAGCGANGGGGGCGGGGAGGGGAGAGGGTTGATGCTCCTCCTGCTCTGCCACGATCAGGGGGAGCGCTTTGGCGGCTCTGGGGCGCCCAGGCAGGCACGCTTTGCGCCCAGCAGAGCATCCCTCAGTAAGGCTGGCGAGCGCTCAGGCCTGTGTGCAAGGAAGGCGAAGCCCGCTGGCCCTCGGGGCGGGGCGGGGGCTGTCCCTGCGGCCTCCCGCCGGCAGGCGGCGCCCGCGCCCCTCAGGCACCGCGGCATTCCCGGGGTTTGTTCCCGTTCGCGTCAGGCAGTCAGCTGGGAGTGACTCGCACAAGGCTGCCGTACCGAGCGCCGAAACTTCACGCTATTTACACATTTTGTCAAGCAAGGGCTTCAGCATCCATTGGTGGCATATTACGTAACTTTTGTCTTAATTACTACTCGAGCCCCATTTGCGGGCTGTGTCTCTCGCTTCTCACGTTTATCAGTCCGCGGCCGCGGTCCTTCCCTCCATCTGAGCCTGGAGTCCGTTCTGAGTAGGTGGCCAATGAGTCGGAGATGCGGATCGCCCACTGCCGGGATTACCATTCCCCAGTCACTGCTCAGCCCCGCTGACTTTGCTCCCGGTGCCTCTTGTCCGGACAGCCCACCCAATCTGGGATTATCTTCCTTATTCCTTAAAATTCTAACCAAGCGTCCGATGCTCACGCTGCCACTGATTAATCGCAACTGTCTAGCTACTGGCTACTCATGTAAAAAAATGAACGGCAAAGCTCGACTGAGACGGCTCCGCACATCCTGGCAGGGCCCAGTGCGGCCCCCTCTCAGGCGGGAGCGCCCTCAGCGAACGTGACGGCGGCCCCGCCCTTCCGCCGGCACGGGGCGCCCGGCGCAGCTATGGCGGCGCCCGCTACAATGGTGGCAACTCGCAGCGCCGTGTGGCTCGGCGGGGACCCGGTGAGGCGGCGGGGGCTGCGCGGGGCTGGCGCGGCGGGGCGGGGCGGGGCTGGGCTGACCTGACCTGATCTGATCTGACCTGACCTGACACGACCCGACCCGACCCGTCCCGTCCCGTCCCATCCCGTCCCGTGTCCCCTCGTAGGTGGAGTGGGTGCTGTGCCCCTATGACGTCCATCACCGTGTCCCCCGCGCGTCGCTGGAGAGGCACGCGGCGTCCTGCCGGCTCCGCAGGATGGGATACTCCGCCGAGGAGGAGGTGGGAGCGCGGCTCGGGAAGCGGGGCGCGGGGCTGGCGCTGCCGCCCTGGGCGCGCCGGCTGCCGCCGCTCGGCGGCCCCGGGCCTTGACCGAGCCCTTTGGTCCCGCAGGCCGAGATGTACGACTCCAGCTATTTCTACGAAAACCTGAAGGTTCCCACCGTCGCCATGGGTGAGCGGCAGCGGGAGCTCCGCCTGACGGGGCAGCACACAGGGCTGGGGGTGAGGAGAGACCCCCGGGGAGGTGCAGAGGATGAGGGGCTGAGGGGAGATCCGGGGGCGTCAGAGATGTGGGACTAAGGAGTCCGGGTCCTCACGGCAGCACAACCCCACTGCCTTGGCAGCTGTAAACTCCCCAAGACCTCCTGAAAATCTTGAGTGTTTCAAATCAGTACGTTGGTTTTCTCAAATTGTAACTTGCGATTTTCCTTAATTTACCATTTTTATGCTTCTATCACTGTGTAATATCACCCTGTAGGTCACTTTTATATTTTCGTCTTAAAATCCAAGGAGGAGCTGTTTTTTCCTCTTAGGGGTTTCTTCCTATGTTCTCAGTCCCCACTCTTGCATCAATTGCAGAAAGTGTATTAAAATACATGCTTAGAAGGTGGGGAAGCTGTCTGTAGAATTTGGAGATAAAGCACTGGTACAGAGAGCAATACGCATACATTTCTTTCTCAATATCCTTGTAACCCAGAAATACATTTTTTCCCTTAATTTTCTCCCTTCATTTCAAATATGTAATAGATGAAAATTACATTTTTAGTTCAAATGTGCCCTTGTACATGAATGAAACTATGATGTTCCGTACCATGCCATCAGTCTCATAATAGACATTGGGGAGTAAAGAGTAACCCAGTCAGGTACCCGAGAACTTGATGTAAAAGTTGTATGATTTTATTGTCTTCTCTGCCTGCAGATAAAGAGCTACAGTTCCACATTGTTAAGCAGGCTAGAGCCCAAAGTGCAAAGGAAGGCGCAGGCTACAGCGAAGGTGAGGAGCAAGCAAATAGTGATGTGACTTCACCAGCCTCCTGTGGAGAACTGCTCTTATCTCCCTCCTTGCTGCTTCCTTCATTCCACTGAGAACTGCTGTGAGGAGTTTTACTTCATTTGTATTTAATATTCCTTCCCCTGCATATCTTGGAGCATGATTACTTTCTATACTTGGGGCAATTAGATGAGAGACTTTGAGTCTGTTGTGCTCAGACCCCTGTTATCTTCAGGACTGGAAAAACCAAACAATGTGCATGTTACTATACTGGATTGTTTCAAGACTGAACTAAGAACATAGTATAAGAACTATGCTGGCACATTTGCAAATATGATGTTGTCCTTTGTCATTGCTCCAAGCTCACTAATTCCTTTACATTTCTTTTTTCAGTGGGTTTTGGGACCAGGCTAGGACAGAGTCTTTGAGGGTTCAGACTTAGACAAAGTAGAAAAATAGGGCTCCCTGTGGAATCTATAGAGCTGTAGTGCATGGTTGAGAAACTACTGCAACCCCTGAAAGAACATTTGCTCTCTGTAGACTTTGGTTTGTTAAACATATATGAGCAGAAGGAAAAGTGACACTGAAACTTTTCTGGCAGTGAAATACAACATTGCTTGCTTGGACAGTTTTTCATGTTTTCTTTGTTTCTCTGGCGTAGCAAATAGAGGCTTAACGGACAGGTGCTTGGGAAGGAGATTTCCTGGGATGAGCACTGTGTTTTGAGCATTTCCTCTGAAGGGACGTGGGAACTAATTAATTTGACACAAACACATCCAAGCAGAGAAGCAGCAGATAAACTCTTTGTGGAGTAGTTCATTGCAGAAGTGCACCAGTGAGCCACTAGATGCCAGTGTTCACTGCCCAGATTTCCCTGCCAGCTTGCCTTTCTCTGAGGATAACACTAAAACTGGATCAGTAGTTTTCATTGTGGCAACTTGGTCTGTTGTGAGATTTACTGACTTCTTTGTTCAATTTAAAGTCTTTGGCAACAGAAACAAATGAAAAATAGTTTTTAATTGTAAATTTCCTTTTGATTCACCATCTCAAAGGAAGTGATTTTCTTTGTTTTCTTTCTTTTTTTCAATTCTAACCATATTTAGAATTTTAGCATAGCTACATTGTTGAAAAGAAAAACTGGTCTTAATCACAAGTTGTGTAATTCTTGTAAAATCACAAGCATGTAATTTTCAGTGCATTTTTATGGACTTCTGTGACGCTGTAAGAACAGTGCATTTTAAAAAGAGTCTTCTAGGTTTTGTGTTTAAATCCATTTGTTCATGTTAGAACAGTTCTGGTTTAGGTTCTAAGTGCAGTAATGATTAAATCTTGTGTTTTAGGTTTGTTTGTAGAGTTATTGTGGTTTTTCTTCCTCTTCTTTGGTGTCTTTAGTGATAGTAGGATGTGAAAGATTGCCCAGCTTCCATTAAGAGCTGAATAGTCTGGAGAAGCTCTAGGTTTGCTGTTGTGAAGGGTATTGCATGCACTCTTCTGTCTGCTTGGAGATGTGTGGGATTGTGTTGAGGGGAAGCAGGATTATGGAGGTCAGATCAGTGGTTGCTGGAAAATTGAAAGTTTTTGACTAAAATGGTTTTTTGCTGGCCATGTCCTAGAGTATTGGATCCTGTATCTTTGGGGAAGTCACTTAATTGCTGTTGCAATGGATTTAGAATGGATTGATTTGTTTGGAGGCATATGTATTTTAACTGGGGAATGGGAAAGAAGAGTGTGCAGACAGTGCATTTGTTTCCATAACTTTAAGTCAGTTACCTGAACCGATCTGTAGCACTTTGAAAGTGCCTTTGTGGTCCTTTTAGCTTTAAATTCCTGTGTCAGTCTAATATAAAAGCCCTGTAAAGAAGGTGACAGAGTGACTGACTGATTTACACAGTGCTTGGTTATCTAGTCTCCTAGGAGCTTTCATTCTTGTTGGCAGAACAGGTATTTTGCAGCTAGTACTTCACATAACATTTTAGGAGTAAGATAGACGCACAATTTAGAGCTGCAGCCTCTCTTGATTTAACTTGTAAGCCATGAGCTGAAACTCATGGGAAATTACAGAGTGTCATTTCAGTTTAACCTAGTGCAATTCCTTCATGGCATATGAAAACTATCTGTGTAGGCAATCAAGAGGGGTTATACAGCCTGCGTGGGGCTTGGGAGGGATCTTTGAGCCGTTTTTATATTTTCAAATTAAGAAGGTTGAAACTTCTTACAGATACATAGAGGAAGGATGAAAACAACCTGGGAGTTTACTGCATTGTTTGTTTGTTGAGCTTCTTGGTATTTTCCTGCATAATTATTCTCCTTTACAAGTAACAGCTCTCTGTCCAACCTCCAGGATCTTACTCATTACTGCCTGTAGAAGTTCCTCAAAACCACAAGCGTTTCACCTGTGACCTGACCCAAGCTGACCGTCTTGCTCTTTACGATTACGTTGTTGAGGAAACAAAGAAACAGAGGTCTAGATCCCAGATAATGGAGAATGACAGTGATCTCTTCGTGGATTTAGCAGCGAAAATCACCCAAGGTTTGAAGAATGATCTGTTGTCGAATTTATGGCTCAGAACTTTCAGTTTGTCCAGTTACATGAGTTTTGTCAAAAGCCAAACAGAATTCGTTGTGCCTTTTTTTTTTTGTGGAGAGTGTATTGTTCTTAAAAGCCACAGCAAAGACCTGGCATCACAAAATGCTAGTTTGGTGTCCTGTATGATGTTTTCCTTCTGGGAAAGACTCAGTGCTCTGCTCTTGGCACACACATTGTGTGTATCTCAGTGGATGGATCTTCTGTCTTTGCTGCAGCTGACTCCAGGTTGCCTAATGTTGCTAATGTGCTGTGCAGTTTGGAAGAGTTATTTGCTGTAAGACATGATGAGATTAAAGATCGCTTAAGAGTAAAAGCTGAACAGGAGGGGAGAGGTTGGCAGTCATCCATTACTCTTGAGCAATACTTTGGTGTTGGTCTGGGACCTCTCATCCCTGTTGAGTCATGCCAGTTGGTAACTGTACCAAGTGCAGCATCTCTGTCACCCTGCAGGCCCTGTGCCTAGGAGGTGTGACAGTACTTGTCATCTACACAGGTCAATTTTTTACAGAATCTGGCTTTCTCAGTCTGTGTCTTACTGTAATACTGGCTTTGAAAGCGTGACCTGTGTTTAGAAGGGATTTGACCAAATCACAAGCCCGTATTGTATTGGTTTGGATCACAGTTTGGAGACTGAGATCACATAACAGCGTTTGCTTGGTGGCTTTTTACTTGTGTGTAAACAGCCAGCAAGAAGGTTGGGGAGGAAGCTTGAGATAAATTCACCATAGTTATTAAATACAGGAGGAACCTGAGAAAGAATGCAATTACTTCATGTTCCTGAGCGGAGGGCTGCATACGTGCAGGTGAGAATGTCCTGCTAATCACCATTTGTTTTACTCCCAATTTTTTGCTAGATGATAGTCAGAAAGGTCCAAAGTCCCATCTTGAAATTCTGGCTGAAATGCGAGATTACAAAAGGCGGCGGCAGTCATACAGAGCTAAGAATGTTCATATAACAAAGAAGTCCTACACTGAGGTGAGATCAGAAAAAAAAGGGTTTTTTGAACAAAAGTGCTTATTATGTATCAGCATAAATGATTATGTACTCTTTCAAAGACAAATAATATATGTCTTTTTCTGCTTCTTGCATCCTGCATTATTATTGTTGCAAACTATAGAGGATTTTTTTTGGTTTGTTGCAGCAAGTTAAAAATAATGAGCATTTACAAGTGCTAAGTTTGGAATGTGAAAATGCCAGCAAGATATAGCTCACTATCATAAAATGGTGGTATTTAAATTTATGTTGAAACATTTTTCTGCAAACAAGACTTTCCATTCAAACATCTGATGTACAGGGTTTGGGGGAGATTTTTGTGGGGTTTGGGTTTTTTTGAGATGTTCACAGTTTGTCTAGTGCTAGTTTAGGCACTACCATGACAGGTTTGTTTTTAACATATCTTAATCTCCAGGTGATTCGGGATGTGATTGGTGTGCATATGGAAGAACTCAGCAATCAGTGGCAGGAGGAGAACAGGTTGGATAATGCAGAGATATGTGAAGGAGGGAAGTCAAAGTCTTCAGGAAGGTATGCCACAGCTGAGAGCTTCTTCAGGCTTGGAGCAGATTGTAATTTTATCTTACCACCTTCTTCTAATAGCACATACCAACCATATCTGAGTCATATGCACGGTTTATTTTATACTAATTCTGTTAAGTCTTGCTTGAGAACCTCTGTCTGCATGAAGGATGGAGAAAAATTAATAAGTATCTTTCTTTCAGAGGTAAGTAGGTTAGTTGCAAGTGATTCAGCTGAACAGGTAGTTTCTGGTGGAGCTGGGGCATGAACTGTGTATATATGTTGTAGCTGGGTACAGAAGGACACTTGGAAATACAAGTACACAATTTCTTACCCTTCCCTACCACATGACATGTGTTAAATATATTACACCTCAGAGTAAAGGTTTCCATAATAAATATGGGGAGGCTTTACAGTTCTTATCCCTGCAAATGCTGCTGTGCTAATTGGGAGTGTGTTTTAGCTATACATATTTCTGCTGTGTCAAGCAACACTGCACACCCTTCCAAACATTTGTTACTGAAGTAAACATGGAGTCATGACCTAATGATTGCCTATTTGTGCCTCTTCAGCAGGTCTTTGAGAGGAGCATGTTTTTGAAACACACTAGAAAGTGACACTGTTGCCAGCATTAAAATGAAGATGAATGGGTGACAGTCTGCCCAGGGAGGTCCTGGAGTCTCCCTATCTAGAGACATTCAAAACCTACCTGGACACGTTCCTATGTAACCCTCTCTAGGTGACCCTGCCTTGGCAAGGGGAGCGGAGTAGAAGATCTCCAGAGGTCCCTTCCAACCCTAACAATTCTATGATTCTGTCAAATCAGGACTTAGGTTCTCCAGCTGTAGGTTGCAGCTTAAGGCAGGTGGTTGAAGAGTTAAAAGATTTAAAACAGAGTGAACCCCTTCTACTGCCTCCTGTTTCACAAGCAGAGGTGTTATAGCACAAGCAGAGCAGTGTTTATAGGAAATAATTGGATTAAATAGTGTGCTGAGATACGCACATGAGATACGCACACGGACTTTGGGCCTCTTTTGGGAGGTATTGTATTTCTTAGAGAGGTAGGCTTAATAAAAGATATGTCCTCTGTCTTACATCATTAGTAAGTGATTATATTACAAAACTGGTACTGGAAATAGTGACTGTGAAACTATTTTTATTGATGAAAATCACTTAAGTTTATCTGCAGAAGGGAAGACAGGCGGTCAGCTTCAGTGGACTCGCGGCAGTCTGGGGGAAGCAGTAAGGATACGGAGTGCACGAGACACAGGAGAGACACCAGCAGGAGTCCAAGTAAACGGAGAAGGAGTCGTGAGAGAGGCAAAGACAGAGACTCTCGGAGGAAAAGAGAGAGGTGAGCAGAAACAGTGACAGCTGACTCCTGCTTCCAAATCAGGCAGCTGTAGCCATTTTCTATGAGAATTTAGTGCAAGGGTTGAGAATATCTAGTCCAATTAAAAAGCCAGGCTAACCTCACATGCAGTATGACACGCTAGTGGCATGAGGCTACTAATACTAAACAAAACATGCTATGAGATAATAAACTGTGATCCAGACTTCAGAATTTACTGTCACATGTGAAAGGTGGCACTTTCTGCAGCATGCTGCAGGACTGCAACAGTACTGTAACAGGCTATTGATTTTATTCCTTGATCAACATGGTTAAATGGACAGTGTGTTTCTCATTCACAACTAAGTGCCTGTCATGTCTAATGCTGATTTCTGCTCTAGTTTGCTCTAGACCTGAATAAATAGCATTATTTGTTTCACTAATATGCATACACTACCCTTTCCATATTAGATGCTTCAAAACAATGCTGTTGCTCTTCAGTACTTCTGGACATACAATTTAGCAAAAGAAAACAAATCTAGGCCATACCTTTTAATACCATCAGCAAGAACTTATTTACATCTGCAGGACCACAGGTGTGTGGGACCTGTGTTTGAGCAGACATGAGGACTGTTGTGCAGAAGAAATGCTGCCTTGCCCCTCGTGTTTGGCTAAATGCATTACATAACTGTGTGGATGGCAATGATGGCTTGTCTCAAAGCTGGCTTCATTAGACCTTGATGTCATTCATCCTCAACTAATTGCCACTCTGGCACTGCATGACAAGACTTGATTAAAGCAGCATGGAAAATAAACTATCTAAAAGCAGTTTACTTTCTTTCCTTAGAGGAGGACATGACTACATTTAATGAGAGCTTTCCATTTTCCAAGTTGTTTTTTTTCTCTTCAGACTCTCACTCTGAGCCTAACAGCCCAGTGTTTATGTTCTTGTTTCAGGGATGAAGACAAGTACTACAGCCATAAAAGAAGAAAGTAGAAACAAGAACCTGATGATTTTGTTTGTCAGCTGTTCAAAACATAACTTCCACAAGAACTATTGTTACAGCTGTTTTGCCCAAGACAGTAAAGGTGTGCACATAATATTGGTGTTGCATCACACCTATGCTGCTTGGAGACAAACAAGTGCTAAGGTTTGTCAGGATGGAAGCAGTATATTTCAGATAATGTGTAAATCTGTAACATTTATACATCTGTTAATAAATTATATTGATCTCTCATGTATTTGAGTTATTCTGGCAAGGCTGAAGAATAAAATTTAGGAGAGGTTGTACTTACTGGCCTTCCTGGCCCATGGGTAGTGGATATAGAACACAGCTTATCCCTGGAATCCAGATCAGTTACAAACAGGGAAGGCATGAAGAGATCTCCCCCTCCTAACACTGTCACTTCTAGGTGACATTGCCTACTTACAGCATGTACCAGAGGGCAGATTTCAGAGTTCTCCAACAGGATAAAACATCTTCAGCTGTGGCTGGTGTTACATGGATGATAACACAAAAAGTTAATGTTCCCAACCTCATGCTCAAAGAAAATTTGGATCAGTATAATCTGGCAAAGGTGATGAGAATGTAGCTTTCCACAGATCCTAGGGGGGAGGCACCAAGGACACTTGGAATATTGCTGGGTACCATATTCAAACACCTTTTGCGTTTCCTTCGAGCAATATCTAGGAAGACTTCCCATCCTGTGGACTAACATACAAATATTTGTGATAGAGGTTGATAAAACAGACTTAAAACATGCAGACAGATATTAAGGATGTGCAGTTCTGTTAATTCCTCACACAATCTACTTCAGCAAGGTCAGTCACCATCGGCCAAACTTTTTGCCTCAGCAAAGTAAGCAACTATAAGACAACAAGCTCGCAGATCCATCTTTCCTAAAATACTTCTGTTTGATCAGTGTGCCAGGAGAGGGTTCTCTGTTGCTCCTGGTTGTGGCCTTCTCAGTCAAAGGGAATCTTTCCCATTTTACTTTAGCCTCCAGTAGCCTCTTTCATACCTCAGCTGTTTCTGCAACTAAGTGTGATTATCTGTCACTAAATATTTAGTCTAGTTTTGATGGATCTAGGCTTCTATACCTGCTACAGCAGTCTAACCAAAGAACTGTGTGTCAGGTATTCCTTGACAATGTGACAAATGCAATAGCTTTTCCTGTCAGAAAACAAGATATATTTTAAAACACCTTTAGACAAGTTTATCCAAAAATGAAAAAAGATATTTAAGTTCTGAAAAGGTTCTAATTAGAGGGAAAACAACATTGAACCATTGCAGTCCTTGCATTGGTTTTGTCTACCAGCTCAGCCACAGAGTTCTCATTAAGTGCTTTCAGTAGAGCTTGGTAAAACAGTGCTTAAATAGAGGATGTCCAGGCAGACAAGGTAGTCCAAGGACACAGCTTTGTTTGTGGTAGTGTCAAAATGAAGTCAGAGCTACCAGAAGCATAATGAGAAATGCTCCAGTTACAGCTGCCCTGGCTTAACTGAGTTCCATGTTTTACTTAACAATCACTTACCAAATGTAGGTAGGAAGCTCGGTAACAAAACAACTTTTGCTCAATATAAGCAGATGAGTGATGGGATCACTCCCTAGGGGTGGCCATCACTATCTGAGAGGCGGGAGAACAATATAACCATGTACTCAATTAACATCCCCTGAAGAGCCATCTCAAGAGTGGGACAAAGAAAAGGAAATGCCAGAGAAGAGGATCATGTTGTTCTGAAATGTGCAAATTATGGTACTTTGAACAAATTATTTTCTTGAACTTATTTATTCCTTCCTTTTATTTTTTTCCTCTCACCTCATGCTGAGGAGTAGGGTTGATCAATAAAATATGAAGGAGTACGGCAGGAAGTGTCTGATCAGCACCATGCCAGAGTGTTTGTCCCTGGAAAAGAATAAACCAGTTTTTTCAAATGGCACTTTCCCATGGTGGATCCTAGTGTATTGAACAAGATACAATTTAGGGCTATATGAAATGCAAGCAAAAGGGTTATGATTAAAAAGAGGTTCTTATTAAAAACTGCCAATCTAATAACTAACGATGAAAGAATTCATTTGTACGCTCTTGTTTTGGAGCTCACATGAACACGGAGCTGGTGGCAATCTAAGACAGTGTATGGAGTTTGCATGGCAATGTTTTTTGGGGGGAGGTGGGGGCCACAGTGGTGCCTTTTGTGAGCTTCTGAGAGAAGCTTCCCTCGTGTTCTATAGAGCCAATGCCAGACAGCTCCAGGTCAGATCCACTGTTGGCCAGAGCCGAGCCCAGCAGCAATGGTGGTACTGCCTCTGAGGTTGTGTCAGCCCACCATGCACAGAAAGAACAATTCCAGAGAGATGGTAGGAACAGTTAAGTGTCTGTATGCAAACACGCAGGAAGCACGTGGAGGATAAGCCTGTTACAGATCGTTTTTAATTGGTGTAAGTGCATTTTGTGTGACCTATGTGTGACTATGGATACAATGAGAGAACCCCCAGTCTCTCTCTCTGATTCATGATCTATGCTAAATCAAAGGAACAGCCCAGAAGATGCTGCTAGTTCCAGAAGCATGATGCATAATATGCAGATGTTACAAGCCTGTATATAATAGCTTCCTACAGGGAAAATGATACCACCATATATGGTATGGAGACTTCAATACTTCAGAGAAAGATGGATAAATAAAAATTTATCTTTTAACAGTGCAAACGCTGAAGTTGACAAAAAATAACTGTATACTTTTGATACAATCTTAGTCAATCCTTACTCCTGTCATCACGGCTATGCCCAAAAGAAGATGGACTATTCACTTGAAATTAAAGGCTTATGGAGAACCCAGAGGCAATTGATACATTAAAATTCCTTGCACAGATTTTTACTTACGCTTGTTCTTTAATTTCCTGGAGGAATGCTTTCATTTCCGTCCCTGATATCTCTCCATCAATACTGGCCAAATACGAATAAAGGAATGAGAATGTTTCGAAGGGAATTCGAGCTGCTCCACCTTCTGGGTCTCTTGTTAGGATCTCACAGGCCTGTTTCATTGAACTCAGTAAGGACTGGAGGGGGTTCCAGCAAGAAATGAAAGGAAAAGTATCAGAGCCATGAACAACCTTGCATACCATGACAAAATCCACATTGTAAGCCACTAAAAGGGAGGGTAAATGAGATGAAGGTGTTATCGTCACTGCCTAGCTTTAACCCCTAAATTTACTCTCTAGTGCAGGTCCAAGGATGGAAACAATAATGTAGTTCAGTAGAGACAGGAGTAAAAAACACCGGAATCTTGTGATGGGTAAAGATTGCATAGGGTAGTCTGAGCTCTCTGTCCATTAGGGCCACATTGCACTGTTCTGCTACTGTAAAAGCTCCAACACCACTGTATCTAGTAAAAGATCTTTTAGTGTGTGTGTATGTTACCTCAATGACTCTAAATGAATTCTCAGCAGCAGTTATGACAGACAAATCTACAACCTCCAGAAAATTAATATAGGTTTGATGGTTTTATTATGATATTATATTATATAATTTTTAGATTATATTTTGGCTGATATTTACTGTTTCCCCTATCTCTGTGCAAGTTTCATTTTAATAGATAGTAGAAAAAGCACTGAGGGGAAAAAGCATTTAAAGAGTATTTCAGTTTTCATCTGAAAGAGTATTTCATCTGAGTTACCTTTAAAAACATGCTTCAAATTATTAGTTCCAAATATACTTTGAAAAAATCCTTCCTTTAATATGTTGTTCGTAATCCAGTGCCCTATGCATGCTGAGCTATATGGGAAAAAGTGGAAAAATTCAGCACTGAGTCTCATTCAGTCAGACTGGTTGGATGCCATTAAAGGAACAAACAAATAGAACCACACATACCATATAAAAGCACAAAACCAAACCCACACAGTCTTTCTTCAACCTAAGTCTTAATATTTTTCACTGCAACTTTTTCAAAATCGACTCTTACATTTTCATTAACCAGCAAGCAATGTCTATGTAAAAAGATAGTATTTCCTAACTGTAGAATAGCAATACTTAAAATAAATGCAGTATCTGTTTAAGATCTAGAACACAGGCCAGAGAAATGTCAGTTTATAATCCTTTAACAGTTTTACTCAATGTATCTCCTCCTCTGAGAGGCTTCTCAGGGAAAAGAGGCAGCTGAATCTATGATGGCCAACTCTACATTTTGCATTTGGCTACCCCTCTACTGCCCTTTCTGCCCCAAACTGCCAGTCTCCCTCTCACAACACAGCAAAGTTATTCATATCCATTTTGCCAACTTTGAAAGACAATTTAACAGGCTACCTGTGTGGTCATTTCTCCAAAGCTTTTGTAAAAATGCATTGGTGCTCTACAAAAAAGATACTTCAGACTGGTGCTCTAAAGAAGTTCATATTTGTCTACCCTTGTATCTCAACTGTGACCCTGTTTGACTGTGAACACAATTTACAGCTGCAGGAAACAAATATAAATTTCTTGTGTGTGTCTTTCTCTCTGGTTTAGGAAACCAAGGTTTAGGTTTCATTATGTAGTACTGAAATCAAATAATTCACTTATCCAAAAGGATGGTGAGATGGTGAATTTTAGTCAGTCTAGCTCCATCAGAATAATGTTCCTGTGACTCCATTTTTGGTTCTGGTTTGTTTGGGGTTTTTTGCGGGGAAAGAGAGGTTGTTGTTTTTTAGATAAGTAATGTTGCTGTTACTATTTTTAAATGAAGAAAAGAGCCCAAACTGCGAGATAATTTTGGGAGGGAGACTGGAATCAAGAAATACAAATTTGAAATAAAGACATACAGACAGACAGATAGATAGATAGACAGACAATTGCACAATTGCATCACCAGGCCAGGTTAACATGCAGGACTTCCAGATACTGCAACATTCTCAAAATATTATTTCACACATATTTTCTCTTTAGTACCTCTTCTTCCCTACTTTAGAAATCATTAGAAGTATTATACTTTATAAGAACATCATCTTAGTGCATTTTATAATCTTTCATTCCGTTTAAATGCTCTGCTGAGATTTTATTACTGACATTAAAATAATTAAGTGTAGCTGTAGTAACATTAAGTGAGAAAATTTAATTGGCTACACAATCAATTAAAAATTAGTTCTTTAATTTCTCCCTTCAGTTCTCCTTCATGGACATCTACACCGATGCCATCAGCGTCATTCCTCCATCATCCTCTCTCACGCAGTACAAGCTCCCAGCAGACACGCTTGCTCTTCTACTGCCACTCCAGTAAACTGAGGACTTAGCAATCCTTCTTGTTAAGCTCCCCAGACCAAAATCTGATGGGCAACAGAAGCAAACACTCAAGCCACTTTTACAGCTGCTGCAAAAGCAATCACCATTCCCCAAATCCATCTGCATTGACTGTTCTGTGGTCTATCTTGTAGATGGATCCTAGACAACCACTTGTATTTGCATATGAGGGCTCCTGCTGTGAACGTACCCCACCAAGCACACTGCACCCAAGTGCCAGAAACTTCATCCATTCCACCTCCTCGCCAAAACTGTCCAATTGCAGGATAGCTTCCAGCTGCTCTTCTGGCAAGCCCAAATGCTTCCATTTTTCCCTCACTTCTGCAATGGTCACCGTGCCTTTGGAAGAAAGCTTTGGAAAAAATAATGGTACCACAATAAGAACTCCAAAAACCAGCATGAATTTAGAGAACACAGTGTCTCCCCAAAATACTTCAAATACTTGACAGTCTCTCTCCCCAGCTGTCTCCAACACATCAGCATTCCTCAATAGCATTGTGCATTTGATGAATAATAGCTTGTACCTGTTTGTGCAAGACCTTAAGGAGTCCTGGGGTCAAACCAGCATCTTTTTTCTCTGTTGGTAAAGACATTTCGAGCCTCTCCTTCACAGGAAGGGGTTCACCTTTAGACAAGGCTGAAAAATACCTAAGTGAATGGGAAGAGCAAGACACCTCAATGCCCATGGCCATTACAAACTGCACAGAAGTAAATGCCCTTACAGTGCCGTGTAAGAATCTGCAGGCTCCCCCACAGGAGCAGCAACACTTGGCAGGCTGCCTCTACGCACAACTCCCATCTTCCTGTGCCCAGAAACCACAATCTTTAGACTTTACTTGCTTCTTTTTGTGACACTCTAATAATTCTTGAGGCACTTAACTTATTTTGTGGATGATATATTCAGCTCTTTTGATTGATGAACCTGAGGGCTCATCTGTTTAACATTCCCCTCGTGCACTACCCAAAATGTACATCTGCCTATTCATATTGCAACTCTCCTCAGCATTTCTACTGTTTCTGTCCACTCCAAAATAACATTTAAGAGTAGAGCATAAAGGGCATTAGACGCACATCCTTTTAATTATAAGGCTGCCACAACCTTAAGAGCTGTCTCTCCCTTAACTGGCCAGCAATCTGAATTGTGCAAGGAAAACTTGTGCAAAGTTTTTTATTTTTATTTTTATTAAAAAAAGTTTTTATGCAGGGGCATCTCATTTACAAGTTTCTCCACTTTTCCTGCCTCATCTGCCCTGGTCACCCATGTCCATGTCCAGGCTATCCCATGCTGTGCAAATACCTGCTAAAATACACAGCAGGCAGCACTCCAGAACTGAATTAGTGAGACTGTACAGAAATAGATGCACAGTATTTACGTACATATAACACCTGGGCTATTTTTCAGCCAGATCCATTTCTTCATCTGACTATTCACAGGGACAAGCACTACAACACCGGCAGCACGTGTGAAGCCACAGCCTTGCTCTGCTTTGCACGGCCCCCGTACAAAGGTACAGATCTTGCTCCGCCAGGTACACCGGAGCATGCTCCAGAAAGAGGGGCGAGCGACCAGCAGCAGCAGCCGCCCACCCACCGGCAGGGCTGCTGCCGCCGAGCCGAGCTGCCGCAGTGCTGAGACAGAGGTGGGGAATGGCCGCTGCCCTGGCCTTGGCAGTGCCGGGCTGCCCCTGCTCTCGCCAGCCCCGCTGCCAGCAGGCTCCAGCTACTCATGCAGCCGCACCTCATCTCCATCACACGCCTAAGAAACGCCACACCATTTTAAGGTGGTCCTGCTGGCTTTCTCCGACACTGCAGCGGTAGCAATTCAGCTTCAGATTATTTTCTTTTTATCAGACAAGCCAGACTCCAGCCTGGCTTTGTTAACAGCCTCTCTCTCTCGTGTACACGGAACAGACGTTTTCCAATCCCCTCAGCTGAGAACATCTCACAGATACCTTTCAAGTGCTTGCCCACACAAACCATAGGACAGGAAAAAATTATAGTGGGCAGTTAAGGTAAAAGAAAAAAAATAGACGTTAAAGGAGAAACATTTAAACATCTAAATCAACTTTATGGCGAGAGATTTATTATGCGGATTATCACTTCAAATGTGCAATTTTTCAGGTACTTTTCCCAGAAAGAAACAAGAGAAACCTAACCAGGCTTAAGAATTAGAAAACTAATGGTTTTTTTTTTCCTTTAAATTCTAAGAATTGAATCTCAGATGAGAGAAGAAAAACCAAACCAAAAGGAAAGAGTTGGTCTTTTAGATAGAAAAACAAAACGCAAATGAAGATGCATTTTTCTGCACGGAAATCCAGCTATTTCAGAAGGAAGCCAGCCCTAAAGCTCAAGGAAACAGAAAATAAATACCACACAATTTTTAAAAGGCTTACATGCTGCATTAACACACAGAAGTGTATATGCAATGTACATGCTGATGTAATATTCAAAGCTATGTCTACTATACAATAAAGAGGAGAGTGAGGTTTTGAGGGTCCATATGTATAGCTCTCTGTTGTTAGCTGAACATCATACTTACGCAGCTGCCCACTGCAAAACATCATAAGGCTGAGTCCTAATCGCAGCTTTAGTAAATTGCTTCAGAATATCGGGTAGCTCGGGGGGGATTTTGATCTGCTGAGCGCAGAACATGGTTTCTGGAAGAGGCATGGTGTCCAGTCACAAGGACCTGAAAGAAACAAAACAGCAGTTCACAGATGCAGGATGTGAATGAAAAACTGTGTGTACCCATGGGAGTGAACAGTGCCTGTCCCCAAATTCCCTTCTGTCACACTTTGATAGCTAGGGCTACTGCAGAGCTGATGGACTTGGGAGGGTAAACAGACAAGCCCAGGCTCTAAAAAACTTTGGGGCTACACCAAGTATAACACTGCAGCTTGGGCATCAATTACAGCTGGGTAGGGAGAACTACTACTTTAACAGGTGACTTCAGATAGTTTCAAACTGATTTTTCTCCTCAAACCTACCACAACAAAAATTTGTAACATGGCCAGCCCATTCAAGTCACACCATACACGCCAACATGACAAGTATCTATACTGACAACTCACTACTGTATGCCGAGGAAAATCTTGGCATTTTTGTACAGATGCCAGAGTATGCAGATGACCAAGTTTCTACTGTGTTTATATATTCAAAAATGCTATAGCAAAAAGTTACTAATTTGTGCTTGTGACAGACTTTACATCAAACAATTATAGTGGTGACCAAAACATTCATGTGTGCTGCAAGAACATTGCACTTTGCTCATACAGCTCTACAGGTGTGTTTCCCTCATTCAGGATGTAACTCATTTATTGCAAGGAATCCTGTTCCCCAGGATCCAAAAGAAGGGACAGAGATATGCTATTGTATGGTCCTTCTCCCATCATAGCAATGGGGCACATCTGGTGGGAAACTCTCCTCATCATTTCCAGGACAAACTATGGCATGCTTAAGTTGATTTAGCAACAAGAACCTAAACCGGTTAGTTATCTGCAGAAAGGAGGAGCAGTAAAAGCAACAGCATCAAGAAAGGAATCAATGTAACAGAATCGTCTATCCCTTTAGAATTTTTTAATTTTTAAGATAAGACTACCTGGCAGGTGGCTTTCTCATGTAAAATTTCCTGTAGTAGAAAAGAAAAAAATCAGAAGTCAGCAATAGAGCCATGGAACTGCTGTGACTCAAGGCTTTTTTGAGGATCAAACCATACTTAGAACTTTATTTATGGAGAAATGCAGACAGGGTACAGCATCTCCATCACTCAAATGCAGCCAATTTGCATCAGGAACAGACTTCAAAGTACACATTTAATTACCACATTGGTCACGTGCTCTCAGTAATGATTCAAAAACACAGCTCTAACCAAGGAACTGAAGCTAAAGGCAAAAAAGCTGAGGATTTCAGGACAACAGAAAAACTCTGAGGAAGGAAAACAGATGTGTATTGGAAAGCAGTCAAATAAAAGAATAAAAATATAATCAGAAAAAAAAATGCAGTGCAAGAGCTGCTTTTCTACAGTAAGCCATCAGTCACAGAGTCTCACAGAAGGGCACAGGTTGCCAGAGACTTCTTGGAGGTCAGCTGGTCTGACCTCCTGCACAACCTATGAGCAGGGTGCCAAAGATCCATGTCCAGGTGTGTTTCAAGAATTTCCAAAGATGGAGACTCCACACACCCCTGGGCAACCTGTGCCAGTGCTTGGTCACCCTCACAGCGAAAATAGGTTTCTTGACGCTCAGAGAGAACCTCCTGTACATACATACACACACTTAATGATCAAAGGAAAGCACAGCTAGGTCAGGCAGCCTCTGCACCCCTTCACCATCCTGACTCTGTCATGGGTTACTGTCGCTAGAGACAAAGATCAGCTCATCACTTTCACTTCCTGTTAGCTCTTCTTGTCTGCTTTTCTGCCTTTCACGCACCCCAAGCCAGCCCCAGGTGTTCAGGAAACAAGGCCAAGGCGTGTCCGCACACAGACGGGAATGGCCGAGCCGCAGGTGCCTGCAGCCCATCCGCCCCGAGCCGTGGGGAGGCAGCGCCGGCGGGCCCCGGCCCTGCCGCGGCCCTCGCAGGCCGGAGGGAGCCCCAGGGCCTCCCCACGGCCCCAGCGCCCCGGACACCCCCGCGGCGGCCGCCCCGGGGCTCGGGAAGGCCCGGGCACGGCCCCTCACCTGCCCCGCTCCGCGGCCCCGCTGCCGCGGCAACGAGGGACGGGCGGGGGAGGGGAGGCCGGGCGCTGGGGGGGGAAAAACTTGATGGCGGCGAGGCTTAAAGGGGAAGAGCAGCACCTGTTCTCTACAAGCTTTTGAAAAGGCCCAAACCATGGATGAGGGGATTGAGTCTACCATTAGTAAATTCACAGACGTCTGCAAGGTGGGTCGGAGTGGGCTGGAGGGTACGGCGGCTGAACATGAGCCGGCAATCGGCCCAGGTGGCCAAAAAGGCCAGTGGTATCCTGGCCTGTACCAGCAGTAGTGTGGCCAGCAGGATGAGGGAAGTGATTGTCCCCCTGTACGTGGCCCTGGTGAGGCTACACCTCGAATCCTGTGTCCTCTCAATTCAGGGAAGAACTGGCAAGTGCTGGAGGGTGAGCAGGGAAGGGTGACAAAGCTGGTGAAGGCCTGGAGCACTCTGAGGAACAGCTGGGGAAGCTGGGATGTCTAGCCTGGAGAAGAGTCGTCTCAGAGGTGACCTTATTGCTCTCTACTACTGCCTGAAAGGGGGCTGTAGGCAGGTGAGGGTCAGCATCTTCTCCCAGACAACCGNCCTGGCCTGTACCAGCAGTAGTGTGGCCAGCAGGATGAGGGAAGTGATTGTCCCCCTGTACACGGCCCTGGTGAGGCTACACCTCGAATCCTGTGTCCTTCCAATTCAGGGAGGAACTGGCGAGTGCTGGAGGGTGAACAGGGAAGGGTGACAAAACTGGTGAAGGCCTGGAGCACTCTGAGGAGCAGCTGGGGAGGTGGGGATGTTTAGCCTGGTGAAGAGTCGTCTCAGAGGTGACCTTATTGCTCTCTACTACTGCCTGAAAGGGGGCTGTAGGCAGGTGAGGGTCAGCATCTTCTCCCAGACAACCGGTGACAGAGTAAGAAGGCATAGTCTTAACCTGTGGGAGGGGACATTAAGACATTTAGGTTGGACATTAAGAAGAATTTCTTCACAGCAGGGACGATTAGACAGTGGAAGGGTTGATCCAGGGAGGCAGTGGAATCACCAACCCTGGTGGTGTTTAAGGAAAGACTGCACGTGCACTCCACGGTCTAGTTGCTAGGGTGATGTTCAATCATAGGCTGGTCTTGATCTGNTCTACTACTGCCTGAAAGGGGGCTGTAGGCAGGTGAGGGTCAGCATCTCCTCCCAGACAACCAGTGACAGAGTAAGAAGGCATAGTCTTAACCTGTGGGAGGGGACATTAAGAAGAATTTTTTCACAGCAGGGGCGATTAGACAGTGGACGGGTTGATCCAGGGAGGCAGTGGAATCACCATCCCTGGTGGCGTTTAAGGAAAGACTGCACGTGGCACTCAGTGCCATGGTGATGTTCGGTCATAGGCTGGTCTTGATCTCAGAGATCTGTTCCAACTTAATTGATTCAGTGA
>WAAE01016494.1:0-11358 GCA_013400495.1 Nicator chloris | reverse complement strand
TTAAATTTTCATTTATAACACTTGCATTGATGACAACAGATGGAAGAAATGGCCCATCACCATCTCCTTAGCAACAGTAAAAAATCCCACTTTGGTTCTGTGTTAAGAGTAAATGAAGTTCTTGCAAGCTAGACCATTGTCCATAACTAGAGTGTAGAGAAAGGAGTCATAAAGAGGGTTCTGAAGGATAGTCACAGTTTTGCGAAGATTGTTCATACATGAACAAAACCTACCTGAGCAATGTTGGTTCAGGCCAACTCCAGTCATGTTCCTCAACACAGTACAAGCTTTGTCAATGTCTCATGAGAAAATGCTGAGCTGTGCTGCCTCCTTAGGAACATATTCCTGAAAACAGGTAATGGCAGCAAGGTGTTTTGCCACAGACAGTATCTTCTTTGTTAAATACCAAAACATTAAATTGCTTATTTGTTGCAACTATTTCTTATACTATTTGCTTTACTACATTTTTTCCCCACTCTTGAACTGGTGTAATTTCTGTTCCATCATCACAACATCTGTGAAGACATTGTGGGCTTAATTCTACTGAGAGCTTTTTTTGTAGCTTTCATTTTAAATGCTTCATACTGGCTGTTGTAGAAATGAAGAAATTAAATTACAGCTCATACCTGGTGTTATGAATAAAAATGGGTAGGAGAGATATCTCCTTTAAAATGCTTTTATTCAGTGACCAGCTCAGGGGGACACAGAAGAGGAGAGATGATGTTGCAGCCCTGTCTCTTGATCTTAGTCTCTTGGTCTCTTGACAGGACCAATGCAGAGCTGGGCCTACCTTCCTCTCAGGGGGAGGGGCAGGGGCAGGCCCTGGGTAGACGATTTTTTGGCTTGGGAACTCGAGTCTACCTCTCAGTTTCTCTTTTTAGGTTATGGGGATGGGGTAAAAGCTTCAAATTAGGTCTGGAGGTACCTCTACTTCTTCTTTGGCTTGTGGTGCTATATATGTCTTTTGGTGGTATGTTGGCTCTTTATTTAAAAGGTTTCTTTTCTGAAAAGTGTCCAAGGTGTCCTTATTTGCATGGGTGAGTATCCATGGGAATGGGGTGCTGGGATGTATTGCTCAATCCTTTCACGTGTCTTGTCTCAGCGATTTGTCCCTGCCCGCTCTCCAGTGTCTCCTCTCTGCCCCGGAGCATCTACTTGGGGTAGATGGATGATCTACAGGGTACTAAGCGGGCTGGAGTCATCTTTATGCTGGGAATTTGGGGCCGGTGGGTGGGGGATGGCAGCAGCCTGGGCCAGGGGAAGCAGGGTGTGCAGAACGCTGGGCCAGCTGTGACTAGCCCGGGCTGAAGACCAGGGCGGCTCCAACATCCCTCTGTACTCACTTGCAGGATGCTGGGCTAGCTGAGACCAGCCTGCGCTGGGGCCCCAGGGTCTAGAGGGGCAGGGGCAGCCCAGGCCCACTCAGGCGGGGGTCTTAGAAGGGGGGGGGCGGGGGGTGGGAGAATGGCCCTGGGAGCGGCAGCAGTGGCGGCTGATGTTTGCATTCCCCTGGCTGAGCCTGCTTAGTAACCGTGGCCACCACACAAAGGGGCGGTGGGAGCGACCTTTCCCACAGGAGGGGGATACAAAAAAAAGGTATAAATGTGGGGTAATTAACAATGAATAACTCTCTTACCTAGTACACTTTATAACAGTAACAATATAGATAAAATTTAAAACAGCAACTTATTTACTACACCTGGCAGGCCAACCACAGGGTTGTGGTTGGATTAGTCCATAGTTATCTCCAGGCACTTTGTCTTTAAAGTTAATTAAGAGTAGTTTTTGCTACCAATTCCAACTTTTCTTTTTGTGAAATGATGCTGTAGCGATTGTTCCAAAGCAGCCGGTTTTCTAGATGTATTCAGTCACGAGTTTCATTATCTGGAAAACATTAGCAGTTAATCTCGTGTTGCTCTACATCTTCCTGTTCACATTTAGCTGCTCTGTTTTCCTCCCCTATGGATCTTGCTGCACTGCAGTCAGCTGTCACTCCTGCTGCCTTTGTTGCATCTTCTAACCAGAACCACAGTGCACAAAGGAGGTGATGCTGCTCTGGACTAAAAGCTTTATTTGCTGTTTTGTTTCTTTTGACAGATGTTGAAATGGGTCGCCTAAACAGCAAGTGTAAGTCAGGGTGAGAGGAAAGATGTCTGCTAATGTCTTTTCAGATAATTTGATGAGTGAAGGTGTGGGTGTTAATGACTTGCAAATAGGTCTTAATGTGTCTACTAACATTGGGCTGCAGGTTTGTTACCTGGCCCAGACAGCTTGGCTCCTGAGAGAGACAAGAGTCTGCACAAGCCTGAACTTGAGAACTTTGGGGTAAAACAGGAGGTTCAAGGGGGAATATGGGGTAGGAGGTTCAGAAAGGCTGTACCTCCTAGTGCCTCAGGCAATGGAGAAAGGAAGAGGGCAACATGCGGCCAGGAGCTTAGGATAAAAGGAGGTTGGGCCCTCTGAAACCCCGAGAGAGAAAACCCTGCAGGTGTCTGCCCCAGTGGACTCTCTACTTTTATTCAAACAAAGTTGAAGGACTCCTCTATCTCCTTTTTACACATAAACCTCTGGCGTTTGTGGATTTTCCGGACATGGGTTTAAAAGCAAATTGGTTCTACGGAAAGCAGAACTGGCTTGTTGTTGTGGCTTGTATTACATTAGAGAATAATCCTGAAAACACTAAAATGCATGTCTCATTGTCAAATCAGGCAATCTAGGTGAGGTTCTGTTTTATTTGTGTCAAGCCAAGAAGGAACTTTAAAGCTGATTTGACACCATGTGGGTGTAAAATTACAATTTTTTGCCTTGTGCTACAGCAGAGCTCTAAGATTTATTGGCTCATTTCTTTAGCTTTGCAGACATGAGTAATCATACTGCATTTGGTACTGCTGGGATGAAGATTGTAGCACAAAGCTCCTAAATAATGTACCGCTTCATTCTATCCATAGGGAATGTCTGGTGAATCCTGGCAGCAGTCATGTAAGATCAAGGAACAGAGGACAAAACACAGCTGCCAAAGTTGCTTGAGGATGAGAGCAAAACCCCGTCAGTGGAGACCACCAGGCTAGCACAGCCTGCCCTGCCCTGCCCTGCCTTCAGTGCTGTGTGGAGCTGTGCAGCACACCCTGGCAGCCACAAGTGTGGCTGTGGCACGGGGGCTCCTGAGAGCTGGCATTGTTATGAATAAAGGGCAGGAGAGCGTTCTCCATTAAGATGCCCTTATTAGTGATCAGCTCGGATGGGAAACCCAATGGGTCGCATGCACGCCGCCATCCTTTGAAGCAACACAGAAGAGGAGGAGGTGGTACAGCTCTGTTGCTTGACTGTGGTGCAGAGCTGGGTCTTCCTTCCCTCCTGGCAGGCCCTGGAAAGACTATTTTCCTCGGCTTGGCAGTTCGGGTCCACATTAGTCCAGTGCTCTTTAGGTCAGGGTGACAGGGCAAAAAGCCAAACCAGGATCAGGAGATGGGTTTACTACTTCTTTAACTTGGGGTGCTGTTTGGGTCTTTTTACTGTGTAGTGTTTTGCTGTCTGAAGGGTTTTTTTCTAAAAAGCATCTGAGGTGTCCTCATTTGCATACACAGGTCTTCATAGGATTACACAACCCCCCCATCGAGGTGCTCATGTGCCCTGCCATGGCAGCTCGGCCCTGTCTGCTTTTTAGCGTCTTTTCTCTGCTTTGGAGCATGCTCACTCGTGATGGATGAAGTGCGTGATGCCAGGCAGGCTGGGGCTGGTTTATGCCAGGGGCTCGGGGTTGGGGAGACTCTGGGAGCATCTGTGGGAGCAGAGGCGTCTTGGGCCCGCTTCCGCCAAGCCTGCTTGGTCGCCATGGCAGCTGCCACAGAAGAGGCAGTGGGAGTGACACTCAATGGAAAAGGGATACAAATCAAAGATACAAAAATGGGGGCAATGGGGTGATTAACAATCAATAACTCACTTAACTGGTAAACCTTGTAACAGTAAAATATATATAAAATTGAAGCAGCAACTTATTCACTACAGCATGGTGCTGGGACAAGCTGCCCCAGCCCCAGTCCTGGCCTTCTCCAAGCTGTGAGCAGCAGTGCAGGCTCCCTGCCCTGCACAATTGTCTGCAGTGGCCACCACCCAGCAGGTGCCCTTGCCCATCCAGGTGATGTCCTCCCTCAGGATGCCACACCTGCGTGGCCACACTCAGGGTGCAAGTGAACACAGCTCAGCCAGAGCAGGAGGTTACCTTTGCTTCCCAAACTCACTTGGGAAGTGAGCAGCAAAGATGTCCTCCCTTGTCAGACAGGACCATAGCAAGACCTTGCTCGGTATCAGCCTGCGCAGGAAGCCAGCTGCACTCTCAGAGCAGACCCACAGCACAAACGGCCAAGACCCAGCTGCCACCCAGCCCCAGCAGCCTAAGCGTGGCACACAGCTGGCAGACTCTAGCCTGCTGGCCTCTCTGCCCTGTGCAACAGCGGTCCTGCCAGTGGCAGCAGCAAGGACGAGCCGGCGCTGCCACTGTCTCCCCAAAACCTCTGCTTACTGCGTAGCATCACAGACACTTCCTCCCTCCCAGCCACATATCCCTGGCCATGGGATGTGCAGCCAGAGGTGAGGGAAAGGCAGCCATTCTCACATTTTCCAGGTCCTCAATCAGCCTCTCCAGCCTTCTGGCTCTCAACGTCCTCCTCAGGGCAAGATAGAAGTGGAAGAAGATGAGCAGTGGTGTCTCTGTGGCTTGGCTGGGGGAGCAGTGCTCAGGCACTCACACTCACTGCACAGCAGTGGCACAACTCCTTCTGCAGGGGTGTGATGGATGGGACACTCAGGCTCCCTTGGTCCTGTGAAGAGGGAGAGAGCAGTATGAGCCTCAAGCCATCTCTCCTCTCTTGTCATGCAGTTCTGCCTGAGAGCTCCCCACAGCTTCAGGGGCAGGTCTCCCCAGCTGGGGAGCGGTGTTCCCCTGTACAGATGCTCCTGAGCATCTCCCATCTGGCTGCTCCAGAAGCACTCCCCAGATTACCCCTGTAGGGTGCCCATCCGCAGCTCCTTCAGTACCTGGGAACCCCAAAAAGATGAGTGCAGGCCCTGCTGCCCCCCAGCCTGAGGGCAGACGTGCACCTGCCCAGCCCTGCAGGAAGGACACAGGGGCAGGATGAAGCCCCATGTTTGGGGCATGTCAGAGGTGCTGCTCAAGCCCTGCTTCCCTCTGATGTGTCCCAAGCAGAGGCTTTTACCCGTCCCTTCTGGGGACCAAAGAGTGACCAGGAGATGCAGGACAACGGAAATGCCCCCATCCACTCCCTGCCCAGGCTCTGCATGGAGGGCAGGGGTCATTTCCAGTGTTGTTGGTATGTGCATGCCTGGAAACCTCTCCTGCCCTGCCATGGCACATGGCACCACAACTCACCCAAAAGTGGCCGTACAGGAGCTGAAGTGAAGATGTTGGAGCTGTCATTTTAATTGCTGCCTTCCTGCTGCTCCTCCTCTTTTCTCTCCATCACTGCTGCTCAGCACCCACAACTGGTCCAGGGCCAGGCAAAGCTATGGACGCAGGGTGGTGTTCCAGCTGCAGAGAGCAGAGGCAAACAGTGAGTTGCACGTGGCCTCGACAGCAGCCCCTGGGGCATGGCCCTGGCATCCTGCCCTGCTGATGTTGGGATGACACTGGTGCAGGGCGTCTTTGGCCTGGCCCCAGAGCTAGGGATGGGGAAAAGGCAGCTGGGCTCTGAAGGTTTTACTGCAGCTTGGTAACCACCAGTTCCTCTTGGAGAAGGGGAAGGTGCCTCTCACTGATCTTTGGGCTGTGGCTCAGAGCCACAGCCATGCTCAGCACCACCTTGTCATCACTGAGAACCTTCCTGCAGAGCAGAGGAAGGTGGCCTCTTCTGCTGCAGGACCTGGCTGTGGCCGCATGTCCCAGAGCTGTAGAGGAGCCCACCTGGAGCTGAAGCATCCCCAGGCCTGGGACAGGAGGACCCTGGCCTTGCTGCAAGGACGTGAGCCAGGCACTGACAGCAAGGATGGGAAGCAGGATGGCAGGGCTGAGTTGATGCTGCTTGCCCAGACCCTACCTTCTCCCAGTGTCCATCAGTGGCAGGACAGCTCTCTGCTGCTGGTTCTGCTGGTGCTGCCTCCAACTGACCAACAATCAGAGCTCAAGAGAAGCTAGGCTAGGCACTGAGGAGGCACACTGTGACAGGACTTACTTCCAGGATGGACAATCCCTGCCTTGCACTGGGGAGCCCAGAAACACCCAAGGCCAAGGCTCCTCTTCCTCCACCTGCTGCCAAGACTTTGCCTCCTGCAGTCCTGCATGCAGCCAGCTGCCTTTGCCCCAGGGCCACTTCAGCAAGTCCAAACTTCTCAGCCTTCAGTTGACCATGACCCTAGGTGTCTGCACAGCTGCTTTATAGCTGGGTCTTCCCCAGTATCTCCTGGTGTGAGGGCTTGTTCCTCCTGGGGTGCAAGACTCAGCTCTGATTATCATAGCCCCTACTGATGGATTGTGACATGTGGCCCTCACCCTCCGTGCCCTTCCTTAATTAAACAAAGAAAAATTAAACAAGTAAACAAGCTGGCTCACAGCTGGTTCCTTGTGCTACGATAAGTTTTCTTCCCTCTCAAACACTTACTGGTGCCTCTTCCCCAACAAAAGTGTTCCCTAGAACAAACCCTCCATTTCTGGAAGCACTGTTAACTGTATGCACATGGCATGGTTTATTCAGGATAGCCACAGCTGCTAAAAGCTTTCTGAGTTCTGGACTGGGGATTTCCTGGACCAGTTCCTGGGCACATTTGCACCAAACTCGAAACAACTCTATTTCATGGAGTTCATTCAGGTTGAATTGTGTGTCACCCAACCAGGCCCACAGGCCCATCAGCACAGACAGCAGCTGCACAGGTGGGCTGTGCTTGACCAGCTGCTGCCCTGGGCTGCTGGCCAAGGTGTTGTCTGCATCCCTGGTCTTCTGTCCTCCCTTTAGGGGCCTGGTCAGTAACACCAGCCTTTCTCCCTGGGCATGACCATAATGGTAGAAGACAGAGTCTGGCTGGTGCACACCAACCAAGCTGTGGGAATGTCTCTGGCACACCTGCTGTGCCAGTTTTTAATCCCCAGGATGCTGCAACTAAGCAAGGTCCAAGAGGAAGAACAGCTTTTGATGTGTATTCTTTTCATCCTTATGGGTGTTTGGAGGTAAATCTGGAGGTGCCTAAAGCAGAAATTCTGGAGGCAGAAGAGAGAGCCTGGAGTAGTGACTGTGAGAGACTGGACTATCTACTCATGATTGGTGACTCAAAACCTTTGCTCATTTGTGCAGGACCAGGGTGCTTTGCAAGGCCAAGTTTGCATCCCTCGAGGGAGAAAGAGAGCTCTGGGGGAGTAATGGCTACTGCAGAGGGCCTATCACTGCCTGGAGGCTACAAACCTCCAGATCAGCAAATCCGCTGGACATTCCCTGTGCCCGGCCCTGGCCGCTCCCACCCAACCCTGACCATTCCCAGTGCCCAGCTCTGGCCATTGCCACCCAGCCCTGACCACTCCCACCCAACCCCAGCCATTCCTGACCATTCCCACCCAAGCCTGAGCATTCCCACCTAAGTCTGGCCATTCTCACCCAGCCCTGGCCATTCCTGGCCATTCCCAGTACCCATCCTTGACCATTCACACCCAACCCCAGCCATCCTGGCCTGGCTGTGCCCTGCAGGAGTCTCGGAGTTGCTCTAGGCCATCAAGATGTGGGAGCCGGTGGCGCAGGCATTCCAGTTCAACAACCCTGGTACCATGGTGTCCATTAAGGCAGCATCCTTCTCAAGCTCATCATGGCCAGCAGAAAAACCAATTCCTTGAGCCAGAAACTGCCCCAAAGAGGCAACATGGAGATGCTCTGTGGTGGCCCCCCGTGCCAGGTCTTCAGCAGCATGAACAGCTTCAACTCCCACACCTACTTCAAGAATTCCTTGGTGGTCTTGTTCCTCAGGTGGGTGTGGAGGGGATTTTTTGAGGGGTGAGACCCTCGATCCGGTGTCCCCTGGCCACACTGGTATCCCACTGTCCCTGCAGTTACTGCAACGATTACCAGTCACGCTTCTTCCTGCTGGAGAATATCCGGAATTTCATATGCTTCAAGAGATCTATGGTGCTCAAGCTGACCCTGTGCTGCCTGGTGCACATAGGCTACCACTGCACCTTTGGGGTGCTCCAGGTAGGGTCTCCAGGGGTGGTTTTGGAGGGAAAACCCCTTTTCTGGCACCCCAAGAAATGTCAGTTGTGTTGCTCCTTGGGGACATTCTCAAAGGAATTTTCAATTGGGAATTGGCCAATTCCCAGTTGGTCCTCCAAAGAAGGATTGACCCCTTGGATGGCCTTGGGGACAAACCTTTGAGGCTGATAAGATGCAAATCCTGCAAGGCTTCTTATCTTGGTAGTTGCCCTCCCTTATACAACTCCCAGTTATCCAGGCAGGCACCAGAGCATTCCTACTGAGCCTGACCTTTTTCTAAACTCACTGCACATAGTATTTCACAGACTTCTCCCTGTTACGTGAGGGTTATCGACGATTGATTGAGAGATGGGAAGACTGACTCGGTGATCAGAATTTGATTTTACTGAGATTTTCCAAAAGCTTATATACCATTTCCAGAAGGTTAATAATTTCTACTACAATGATTAGGTTAAGCATGATACAGACAAACTCATACATTTTACAACATATCTTATTTGGAGAAGTTTGATTCAATTTCCTCTTTCCTATAAGCAGGTTTAATTTATCTTATGTAATCTTCAAAGGCATGGTTTGTTCTTGCCAAGGCATCCAAATAGCATTCAATAGCCGGGTTATCAACCCAGCTATGCTAATTAAGTCTGCTTCACTCTCTGACTTGTGTATTCCCACAGAGGGTCATGGTTGGAGACAGCCACACAACACAATACACACTGAGGGTCATCAGCAAACAGCCTGTTTTATTGTTCACAGCTTCTTCTTATAGGGGATGTGAATTTCCCAGGCTTGGATAACCAATTGGTTGGGATCCCTGCACCACCCAGATCTCTGGCCAGTGATGTGTTTGCATCCAGGGCTTGGATGGGGTTGGCTGAGGTCTCTGTTTGAGTGCCATTGTTCACCCGGGGATTTTGTTTCTGGAACAAGCCAGGTTAGTCAAATTGGATTTGGTATGACTAGATTTATTTTGTCCACATGCATACCAGCTGTGCTGCAACATCTCCCCCATTCCTGACAGATCATGACCATCATTTTGACCACTGAAAATCTAAGCTGCAACAGTCAAGTCCCATCACAAGACCCAGGAGAGGTGATGTTTTTTTATTCTTTATCTTGTCTCTCTCTTAATGTGTGTTTTTTTTTTTCTTTCTTACATTTTCTTATGTAATATTTCTATGTTGTCATATTGCTATATGATTATAGATAATAATAACCAGAATGGCTAAATACTTGTTTTCCATTGCAACCAAATTGTTCAATTGTTCTAAAACAAATCCTAAATATATATATATTTAAATATATATTATATATATAAATGCCAATCATTCATTCATTCATTCATTCATTCATTCATTCATTCATTCATTCATTATCAACTCACTCTTAGCTGAACCAAAGAATTATTAACAAGAACTTTGTGACTCTTGACTTCATAGATGTGGGTTCTAACAGTGACCAACTGCCAAACTGCCACCTTAGCTCTGCTGAGAAGATGTTGCTTTGCATCAGCCGTGTCTTGCCCACGGCACCTGCCCCACAAGAGGCTGGAGGAAGCTGTGATGAAGCAGGATCTGACCAAAAGCCCTCTCCAGTTTGCAGCTACTCCTCCCTACCATGAATTTGTAGGTATTTTGTACTTGGATTAAGCTCATGTCTAAGGCATTCAAGAAACAATCTGTCTAGTTTTTCTTGGGATATGTCTGAGGGGTGAGGAAGGAATCCCAAAGGCTCAAGACACAGGCTGTCAGAAGAAGGCAGAGCAGCTGCTTGACCTTATCAGAAATTCCCCATTTTTGTCCCATGTTTGTGAAACTGACATGTACCTTGGGCTCCACTACAGTGTGTCCCTCATCTCCTCTGAGGATTTCTGGCAGAGAGGGGGATGCATCCAGACAGGTTCTTGCCTTTTGGTCCTTGTCTGCTTGACCTGCAGGAACACTTGGCTCCCTCCAGATGATGCCTTAAGTTTTAGCTTTCATGATTTCAGATTCTGTACTGCTTAAGTGTGTAGTTCTAAGTCTCATATTAAGTGCTAGTAAGCTCTCTTCACAGAGTAGGTAGACAAAACAGATCTTTTCCCGTTGGAGACCAAGGACAACTTTCAGGCCCAAAAGCATAAACAACGGTGGACCAAAGGGAGGAACAAGAAAGATGGGACTTCAAAACCTGAAGCTGTAATTGGACAATTGGACCCCAATATGCAAATGGACCAAAACTTATAAAAATGTAAACCCTCGTGACCTGGGGGGCCATTTTGTGGTCATTCTGGGTCTGTCTGGGGTGCAGCCCTAGTCAGACTCTTGTCCTTTTAATAAATATCTGCTTTATTCTCTAGCTCTGTCTAGTGTCTGTTTCAGGTCAGCCTTTCTAAGGCAACACAAACACAGGTCAAGAAAGCAAAAGCATGTGCAGCCACACAACTTCTTGGAATACAAGAACACATAAAGCAAAACTCACCCAAGCCCTTCCCCAGCTGTCTTCTTGATGTTGAGTTTTCGGTATCCCAACTCCAAGGCTGTGACAACCCTCCACCCCTTCTCATATCAGTGGATGTGTCTGGGGGTGCTTATGGTTCCTCCACAACACCTTTTTCCTCCCTGAAGAACATCCAATTTTCTTACATTAAACTCCAATTTTCTTATCATAAACTCCACCAGCACCTTCACCTATGTTGCACACAGGTAGAGATATTAGAAAAGAAAGGCCTTATAAGATATGCTTTGGGCCCTGCTACTCTAGCTAAGCTAGAAGTAGCTTGTAAGTTCCCATAAAGAAAAATTACAAGAATGAACACAACAATCTATTCTTAGGGAGAAAAATAAGTTTGCATCTGCATAAACAATAAATCTGTCCCATGAGAATCAGTGAAGAAACTATGTTAAACATATCTAGAGAGAGAAAATTTGATAGACATATACAATAGCCCTTACCAATTAATGAACTGAGTTTCACTGTATTGCTGACCAATTAGGTTTAACACAGTGCCTTCTGATATTTCCTATAAATATGAGCTTTGTGAATAAAGAATGGGCTTTTCTGCATGAGAAAACTGAGTCCCATCTGCTTATTTATTACAACACCTGGTGAACCCCGAGACATGACAGTGAAAAGAGACGGCTGTGGTACTGATACGAGGAAAAACTCTAAAACTCAGAGA
>WAAE01016492.1:0-52284 GCA_013400495.1 Nicator chloris | reverse complement strand
AAATCTAGGAAATTCTTAGCCAAGACCATGACAATTCTTTATCCAGCTTTTTAATAATCACAAGCTGAAGTTTTACACAGCCTGAGCAGAGTTCAGTGAAGAAAGGAAAACCAATTGGAGACACCAGATATTGACACCCAGTTACACTAAACCCAGGAAACAGCCTTTGGCATCCTAAAACAAAGAGCATTAGAAGTGGATTTCTGTCCAGAAATGGTCTCTGTGGACACGAAATATTAGCTGTGATAACACTGGGACAGGAATGCTGTTCTGGCATAACAGAGGGATTATACCTATTTGCATCACATTGCTGTCTACACAACAAGGTACTGACTTGGACGGTATCATTCAGAAAAACTGGGGATAAAATTTCAAAATTGAAGTAAACAAACTTTACTAGGAAAGACTGTGGAGAGAGTAAAGGAAAAAAAAAAACAAATATCAAAAGGTGAATAAGGATTTTTCTATTTCATAGAGTAAGGAAGAAAGTATTTAGCTGATATTAGGGATTAAAAATTTGGGAAAAAAATCAATGGGTAAAACTGGCTAATTAATTTCCAGGGTTTTTTTAAATTTAACTTTAAAGATTAAAAACTACTACTACATATAAACTTTCAATATATTGTGGAGGTTTGTTTTTTAGTAAGAAAAATCTAGGCATTTGTGTTGTCTTTCTAAAGATTAGGCAAAAGTTTTACTTAAGGAAATTCAACAGTTTGAGAATTTACAGCTTTATCTTTGTCATATGTTCTAGTACTTATTTTCAACATTTATAATTAAAGTTTTAATTAACTTTTTAAGGTATTAAGTACAGGGAAGTTAACTTCTAATAAGTACCAATAAAAATACTAGTAGGTACCATTCAAAGTTTCAATAAAATTTTTAATCAGAAACAAGTGTTCTATAAAAATAAAATTTAAGGAAAACAACTTGCAGTCTTCAACTAAAGAAACAGAAATTGTCTCCTTGGAAAATCTGGTCTAAGATTATAAACTGAGAGTCCTCGCAAAAGCATTTTATGTTTCAGAGGCTACGGTAGATATCTGACAACATATATATACAAAGAATTATTCTAACAGTCCTGATATCTATTTTTAATCTGGAACAACCAACTATAGATTAAAAATTGTGGAAGTATTGTCAGGGAGATGAATTTACTACATAAACCTCTCTTGCACTATAGAAATTTAAGACAGTATTTATGCCAAGCATGGTGTTCCGAAGCAAAACTACCCCCAGCCCAATAAATTCAGCTAAAACTGAAAGACTTCACACTGCAAGTTATGAGATACTGCTGAAGTATGGGAACAACTCTGCCTTCAAGGAAAGGCTTAATTAAAAGTGTTAGTGACTATGTTTTTAGATTAAAGGTACATAAAACTCACATTGTAGCAAGATCTGCACTTTGAATTTATATGGTGTTTGTCTGCCTGAGGTTACGGAAACCACATCTAACGTACCTTGGCAAAGAAGACTGTGAGGTGTGTTTCACTGCCAAGTATCCAAATGGGAAATTTGGGAGATTTCAAATAGGAGCCAACCTAAAAAGGTACAACAAAATCAGAAACACACAGCAAACCCAGAAAGGTCATCTAGTTAGTGACCAAGTTAATGAAACTTTCGTTAGTTTTCAGAACAGTTGGGCCTCCACTGATATAAAATGTTCAATAAAATGATGTCAGTGTTTAGCTTGCAGACAAGTACTATGCTTAACAATACTATAATCAGATGCTGATGAAAGGTAAAAGTCCACTTGATTTATTAGCTGGTTTTGGATTAATTAATTCAGAACTGACATTTATTTAATAAATGAAGGGACAGCCAGTTGTAGTCAATACACCAACATTCTGTCAACTACGTTATTCTCTTTAACTCTGAGATAAGCCAAAGAAACTTAATACAGACTCAAAAGAAAGCGAAGAACAATCAAAAAGGTTCAGGAATTAAAGAGTATTAATGCTGTTCCAAAAGTAGACTTTGTAGAACAGCCAGGACCTTTGACCACACAGGGGATGCTGGGTAAGTTCAGGGAGGACTGTCTCCCATGGGTGGGACCCCATGCTGGAACAGGGGAAGTACAGATTCCCTTGCAGCCTGTGGTGAAACAGCCTGTTCCATTGCAGCCAATGGAGGACCAGCATATGGACTGTACTAATGCTGCACTAAAGCTGGAGTCCCTTGCTGCAGCCAGGCTGGGAACAAGCAAAGGAGTTCATTGCAGTGTTAAACCAGATAATCTGGCCAAAAAGGACCAAGAGTGGAAGTTGTAATGGATGTCTTTATTTCTTGTAAGCCATGATTTCAGTTGCTGTTACGGAAATTACTGTAACAGGAAGCACCTGAACCAATGGAGGAGAAGCCTTACAAGAAGCAGGTGCAGTGCAGCAGTGACCTGACCTGACTCCACGTAGCACCACGGCCCCTATCCTGAGTGACCACCAGAACAGATGGAGCCCAAAGCCATGGACTAAAACTCAAAGAATATTTTGTGGACATTGTATACACATTCAGCAGGGGTGGTCAGACTAAGGGAATGACAGATGTATTTTATATCAAAGGGTGGGAAGGAGGGTGGTGGTTAATGAGGTTGTACTGAATAGTGTGGGACCTAAATGACATAAATGGTATGGAATAAAGGGTGGAATGTGCTGCTTTGGAATGGAATAGAGTTCATTTTCTTCACAGTGGCTGGTACAGTGCTGTGTTCTGGACTTGTGCAGAACACAGGTTGATAATATAGAGATGTTTTTGTGGTGGCTGAGCAGAGCTTATAAAGAGCCAAGGCCTTTTCTGCCTTTTTTTTTTCCTTTTTTTTCCCCAGCCACATTGGCAAGGGTGATGGGGTGCAAGGGAGGCTGGGAGGAGACACAGCTGGGACAGGTGACCAAAAGTGACCAAAGGATATAAAGTGGTAGGGAAGAAGGAGGAATGGGGGGACATTTGGAGTGATGGCATTTGTCTTCCCAAGTAACTGTTATACTTAATGGGGCTGTGCTCTCCTGGACCTGGCTGAAGAAGCTTTAATTAATTTATTGTTTTCCTTTGCTTTTGTGTGTGGCTTTTGTTTTCCCTATTAAACTGCCTTTATCTCGACCCATGAGTTTTTCAGCTTGAACCTTCTAATTCTTTTGCTGATCCTGCTGCTGGGGGAATGAATGAGCAGGTTTGTAGGACTTGGTTGTTGGCTGGGGTTACACCACAACAGTAAAGCACAGAATTTCTCAAATAAAAACCAGAAATCAAGAAAGTCTGTCACAAGAGGAAGAAACAATATGGACTAACATGCACATCAGCAACTTTCAAATGTTCAGAGATAAATACATAGAATATCTTTTAAATTTTGAATAGATTATATTTAGAATACAGTTGCTTAATAGCAGCTTTATAATTTTTACTTATGTATATTTATTTTGAATGGAAGACAGTGACAGCATAAAAAGAGATCAATCAAATTGTAACACAACAGCAAGCCATTTTGGGACTTCACAGTTTTATAACCATCTACATAACCTTCATTAGAGTTATTCTAGTAAAAACATAAGCTTCTAACTAGCAATAATCAATTGGTGCAATAAAGTTCTAATTTAAATAGCATCAAACAACATTTACTCAGTAAGACATTTAACAATATTATCATATATTTGTCTTAATATATTAGTCTCAGATTGAATTTGAACATTATTTGAGATCTCCAATAGTACACACTAAAGCTTTCAGTAATACTATTAAAAAGCCCACAACACCTTAATGAAACTTTTAGATGATGTAGAAAACATTACAATATTACCTTACAATATCTCAGAGATTCCATCAATGTCAAAAAGCCTACTGTTGCCTGTTTGTGTATGCCAAGAAGTTCTGTTCAAAAGAAAACATAAAACTTATTCAAGAAAAATCTGCAAATCCTATTTTAAGCCATTTTTTCTTACTTTCAAAATTGGTCAAGTAATAACAATTTAAAGTTACGCAATTTTAGTAACAACAGCAAATCATCAAGATATAGTCAAAAATAGTCATTTCTCTCTCTATAAATAAGATCTCTCTATATATCTCTCTATAAAATGAGCTCTCTCTATAAGATCCAGACTTATGATGTTAACAGCTTCCTGTTGACAGCCTCTTTTCAAAACCTGTTGGACTTTGTAAGAGAGGAAGTACTTGCAACTTACATCACAATTACTCTTAGAAAAATCTAAGAAAAACAGCTATTGTGAAGAGAAAATCCCATATATATGCGTAAGTGAATGTTTCTTCCTCTCTCTCTCTCTTTTTCTTAGAGTTCCTTGGCCATATTTATCTTAACTATTTCAGATCGTGAATAATAAGGCACAATTTTGGAAATAAGTTTCGTTAGCAGAAATACTAATTTGATTTTCAATACTGACTTCCACTTAAAGCTCTCACACACAGCTGCCACAGACAGCTGAAATATTTATGTACTACTGACTGGAAGAGCACTTACACAGCCTTACTTGAGGTCCTCTAACATAAAGAAAGAGAAAGTACTTCAAAATTCAAGCTTCAAACCTAATTATACGGATTTGGAAGAAGCTCTGGGCTTTCACAGACATCATCTAAGGAGTTCCAAGTACTGTCTGCTTAGAACAGCTCTGCTAGATCCCCAAACATTATCTATCAAGAGCAGCATATACTGGAAACATACACTATGATCAATTTAAGAATATCTGGATTTCCTTTTCCTCGTTGAACACTGACTTTCATATTTGAAAGTTCCCTCTAAAACACCAAGTCTCAAGCATAATTTTTAACACCGATCATTTGTGTACAACAGCATAAAACTGACATCTTTATCCATAGGCTAAAGCCTCAGGACCATAACAAGTGAAAGAAACCATTCTGAATTTAAAAGATTCCCTTTTAAAGGATTTGCAGAAGAGAACTCTGCAGCACCAGGCATACCATACTCCCTTCATCAACTTCAAGTTTACCTAACAATTTTGCAACAGTGAAGAACAGTTATTACAGTAATGGTTTAGTTTTTGCCTGTACTGTTAAGCAAAAGTCCCCATACATCCAATTCTGAAAATCAAAACCCAAAAAACTTACAAACATGAGCTTGTTCACTGCCCTTGTGTCTGGAAGTACAACTCCTTCCTTAGCGTGTGAGCTACACATATTAAAAGGCTCTTTGCAGTATAGAATTCTTTGATCTGAAACCTGCACTTTCACAGATTACCTTCAAACTTGCTTGGAATTAAAATATTCAGGGGTGCATAGATTATCCTTTGCAAAACCCCATTATCTCACTAGCTTGTAGCTGAGCGGCTATAAATTGCCATATGCTAAGACAATTCATCTTTGAGCTAGGGGAAAGAGAGCTATAGCCCAATTAAAAAAAACTAGTGAGGAATCCTGAGAATTAGGGAACAGCTAAAATGTAGAACTAGCACATTTATACATGCAATGAAGGAAACGAGTGGCAGAAGTAAGCAACAGTACATCAGAGAAGTAATTTTACACATCATACATATTTCTTAAAAACCAATAACAAAAGTCAATGTAAAGTTCAGTCTGCTAAACAAGGGCTTCAGATGTAGAAGCCAATACCTGGGCACAGAACAACCAAGTCACATGTAAACAATATTTACTATGCAGAAAACCATTCTAAATAATTCTATGATTAAGTACTTTGTTCTCCTGACAGATAACTAGATGAGAACTCTCACTGATAACTAGAGAGTGCTGGGATTGTGGCTACAACAGTACCCACACAAAGTGAATATTCTGAATAGTTAGTAGTCAAGCTATACAGATTCTGTATCTGGAAGCTCCTAGGTTAACTTCGCCTTGTAGTCACTGGTCTACCCATGCCTCCTTCAGAATTAGCCAACAGAGCAGAGAGACACAAAAGCAAAAACTACTCTCAGATTATTTACAAAGAAACAAAAGGAGACTAGCTGCACTAAATCTAGGTTTATTCTGTGAATATCCTCACTTCACAAAGAGAGAAGATGACTGGAAGACATCTGATAACAAAGATCAACTAAGAAGATGAATTCTTTATGCCTCTTGCCACAGTTACTCTTGCTTGAAAAAGCACTTTTGGAAAGGACTCAAATTTCTGAACACATTTCTGTTACCATCTGCATCAGCACAGCGCCACCCAGCGGCCACACCAACCCCACAAATCCCTGGCACTGCCCGGGAAAAGCAGCTCCAGCACTGGCTGCATTCATAGGGAACTGCTACCCTGCATGGAGGAACACCAGTCCTAAAAAAGAAGTAAAAGAACCCAACTACCTCTCCATATCTTCCCTTTTTGGATAGTTGTGGAATGAGAAGAGATCAGAATAAGAAGAAAGGTTTAAAGGAGAACACGTAGATAGTCAAAGAAGAGCTACCATTTCACTGGCATTTTTACCACCAGTGGCCAAGAACAATTCCAGTTAGTAACTGCTACCCTATTTGGAAAATATGCAATACTGAGAGAGTCAGTGCTCTGAGTACAATCTGCAAACACATGGTAATTCCTCAGTTTTGCAATTCAGTCTCTCTTTTTGTCACTGCTAAAATGACTGGCAGTACCTTTAAAATGGCTTATAAATAATTTTAATTATTTACTAATTAAAAACTGCTTATCTAAATAATTGAACAAGAGGTATAGTGACTTTAGATAACTTCTGAATAAAACAGTATTCAGTCCTTGTTATTTTGACACCTGCAACACTTCTGGATGAAAAGCTCATAAGCATTGACATGAAAGAAGCTGAAGGTTTTACACACAAAGAGAAACAAAATCCAAGAGAAATGCTCAAAGAAGCAAAGATGACAAAAAGGACTTCTGTACAAAGGAAATGTGACAATGTATCCAAAACTCAGTCTTGCCTAAGAAGTTGTGAACAGTACTGGCTGCTCTTTATCTTTCTTTTTGGTAGACTACAACAAATCACTTGGTAACAGATATGATTATAGACTTAAGACAGTGAAGAAGCAGGTTCTGACTGCCATTATCCAAGGGCTTTAAGAAAACGGAGGGCTCCCAATAGTAAAGTCTAATTACTTGACTGTTGAGAAAAACTAACAGGACACATAATACCAGATCCTTAAGAAGTACTAAAGATCATTTTCTGTTCCTCCACTCTCCACAAAAAGAGACAGACTATGGGAGTTCTGGTTCTAGGTTTTTAGGGCAGAAGTGACTGAGAACCTTAATGTGGACTACTACTGTGTCCAAAGGAAGTTCAGCATTCTCAGAAAAGAAAAAAAGAAAATCCAACTTGGATAACTAAGAAATAAGCCTAGCAGAAAGATAATGTGAATGGCAAATGAGGGAATGAACGCACAGTTTTCAAAACCAATATACTGAATTGTAGAACAGCATCTTAGCCTAATGTAAAGGAAAGCTCCTAGAACAATTGAGATTGATTGATGAATCATAATCTAAAAATTCAGACTGATAAATCATAATCAAAAAGGGAAAATTAAAAATACTGAAGAGAACATACAGATCAACCCCAGAAGGCTAAGTGAAACAAATTTCAATTAGAAATAGGGGGGATAAATGACAACAATGTCAAATAGAGGAAAGTTAAATAGAATATCCAAATGACATTCTGTAAGTCTGAAAGCATTAGGCTGCATGAAATCATAACCAAGTGCAAGTCTAAGATGTCTCAAAGGAGATTATATTACTTGTTCATCATCAAACCAGAGCATTTTGATTCAGGTCTTACATGGATCTCTCCTGAACCTCATTTGAAGTAAGTATTTTCAGTGCTGACTTAGATGATGGAAAATCATTGCAAGAAACATGCTGATGTACTGAGATGAGCTTTGTAGTAGTGGAAGAGGAGATGTGAACATTTCCACAATTCAAACCGTTCCTGTTTTCATATAATCTCTATTAGTAAAAGGAAACACAAAAACCACAAAAGCCCTCTAATCATGAGACTCCACTAAATCACTCCACTACGTCAATGTCTTTCCTGCACTGGGGAGCCCAAAACTGGACACATCACTCCAGAGGTTTTCCCATAAGTGCCAGATGAGGAAAAGAACCACCATTTCTCTTCAGCTGCTGCCTACCCTCCTCCTAGCACAGCCCACAATGCAGCTGCCCTTCTTTGCCAGAAGGACACACCAGTGACTGAGTGCAACTCACTGCCCACAAGGGCCTTGTGTCCTTTTCTACAAGGCTTCTTCCCAGCCAGCCAGTGCTGCCCCGTGCTGTTCTATGGGCTTATTCCACCCTGGGTGCAGGACTTGGGTGCATCTCAGGATGCTACTGTCAGTCCATTTCTCTAGTTTGATGTGGTTGTTTTGAACAGTGGCCCTGTCTTCAAACTCCCCAAATTGCAGAGACTGCACTCCCTTCCATCATCCAGGTCATCAGGTAACTTCTACATTCAACTTGTAGCTGACAATCCTGTATTCACTGATACTAACATCAACAATTTTGTGCAAGTATGTTCTATTTCCATTTGAGGTCTACTTAAATCCAAGGGCAGTAAACAGGGAGACTATCAAAACAGAAACAGAATATATTCCAGATCTACAGGTCAGCATCTCAGAGCATGTAAAAAATATGAACAAGCATAAACTAGATTCAACTCACTCATTCCTGAACACTCTCTGTCTCCATCCCACACGTTAGAAACAGCATGTCCCGTCAACAGCAGATTAATCAAACTTTGGCTACACAACAAAAAGAAATTATGTAAGACACAAGAAATTAAAAGGGACACGCAATTTATTTCAAAAAACATGGTTATCTCTTACAAATTAAAAAATTATTGGATTACCCAAGCAGACATTTTGTAACTATTTTCCATTAACTAGTGCGTACTTTAATTCAGGAACACTAATTATCATCTCCATTCTTTCAAACACAAACTTGATATAAAATGTAGCCCTGAATTTGAGAATTATCCATCTGAAAATTCAATGAGAACAGAAGCATTTCCTCAGAACTGAGGTACTAAAAGGAGTTAGCAGTGAAAAAGACACACTTTTCAGTGTTACTTTTAGTTAAAGTTATAATTGAGTCCATCTTTTAATGTCAGTAATTTCCTAAAAGAATGATCAGTTATGTAAGACAAAAAAATTAGCCCACAAATCTATTTTAAGTGGTAGCAAACCTTACCTTCCATGACCATAAACAGGATCTATCAACGGCTCAGTTGCATCTTCAATTTCATTTTTTATGTTTTCGATACCCTGCAGAAAAATTACAAACATTTTTGCTATCTTAAGGAATGAGTTGCAACATTTATACAACAACAGAATGTAACAGTAAAACATTGGGAGGCTGATATTTTTACATGAACTGATAACAGTCTACTTTCTCTTCAAAGGAAGATGTTTTCAAACATCTTGTAAGGAAGGATGTTTTCAAAATATGTAAGTCTCCCAGATCAAAAGAGAAAAAGACAAATCAAAACCCCAAATCACCAAAGGACTGAGCCTTTCAAATTTTTAGGCTGGAACTGTACTGCAACATAGATGAAAATACCATTTCATCCATGTATCTGGACTTGACTTGGTTCATCAGTTTATTGTTCAACTTTTACAGAAAAAGGGTTACATGTTCAAACTTTCTCTTAACAAAGAAATAAAACCCACCCACAAAATAAACCAAGCAACCCACAAACCTTTGTCAGTATTACAGAATACAGAAAGAGCAATACTCCAAATCTGTTTGTCCATGCTGAATATTGATCCCAAACTGCATCCTTCAGTTCAGGGAAGCTTTTGAATGCTCGTTTGCTAAAGACAAAAAACAGTAACAAACAAATAACAGAAGTAGGTACTTAGATGAAGCATTAGAATAGTGTCACAAAGCACAACCAAGAATTACTAACACCTAACATGAAAATGTCAAAGTAAAAATAGAACAGATCTGATGTTATATACAGAATGACACAGCAGCTCTTCTGGAGTTATGGTAACTGCCATCTGAAGATGATAAAGAATTCTGGAGCAAAATGCAAAAATGAACAATTTTTATATGCAAACACTAACCATAAAATTACATACACGTGTGAAAGAGCTGAGTGGCTTGCACCACTACTGTAATTCTATAAAACACTATTATTGAAATTGCAAATAGACTGTATGTCACCAAAATAACATTTGCATTATACAGTGTTCTGAAAGACATTCAGCCCATAAACAATGGAGAAATAAACCTTGTACTTAACCAGGTAAGACTATCTCCCAGGCTTTTGAAGAAATTATTATACTTCCCGTAAGAATCTGACTTTGTTAGACACTAGCTCTGCAAAAAGCAAATTGTTCAAAACATTGAACAGTGGTACACCAACATTTGGGATACTATCTTATTGCATAATATGGTGACTGCCTGGATGATAAGGTAACACCATATGATCATATGTTTGAAAAGGAAAAAAAAACTGAAATAAAAACTGAGGGAAGGAAGAAATTCACCAATATCCCAGTAAAGTAATACACCTTCAATTTCTTGGGTAGTTAGAGCTAATTACTACATTTCAGAACACAAACAATAGTTTGAGTAATTCAAACTGGATCATAGTCTTTGCTTATCTTACACAAACAGGTATATGATTTTACTTCTGATTTCTTGCACACTTTTACTTTTTTACTTTTACTTTTTTACTAAGCTTTGTTTAAAAAAGAAACAAACATCTACAAAACTATACCCATAGATGGGTTTACTCTGGCTAATACTCAATTTCTAAACATCCTTTCTTCATCAACAGAGTACACGTGGCACACAAGGTATGCAAGGCAAAGCCAGTTCTGAAATCCATCTGTTGTCTAAAGGCAAATGCCAGAGCATTCATTCCCAGTAAGAATGACAGAAAAAAATTAATTGGGTACCAACAAGTCCAAAGATTGAAGGGGTGAGCAGGAGGGGAGGAGGAAGGGCAGGAAATTAGTGTTTTGATCAGTTAAGGTTATAAAAATTTTACATTCTCCTCCTTCTACTTTCTTTATATGACAATGGGTTTAAAAAATAAACTGTAATTACTACTGATAAAATGAGCTGTGGTTATTTCAGTTCTAATTAGCAGCATTTTCCATCTCAGGTGTTTTTTGGAATTCTGCTGCTCTTTATTTTCTCTTTGGGATTTGATTTGTGTAATATTTTCCCAACTGTTCACTGTGAAAATAAAAGGCTGTTAACTTTTTAAATACAAACTCACTAGAACTGTGAGCTCTGCATTTAGACTGCCAAAAAAAACCAGTGTTTAAAGTATGAAACAAAAATCAGTCTTGTATAGGAAACATTTTAATAAATGTTTCTTACGATATCTCAAACAGGAAAAAGTACTGATGACATTATATAAATACTGAGGATTAACTTCTTTAACTTAAATAGGAATCTTGATTTGATTCACAGAACTCTCTGTTCATAAACTTGAAATGCATAAACTATCTGGCCAATTTATCACATGACAATGCTCCAGTTTTATTTTAAAGCCTAATACTTATGCTCAAAATAATATTCCATTTTAAATGGCCAAAATGCAAATAAAAAACACAAACCCCCCCAAACCAAAACTTGAAATCCAAGTTTAACCTGATGAGTAAAACACAAAAAGTTCCTCAGCATACCCCTTTCAGGCCTGTGAATATTAGTGTAACTTCAAAATATTGTATTTTAAATGTTCCAACATATTACTTACTGAATTAATGCATGAAATCGCTCAAAGCCAAGCTCTTCGACAGCCAAGGCAGCTATACACAAGAGACACTTTTCAGCACTACACATGGCAAAAAAATGACACAAGATACACACAGCAAGCTAGAATACTTTCAAGCTCTAATTATATTTTTAATCCTCTCCTGACATTTAAATTTAAGTGATTAGTATAAGCTAATTTACTGCAACATTAAGATTCCACCATACAAATTAGTGAGAACATTTCTATTTGGACTAATCAATTTATTAAAAGCACAAAGCCACTGGAGTGTGTAGTCTTGGAAATATTTGTCGCATACTGAGCTGTTGATTTTGTACAAAATGTGGCTGTCACAAATTCACCAAGCATATGCACACTAAAGATATAATTTCGCAGGTCAACAAGAAGTACTATTTCCTAGAAAAGCAAGCATGATTATTTGGATCATTTTATCACTGTAGGTAAGCTGTATTTTTTCTCTGAATATTCACTTCTGTTACTGAAATTTAGTTTGTTTTTTTTTCCATTCATTGCTTATTTATTACAAACAAAAAACTAGAATTATTCTACACAATGTTACACATTCTGCTTTTAAGTAAGTTCTTATTGTTTTCTTTCAATAATGGATAAACAGCATTTCAAATTAGTGTTGCATCCAGGACATAAAAAAATACAGCATTAGTGTCTTCCCAAGTTCAACACAGGCTTTATACCTTTCTTTTTTCTTTTCTTTATCTTTCTGCTAGTAGAGCAATACACAGAACAGACAGATCTGCTTTCTGGTAAGATACCACTTGACGCTGAATATTTAAACAACGTCTGATCACCCAGCTATGGAATGTGGCTGCATACAATTCAGTCGAGATCTGAAGCCATGAGGGCTAGTACTACTGATCAATTCTTCCCACCAGAACTCCCAAAAAGGCATTTTATGCCCATTCTGATTGTATTTTGAAAGATGCACTTAATTTGCCCTACATGGAAATACAACTGATTCTCGAACAATAGAATACTCTAATTTTCTACTAAGAAATACAGCAGCAGCCTTAAGAATTTTAGTTTTTGTCATTTGAATAACTACAAGGAATTGCTTAATTACCAAGAGTAAAACTGGACCTAAAAGAATGTATTTTTAAGATATTTTTATAGAATATGAAACAATTAAGCTAAATCGTAGAAAATGCTACAAAAACTAACCTTGCTTGAAGAACACATGCTTTTGTAAGCAGAAGGTTAGAGGGACTAACTCATATAAAGCAAACTTTGAACCTGGGAACTTGCACTACTAAAGCCAACACATGGCCAACAAGTGACTGCTATACACCACAAAAGCAGATGAAAAATGCTACTGCATTCAGTAAGTGTGCTCGAATCCACCTTTTGTTCACGCAACAGGATGAGATGAAAGGCAGTTTCATTCTGTTACTAAAGAACCGAGTGAAATGCTAAGAGAATTAGTATCTGAAATAAAGGGAAATAAGTAGAAATTCTAAAGAGAAGTAGAGCTATACATAACCCAAACAATGCTAAATAAAGACAGTGCTTAGTGGAACAAAAAAGAATGAACAGCAAGAGAATATGAGACGTATGAGAAATACAATTGTTTAGAAACTCTTTAAAACTATATTCTTATCATGCTGTGTCTAAGCATATTTCATGGCTTTATTATCAACATATCCCCATATTCAATTCTCAAATAGCCTGCCATATGGAACTGTATCTGTAACACTCCCTGCTCACCCAACTCATCTCTTAAGTCGTATCAACTATGACAATGCCAGTTTCTATTCTTATGGAGTACAGCAGCCAAGCAAGAAATAAAAGGATTCTTTTGCACTAGCAGTTACACAACTCTGCATTACTCACAATATCTTCTCCTCAACATCTCTGTCCCACCCCAACCAGGTTAAGAAGATGGTTTACAGGTAAATAGCAGGACAGAGGAAGGGAAAAAAGCCCACACCTAACTAATATAACTTAAATTGATAAGTGTATTGCATCACACATAGAAGGCAAAACACTGTTCATACAAGAGGTGCAATCAGCATCTAGCAAGGAATGTAGAATAGAAACAATGAAAGAGATCAACATTGCCCATGACATAAGCAGGCTGTACACAGTAAATGTATCCTGGTCTTCCTTGAGCACATTCCATGTTATTAAGGACAACTCAGGCAGAACTTGAAGACTTGTACAGAAACATGAAAAATGTAGTTCTGTAATAGAATGGATTAGTTCATAAGTGTCAGTGTTGAGAGTAATTATTGAGTGTGTGTTTAAAAAGACTGTTGAACATTTTCTACAGTTAAAAGTCCTTTGAAATCAAGCAATACATTAAAAACCAGGACAGTAAGATCCTGTAGATAACTAGTCTCTGCTTCACTTTATCAAGAAAACAAACTTTCTATCATTGGCAAAAGCTTCAGAGACAACTGAAAAAAAGGAAAAAAATTAGGAATTTCAGAGTTACAACTGCCTTATCTTGCAAAGGAGGATTTTTTTTTACAGCAAAGTTGGAGATAAAACTTTCTGTATAATACCTTTTCTTACTTTAAAAAATGCTCACCTTGGAACTCTTACACACTGACTTTTTAAAATTAAATATCATTTTAATGATTATTGTTTGTGTGCTTCTAAAGCATAGGGAGCACTTGCTAGAAGCAGATGAAGCTGACTTGTAACAAAGAGTACCAGCACTACAAATTGCTGTAACTAGCTGCGCACATACAAATTCATTTGTACAATTCTTTGTAGTTATGCCACAAATTGATGAATAACATACTCCTTCCATCAAAAGATAGCACCTCTACAAGCAACATGTTCTCATGTGAAGAGATTTTCATACTTTTTAAGGCACCCATTATGAACAAAAACTAAAAGAAAAAGCAGCTTATCTTTTAAGACATTAGATCCCTCCTGTCACAAGATTAATAAACACAACTCGCTGATCATTTGTGCACAGACAAACTGTACATGTCACTGACCCTGCAGTAGTTAGCTATGACTGGATGCCTCATCTCAGTACAACAGATGATGTCTCCTGGATCCTTGATGTCAGTAACTAATGAAGGAATGAAGACATTTGCAAAAAGCAGGTAACTGAAAAATTCTAGCCTACAAAAAAATGATGGCAATTTACTAGAAGGTGATTTAAACTGTTTGGTACTGCACAGACAAATGGAAAAAGGCTACTTCTCCCTAACGGGATCCAGAATATTTTAGAATAAATAAAGCATTGGAGAATTTTCTACTAAATTCTTCTAAAGCAACAAGTGACAAGTATTCTTCCAGTGTTAAGAAGCATGTAGATGTTTCAAAATTAAAGATGTATCAGGTCCCAGTAAATTACAAAATAAAACTGAAGATGACAGAAATTGCTGAAATTCTAAAGAAACATGTATGTTAGAACTCCAGTGATAGATACCACATTGCTTTCAACAAAAAGGAGCAATGCCTCTAATTACAACAGAGAAAAATCTGTCTTTTGCAAATGGAATCACAAAGCCAAAACCCCCATACGTGAATTAATAAAAAAGTAGTGGTCCCTCAAAAACCATGTAATAGTTCACTAAGTGATGAGTAATTTAGCACAGAAATACATCTTACAAGGTTGTTCCTCTTGACGACTAGATTCTGCAGGACTTTCAGAAATACTAGCAGTTTCTTCAGTTGTTTTTCCTCTTATCCATGTTGCCAGACAGTATGACTCAGAATTATCAGAGCAAGCCATTTCCAAAATATCACATAATGTATGACAGAGAAGGTTCTTCTGCTCCTCTTCTGAAAGATCAGAAACCTACGTGAGTCTGACTGCTGAGGACCATCACCATATATAAGCTACTAGTATCTTTTTTATACATTAGGGTTATCTAAATAATTATTACTTTTATCTCATTAATTTCTCATCTTAATAGCTCTTTGACTATACTGGACCAAAGATTATAAAGCTGTCTTTAGAAAAATGTAGTTTTATAGGATTTGTAACCCATTCCCTTTCTAATAATGGATTTCAATTAAGTATTTACAAAACACGAAGTATTAAGGACCAGCACAGACCTCACAAAGAGGAGTTCTGAAGCATGTAGTATACATATGGTATGGAAGCACACAAACAAAAAAGTGTGAAATATTTTAAATTTTTTGAACTAGGACATGCTTTACAAATAAATAAAATTGAAAAATAAAGAGGGGAAAAAAAGAAGTCTCAGTACCTGGACAGTCTCTCCAAGTAGACTTTTCACTGGTAAAAAGCCTCTTCAAAAGGAATGCCTTTGTTATCAAAGAATAAAATATTATTAAAATACAAGACAACACCACCTTTTTATATTATGTCACAAGCTCTACACCGAAGTATTTTTGCATGTTTTTAGAAGAGTGTCAAGCTGCCTACCATTTAGAACAAGACTCTGAGCCTGCCCTGTTTACTGACTTTTCCCCATCAAACCAGCTACAAAGGTGGCCTCATAACTACATTCAACACCATTGAGTTTGAACCTCAAATACACTTCTAATACACACAGAGCGTATTGGCATATACACCTCCAGACTCACAGGACTGCTGTAATGAAGGCACAAATATTTTTCAGTATAACTGATCAGTAGTATGAGACATCTCTAGTGACCAACACAAACCCCTTCAGTAGTTAACAAGCCCACCTCTTTTAACCATTGGAAATAACAACCTGCAGATCAGGTTAAATCTTATGTATCTCCATATCCCTGCTTTATCATCAACACTAATGCTGCAATTAAAAAAAAGAAATGCTCTAAGTTACAGAGAAGGAACAATGAAAGAAGAAATTTCATGAAGCCAAGTCTTAGGTTTTCTAATTACTTTACAAGATGCCATTTCAGATATTTTCAGCACCTCAGAAACAGCTGGTTCAACTTTCACTGCTTTCCTGACACACTCACCTTGTTCTCCCATTACAGATTTTTTGCACACCCTTCTAGTAATTCACAGCAGGAGCAGGAGCAGCAAGATCTGTTTGATTCCTTCCTCCTTCCCTAGCTGGAACTCAATTCACTTTTAAATATGCTTTAATTACCTAATTTCAATGAAGTTTAACTACATCACCTGAAAAAATATTTATCTACATGAACACTTAACATGTAAAAGACTTGGCACTGCCTTTAAAGAGCTGGCTGGTTCTACTCTTTACTCTCTCCAATCCTCCAAATAAAAGACTTGCAGTTCTAACAGCAAAGACCAGACACTCTGTATCTGATTCTAAGACCACAGAACTAGAGAGAGCCATGCTATGGAGTACAATTCACAGTAAAATACTTCTTTATTTTTTGTTTGCCACATAAACAAATGGCACTTCATCCTGTGGTACAAGTCTTTTGGTGGGATCAGAGTTAAGAGTGGCAGAGGTTTTATGACATTATACACATCAGAGATGCAAACGATTCCACAATGTCAGTTGATTGACCCAGTTACCTTCCAGTTCATGATCAGATTCACTCTGCTACATGATTTAAGTATGTCCCATATCCGTGGACAAGGCCTTCAATCAGACTGAGACCTATCTGCAGAATCTGATCTGTATTTAAGAGGAGTCACGAGCAGGTTACCAGAAAAAGCAATCTGGTCCATGACTGCCTGTCGCTACGAGGTGCTCCTACAAGACTGAAGAGCAGTCACAGCTAAACAAACTGCTCCAGCAGAACAGATTCAGCCTACAGGTCCTACATCCACCCAGCAGTCAGAACTGCCCTGAAACAGCATTGCAAGGAGCATAAGCACGTTATCAGGAATAAAATATGTATTTCAATTATTCTGCTAATTAGGACTTTAAAAGTATGATTTTTCCCCTTTTAGTACACAGCAAATCTTGTCAGCTGTGAAAATCAACTACTTCAAATATTTCTAATACAGAATTACAAAAAAAAAAAAAAGCAGACATTGTGACACAGTATTACCCTTAAGGGCAGGGAATTTAAGAGATGTGAAAGGATTATGATTAAATTTGTATCTGATCTTTTCCTCCTTCCCTTTTTAATGCATTCCTGATTTTGAAGTTACTCCGGCTTGGATCAGCCTGCTGCATTTCCTCAAACCAATGTCCTTCTGCAAAATTATAGTTCAAAATCAGCCCATGCCCATCCCTACTTTTTTACAGAGATTTTGTCTCCTCCACACTTAAATTGTGAAATCAAAATACAACCGATCTTCAATTTTTTTCATATTTATTTTAACTCCAAATATGCAAAGAACAAATTTTTGGCTCACTGATTTTAAACCATTCCTATAATAAAGGCATCTTACCTGCACAGGTGCTATCACTGCACAAGGGCCACCTTCAAATTGTTCTAATGCAGTTGATTCAGAGTCGCTAAAGACAAATCCTGTCAAATGAAAAAGGATTTTATTTAATGAAATATGTAAACAAGCATGTATACTCCTTCCCTAACAGAAATGACACCTGATTTATTCACCTTTAAAAATCAGGTTTTTGTTTCCTTGATAATGTAACTGCATATGGTTAAACTATCTGAAGCAAAAAAGTCATGAATATAGATGAAAGGACAGAAATTAATTATTGATATCTGCAATTAAATCATGACCACAAAGGTCCAAAAGCTAGGGTTTTCAACAAAAGAATTTCTAACTTAAACCATGGTTTTTATTTTATGATAGTTTATTTCTTATCAATAAATTAAAATTTGTGTATTATTTTGTCTACATATGTAATAAAAATACACCTTGGAACCTTCACCGAACACATATAATGTACTTCTATTCCTGATGAATGGCACAGTATGCCCCCCACTGATCTCATTTTTGACCTATCAGTGCATGAAATATGCTGAGTAGCTTAAATATTCACTTACAACCCCCGAATCAAACCTCTTCATGGTATTCTTTCACAGAAGAAACACTACATTTACTGAGATGCAACACCACATATTTTTCCCCTCCACCTTTAAAGCCTTTGTATTTCAGAATTATCTTACATAATAAAGCAAATACTGGAGCAATTACTGCAAAATTGTTTCATTACCACCTTGCCCTTAAACTTGTCTTTAAGACAAGGTGATTCATAGCTTTCATTTCTCATGGATAAATGCACATACAATTACCTTGATGAAGCTGACACACGGCAACTTAGAGTGAGTGGTGTTTTGCATTATCCTTTTAAGTAATGGTAAGATTGTGCCAAAGTCATTCTAGTTCACTGTAATCTAGAAACCATGCAACTGTAGTCAGCAAGTAACCAGCAAACACAAGCAAGTGGAGGCAGGCAGAAAAGGGATGGATACACATGCATTTTGTCATAGACTGACAGTGCCAGTCTCAGCAGAAAGAAAGTCCAATGCTACTTTCCCACAATTTCTCCTCTTCCCAATTCTGTACTGGGAATGTAGGATTACATGCTGCCACAACAAAAAGCATCTCTAAGCCCTGGATGTGAATCTGAACTGAGGAAATGCATCCCCCCTCAGTACAGCATGGCAAGTACATCATTCCAAGCAGCAAGAGATAGGATAACTGCATGTTTTGTATGCCATACTTCATCACAGAATACTAGTTGTTTCACAGCAATGTTAATTTTTTGTTTTAAAAAGGATCAGGGTAGCCATGGGGTTTCCGCTGTATCTGACCAAAGGCTCCAGGTTTATTTTTAACCATGTGTGCAAATGTGCATTACAAAAATGTATTTTATATCCAAAACCTAGGTGCCTATGTCAAGCCTACATACTTAGATCTGGCATCACCTGATGCAGCAATGAAGCTCTGTTAATTCATACTTGAACCAAAGTTTGCACTAAAGCCATTTCACCGCCCTGGTAACGTGCCCTACTAAGAAATATCATCAGTCTTTTCAACTTTCTGAATTGGTTTGCGCAGGCTTAGAATATTAAAAGGTAAGTTGTCCTCTGCTTTGAAGCGTTACTGCATGCCATCTAAGCACACTTCAACAAGAGAGCTTTTTTAGTTGTTTTAATGATTTGTTTCTGCAGAAAAACAACATACTTGGGAGTAGGACCACTAAACCACACTTAAGAAATCTTGAATTTGCTTCACATTCTTCAGGCTTCTTATAGAAGGCATGAACTGTCTCAGCTTAACCCTGCCCTGTTTTTCAAAACTGCTTCCTAAAAACAAAGAATATCGAGTGATCCACAAGAACAAATATAAATTTGAGACAGACAATGTAAAGTCGATATCACACAGAATTTCAGAGAATACAACCACAGGCAAAATACATATAAAATACCTGAGGAAACACTTCTTATTACTTAAATGCTGCTTAATGCTTAATAAATATTAAGATTCTAAAAGCTGTTAAGCGAAAAATGGGCTTCAGGCACTATGGTCTTGCTCTTTTTCAAAAGTTCTACAAAATTGGAAGTCAGCTCAAGTAAAATTTCAGAAATCAGCATTCCGAACTCCAGCGGGGTTCAAGTCTACCTCAGCCTGAAACCACACCTACTTACCTTTTTAATCCTCCACATAGTCACCTTTTGGGCAATCTCTGTAAACACTCATGAACCCCACACTCTTCCTTATGATTGATAAGAATGGAATGGCCACCCTTTAAGCTACCAAGATAAGCATCTCCACTCCAGAGTAACTTCTGCTTACTCTCTCTTAACCATTCGTATCTATCATACAGCTCTTTTCACTCAAGATAAAGTTTGAAGAAAAGATGTAATGCAACCAAAATCATATTTTTTAAAAATTAATCTGTCTGCCTTTTATCCATGAGTATAACTAGCATTGTTTCGCAGCAAGAAACATAATGTCATTACCTATGAAACGCTACATTGACCCAATTTTTTCAACACCACTACTGCTCTGCTGCTTTAACCTTTTGGGGCAGTGTGGCAGGGAGATGGAGTGGATCTAGACTGGTAGCCAGTGCACTGCCCAATATTTTGAGTAATGACACTGAGAAATCTGTCTTTATATCCTTTGTCCACTATAATTGCAGAACACAAAGTTTTGTTCTCCTTATTTCCCCATTTGGCATTTATGAAGGTCCATGTTTCTTTCTTGCATCTAATTCTTAGCTCTTCTATGTACAGTTTGCAAAATTAGTGTATGGCTTAGTTACCCATTGCTGTCCTTCATTTAATATGCCAGATCACTGTACAAAGTACCACAAAACCCATTCATTCTTCTATTACGACTACTCCACCACTTTCCCGCATCTTTTTATTACTAGCCTATTTCTAAAAAGTATTTTTCCATCCAAGACACCATAGACATAATCATCATTTCACAAAGGATGCTGTGTCTTCAGTATTTTCACTTTGCACAAACCCCAGTTCTACCAGAATGAAAGAGACAAGGGAATTAGCAAAGAGCAGACAACACTCTAACCAGGTTAGAACACCCCTTGCTGATCCAATCTAGCTATAAAGGTGCTGCATTATTCACATTTTGTCCTAGAATCACAGAACACGTTGAGTTGGAAGAGACTCACAAGGATCATCAAGTCCAACTCCTGTCCCTGCACATGACATCCCAGGATTCACATCATGTGCCTGAGGGTGCTGTCCAAAGGCTCCTTAACTCTGTCAAGCTTGGTGCTGTGACCACTTACCTGGGGAGCTGTTCCAGTGCTCAACCACTGTCTGGTTTTTCAAACCTTTTCCTGATACCCAACCCAAACCTCCTCTGACTCAGCTTCACACTGTTTTCTCAAGTCCTGTCACTGGTCACAAGAGTGAAGAGATGAGTACCTGCCCCTTCACTTCCCATCATGTGAATGTTGAAGACTGCAATGAGGTCTCCCCTCAGTCTCCTCCAAGCTGAACAAACCAAGTGACTTCAGCCACTTCTCACCATGGAAGCACATTTCTTTTTCTCCTTTGGGATACAAGAACTGCCTGACGGAAACACTAGAGTAACACGTTATTACCCAAGTATGAGGTTTACAACACATCTTAATGCTTCATTCTTTCTCTAGCACTAGGAATAGAATGATACACATTTTGCCTGTGGCTTTGGGTTTTCCAAGCATATCTTTACAGTAAAATGAAACTTCTGAAATTTTCTGTGGGGAGAAAAACTCTCAACAAACAAAAAACATTTTCCTGCCCACATAAAGGAAGGCGCATTTACTAGAGCAATATCACAACAAAACTCCACTGAATGGGTTGTGGATAAAGAGACAGGAAGTCCTGTAAGGGATTGAGGAATGTATACAAACCACCTGGTAGGCTACCACTAAATTGGGCAACTGTAAGCTGGAAGAGAATCCAAACAAAATGGACCTTTTTACACTGTATGTTATCCATATACACATAAACTGCACTTCCCACTATGTTTTTGCAGTTAAATGCTTGTTTGAGGAAGACCATTCCATAGCTTTCTTTCCGAAGACCAGTGAGAACACAGCTTATGTAATTGTGAAAGGATAGTGTGCCCAAGTCTGCCAGATATTTATATTGGATAGGTATGATGCCTCATGTCTTGGGGATGATCTGAAGAGCAGTCTCATGCATGAAATTTGTCCCTTGGATCAATGGAGAAATTTACTCCTAACATAGGTATGTTCCTTTAGGGTTCAGTCATCTTCTCGGCTCCTTCCCAAGCCCTCATATCTATGCCAGGAAACACCAAAGAGCAGATTGAAGCTTTGCACTATGTTCCTGGGTCTGCTTTGAGGATTCTGGTAAACAGAATCCACAAGGTCCAAACTGCAAATTCTGCTGCAATCATAAAGAAAAAAAATTCTGTAAAGAACTCCACACGAAAACCCTCACAACAACTTTACAGCCGTGCCTTTGTTTAATCTGGAATAAAACCAATATATTTAAAGTTGCCAATGCAGAAACCTAAGGGAATTACTGCCACCAACTTCCAACAGCACATCCACATGAGCTAGGTCAGTTGTCCAAACTGATCGCAAATCAGCCCATCTTCAAATGAGTATGATGGCCAATGAGTTTGGTGCCTAACAAGATTCCTGGAATGCGCTGCCTTCACTAAGAAACTGACAGCTATGAGTCTTACGTTCCTCAATACTCTCCCTAGTGCCTACTTTTCTTTCCAAATGAAAATCATAGCTCTCAACTTCCAAAGCGTCTGAGAAAGGATCAGACAATGTTCAGCAAGTAACTCAAACAATGCCAGTGATGGCACTACAATCAAAAGAAATAAACACAAAAAAATCCAACACCAAACTAGTTGTTTGATGCTTTCAGCACTTTTTATGTGAAGCAGGGTCTATCTTTTAAACTTTCAAGTCTTTGGAAATAATAAAGCTTGATACATTTGTTTGGGGTTTTTTTTCTTTGAAATCTTGATGAGTCAGTGTTGATGGGCCTCCTTTGCAGCAAGTAAATGCTGCAGAACTTTTTCAACACAACAGAAACTGAAAGCTGGGTGAAAGTATTATGCAGCTACTGAAGGTAAGTGACTGGAATTGACTGTTTTGATTCTCAGCACAAGACCTCCCAACAGTCTAACTTAATGTCATGAGGTTTTGGTACACAAAATTGTTTATACTGAGAAGGATATAGAGAAGGGAACAGATGCACTACACATTCTAGTCACAGGACTTTCCCTAAAAACTGATTGGAAATAGCAGCTGCATTGCAGAAGCCACCAAGAACTCCAGAGACCTTTTCCATTAAACCCTCACTCGATCACAAGTAGAGCACATTATAACACACATTTCAATAAATTTTGAAATTGCTAAAATTTCGCATACAAACGATCTTTAAAACTTCAATTGTGGCAATCCAACATTACCAGTTAAAGAAATAATTAAGCTTTTTAACACTAAATCTTCTTTTCTGACTTTGCACACACCTTGTACTGAAACTGCAACATTACCAAAACTGAAAGAGATATTTCAGAAAATAATTATATTTCGATAACCAATTTTGTTAGTAAAAGCAATGGCTTTGCTGTGCCCACTTAAATTCTAGATCTTGGAAGGAATTTGGCTTTTTTCCCTAAATATTTATCACTGAACTATCTGAAGACAGATAAACCTAGGGAAAAACATATGAGTCTGGTAATGAACTGTGTCCAGTAATGGGCAGCAGCTAAGCAGTTCCCAAATTTACTGAAACTATGTAGATGACAACACCCTTGATTTAAAAAAAAAAAAAAGGCAATGAACACAATGAACACAGAACACTACAAAACTTCTGTTTCAAGCAACTTTAACCTGAGACCTGGATGCATCTTTTTTTTTTTTTAATCTATAAATTCCACTATCACTTATGGATTTTCTCCAGGAATCAGCAGTTTTATCATGAACAGGAATAATTATTAGAATTCCTCAAAGCCCACAGTAAGTTATAGAAAAGGCTATTATTCCCTTCTTTCAGCCAGGACAGGTACACAGACTGATTCTTTGCACATAATTTTTATAGGTAAGCACTGCAATTGCACTTTTAAGGATCACCAGCAAGCCTCCATCAAGAAGAAATCATGCATTGGCTGTACAACTTAAATACAGAAAAAACACCTTACAAATACCGCAGGTTCCAGCGTTACTGCTGCTTTATCTCTTGACATGTCCTAATACTGGCATGCACCTGCACCCATGGACATATAACCAGTTTAAAAAACAAATCTGTGGGTATCTGTCCCAAGCCTGGCCCCGCTTTTGCCAAGTCTATTTGTGACTCACATAGTTTTTACAAAAAAACTAAAAGCAAAGCACAACTTATGTTCGTTTCCACAAGCTATGTAAAATCACGACACGAGACGCTGTAGTTATATTTAATAAATTCAGATCCTTTTCTACACAATTTTAAGTTCCTGTGGAGACGTGTGGCTAAAGACGACCACGCTGCAAAACCCAAAATAATTGTTTAGCAAGGGAAGCTGCCGCATCATTTTCCCGCGTGGGCCAGCGCCGAGGTGCCGCTGACACAGGCACACGAGCAGTGCCCAGGGCACGGCGCCCCTCAGGTACACGGACCCACAGAGCGGGGGCGGCGGGGGGAGCTGCGGGTGTGCCCCGACGGGCGGGCCGGGGCAGCGAGGCGGGAAGGGCCGGCGGGGCGCGGGGCACGGCGCACGCAGGTACCTTGCGCCCAGCGGCAGAAGATGGTGTCGGCCAGCCCGCGGGGCCCGGCCTTCTTGCCCCACACCAGGTGGACGAGCTCCTGGCCCGCCTCGGACATGGCGGGGCGGTGGCGGCCCCGGCGCCGGGCGGGCGCGGCGGCTCCGACGGCTCCGGCGGCCCCTGCGCAGCAGAGGGAGGGGCGGGGCCGCGCGGGCGGGGCGGGGCCGGCCGGGCGGGGCGGGGCGGCCCTTCCGCTTCCCCAGCAGGCCCTGGTGCTTCCGCGGGCCCGGAGGCGGGCACGGGGCGTGTGAGGGTGGTCGTTATTCTGACAAATCCGGGATGGAGCTGTTCCCTTAGGGAGAAGGCTTTCAACCTGAAAGTTCCCCTGATCAAACTGTTGTGTATTCGCACTTGGAATTCTTTCTATGGTGTACAGCCGAAGTGGAGCCGCGGTGTTGTTCCCACTTTCTTCAACAATTACTGTACCGGTAGGGCTGGAAGGGAGCTCTGGAGATAGAATTATAGAATCATCGGCATTAGAAGAGACCTTTACGAGCATCAAGTCCAACCATCACCCAGCACTACCAGTGTAACAGATAAACCACATCACTAAGCGCCACATCCAGACACCCCTTAAACACTATGGGCATGGTGGCTCCACCACCTCCCTAGGCAACCTATTGCAATGCCTGACCGCCATAACGATGAAAAAGATTTTTCTAATAATCTAATCTGAACTTCCCCTTTGATAATTTCCAGATCAATTTGTCCCAGCCATTGCTAAGGCAGAGTCACCTGGAGCCTGTGACACAGGAAAGTGTCCAAGTGGGTTTTGAATGTCTTCAGAGAAAAACTTCATGGCCGCCCTGGGCAGCCTGTGCCAGTGCTCTGCCACCCCCAATGTAAAAACTTTCTGCTTCATGTTGAGGCAGAACTTTTTGTGTTTTAGTTCATGGCCATTGCTCTTCATCTTGTTGCTGGGCACCACTGAAAAGAGCCTGGCACCACCCTCTTAGCATCTACCTTTGAGGTATTTATATGCATGGATGAAATTCCTTTCAGTCTTCTCTAGACTGAATAGGCCCAGTTCCAACAGTCCCTCCTTGTACGAGCTCCAGTCCATTAATTATTTTGTATGGCCTACCACTGGACCCTCTCCAGTAGTTCCTTGTCCTTCGTCATACACTTAGTGCTTTTATAAAGATTGAGCATATCGAGGCTATTACATGTGCAATCATTCTGAATTAAATAAGCAAATAGCCAATATCGAGCGTGTTTCTGAGTTTTCTGACATGTAATACCACAAATTGATCAGAAGATGGGGTGGTTGTACTTCTGATTTTTAAACGTTTTCAAGTATATGCACAGTTAAACATTTTTCGAATAATTACTGACAAGTCATCAATTTTCTTCAATATCGATTAACAGAATGGATTCTGGGAATAAGTAATGCAATCATAATGGACACTTTTTGATTTTTAGCATAAAGAAAGCACTTCAAACAATGGAAAGGAATTTAATTAGTTAAAGGCATCATGACAACAAAATCAAGTTCTTTACATACAAAGTCCATTGTGTCTTTTGAATCAATAATGCAGTAAAATGCAAATTTTGTTGTAGTACTTTGAGTTTAACACAAGGTATATGAGACTTGGAATTGTAAACATCCCATGAGCAGGAGGAAAATACCAAAGTACATTTATTTTAAAGTGAGTTGTTGTATGTACATGTGAAGTATTTCAGAAAAGTAATAATCAAAATGGTGCCAGGGTGCAAGTCTGAGTCAGCTCAACAAATTTCAGATTATATCCATTAATAGAACAGCTTCACAAGTCAGAGGAAAGAAGTGTAAGTTTTACGCCAGCTCTTCAAGTTCCTGAGCTTGTTGTAGAAAAGAAAATTTATATTGTCATGGATGCTCCGGGTGCAATCTGAAAAACAATTCAGTAGAGAGAGGGAAGAAGGCACTGTGAAACAAGGATGCTGAACCTGCAATGGGGTGATGGCCACCACTGTATGGCAGAGGACTTGTTTGGCACCACCCAAAAGCACCAAAAATCTGAAGAAGCTCCTCCTCCACTTCCATCTCTGGTGTCTTGGATCATCACTTCAAGAAAGTGCAATGAAGGGCAATGAAGCCAGCGAAGGGTTTAGAGAGTGAGTCATGAAGAGTGGCTGAGGGAGCTGGGGTTGTTTTGCCTGGAGAAGAGGAGGCTCAGGGTGGGCCTTATCACTGTCTACAGCTACCTGAAAGGAGGTTGTAGCCAGGTGAGGGGTTGGCTCTTCTCCCAGGCAACCAGTGACAGGATGAGAAGACATAGTCTCATGCTGCCCCAGGATGGGTTCAGGTTCGACATCAGGAAGAATTTTTTATGGGGAGGGTCGTCAAGCATTGGAGTGGACTGCCCAGGCAGGTGGTGGAGTCACCATCCCTAGAGGTGTTCCAGAAACGGCTGGAGGTGTCACTCAGTGCCATGGTCTAATCAAAGGTTGGACTTGATCCTGAAGGTCTTTTGCAGCCTAAATGATTCTATGACTCAGCGGTGATTGTGGAAAGCAAGTTAATTAGCATGCCCTTTGATTTCATAGGTACAAACAGGTATTCACAGTGAAACTTTTCCATATGTAAGGAAAAGCTGAGTCACAACCTGGAGAGCTGTGAGCCAGAAGAGATTCCACAGTTTAATTTGCTGTAAATTAAAGTGCAACAAATTTACTCTGTCACCATAGAGTGGAAGAATGCTTATCAGCTTCAAATCTGTGATTACAAACCTGCTGGTGACCTAGCAACTCATATCTCCTGTAACATCACAATATAAAATTAAATCTATATTTCGAACCCGAGTTAGAATGACAAATTGCCACATTTTGGTGCAGTAGCACTATTTTTGTGTAGCAGTGACTGGTTTGCAGCTAAATGCCTTGTGCTGTGTAGAAATGCAATTCACCAGCAACTGATGTGAACGCTTATATTGCTAATTTGATCTGTATAGTTTGATATGAGAAAACACATTTTCAGAGTTACTCACAATACTGGCAAAAGCAAAGACAGTAATGAGACACACAAGATGTTAAGTGATTTGACCCATCTTGATTTGGTTGGCATACAGCACACAGAATTCAATATAGACAAATAAAAATTAATTCATCTAGGAACAAGGGAGCAATTCTGGGGATATGTGCCAAGTGGAACAATCTGTCATGTGCTGGTTAGGAAAAGCGTTGGGAAATTATTTTGGAAAGACCATGAAATATCACTGAAATCATTAGCCTCACTAATACAAATGGTAAAAATCAAACTGTATATCACCTGTAGCAAACAACACTGATGTTTGCTAAGCAAATGAGACTCTGGATGTCATTGATTTCTTATAAGTGTTGGGCATTCATAAGATAATGATATGTTGCATATGCCTACCAAAGATTTGGATAGGAAGCTTTGTGTGTGAATTTGTGTAGGTAGTTGAATTTCAGTTAGTGAGGAGAAAAAAGGATGATTAGTAGAAACTACAAGCTCAGTTGTACAATAGCACATTGGCAGCTATGCTGGATTTCAGAAATAAATGTTAGTGGATTGAAGTCAGAGCTCCAAACAAAGAGACTGCAAATGTGCATACTACTACATCAAAATAATATTTTCTAAAATTATGAAACTGGTGTTTAAATCCTTGAGCTCTGGGATGTAAAAACTGTACCATTAAGTCAGGGCTTCATGGAAGATAAACAGCAGATTTTGGGTCTTTAAGTCATTAAAGTATTTAGAGGTGTGTAAACAGAGAAAGATTGAAAATTACTGCTCTGCAACATTGTTTGGTTATATGATGAATAGTATGCATAGACTTTAAACTGCTTTTTCAAATAGATTATCTTAAATGCAGGCTTTTTCCTTTTTTAAATGTTGGACTGCCATCATGTGGTTGGTTTGGTGACTTAAGGTGTACTTTGTGCACTGCAGCTAATTCTCTCTGCAGGCTGGTGTTGTGGGTTTGGGATTCTAGGAAAACATAGCAGATACGGTTCTCTCCCTTTTAATCTCTAATCCAAACTCACGTAGAGTAGCTTGATTCTGTTGGTTGCAGTATGTTACATCTTGGAACGGTTTTCTGCTAGACAGAAGGAGTAGGTAAAGAGCATAAGCATATAGCCTCTAAGTGTGCAGTCCCATTTGGTTTACTTAATATATTTTTTAAGAATTAAATCTCTTAATGAAAATTTTGGGATTAATTGAGAATTTATGGGTTTACTGCTGTGAGCTGTTGACAGACAGCAGTACAAGCTACAGACACTGTAGATTTTTGCTAGACAAATCTCAGTAAAGTTCATCTACACTGAGATAGTTTTACCTTACTTACCTTTAAAAAAGCTAGCTTGGATGGTAGGAAAAACAAATATATTAATTAATGGCAGGCTACTTAATCTATACAGATCCAAAGAGAATTGTAATGGTGTTGTATTACTAAATTGTTCTGAGGAGGTAGAAGTGAGTATTGAAGTTTTCTACGGTTCCCTTTTCTGTTTACGCCCATCTTTTAATTACCTCACTCTGTCCTTCTGCCCTCTCAACCCAACAAAACAAAAATCAATGTATCAATCAGATCTGTATAGAAAAAATGTTATTAAGAAGTTGAAACATTGTGGTAGACTAGAAAATGCTGTTGAACCAAATCATTAAAATGTTTAGTTGTTTACCTGTTGGGTTTGGTTGCCTATTTCCTGCTGGTGTGAATGTATCTGGACTTTGTTTATAGTGCAACATGAAGTACTATATAACTATCTGCTTTCAGGGTGATCTCTGAGAATAAATTTTAATATCAGAAGTCATGCTCAAAAGTCCATTGTGTGTACCTTTGTGTCTGAGGAATGATGAATATCACCAGCTTACAAAATGCTGATTATTCCGTGCCTTGTAGCAGAGGTAAGTTTTGGACTGCGACTGACATTGATTCTTCCAACGAGCTTTTAGTGAAGAGGTAAAGGTAATTGTAGTAGCAGTGATGGCAAAGTGGTGATGGGAAAAATTGCTGATCTCTGTTTTGTTCTGAGGTCACACAGTGAGACAATATATGGAAGAGACAAGAACATGGTCATGCTTATCTGCCCAGTGTACCTATCCTGAATTGGGGTGGCCTAACAGGGGGTTTTGTCTGATGAAGGAAAAGGTCCTCCGATCTAGAGCAGAGTAAGATACTTTCTGCCAGGAAAAAGACTGGGAGGAAAATTGGGACCCAAAATTTAAATTCTTCAGGTGTCAAGGGACATCCTATGGCCCTGACACTTTTGTGGTCCCTTTTGTCTCTCCATAGGCCTCCTTGTTTTGAGAAGCAGGTAAAACTTTTATTTTGACCTCTGTATCAGGTCATGTATTCTCTGAGAAGATAGAGTCCAAGTCTAAGAAACAGAAAGCTCTTGTGTTTCTTATTTTCTCTTTTGAAATGATGAATTAGTGTTAGGTGGAAAAATTTCTTAATTTACTGAGTCCTACTGAAATTATAGAAGAGAGCAAAAGGGCGAAGTCATAGTAGATATTTGCCCTCAGAATCTGCTGATGAGACTAAACAAGCCAGTGATTGTCCTGTGCACATGAATGCTTGTCCTGTGCCCATGACATCTTTGTGGAATGGGAAGGAGCTTCTGGATAATCACAACTTTCTTTGATAGCAAGGCAAAAAAGAGTTTTTTCTTGTGTAGATACCATACATATATTGTGTCTCAATGCTATAGACAATGGATTAGTTTTAGGTAAGCTGATTAAAACTGCTGGAGCTAAAACTCTGTCATTTGCAGAAACACCAGTGAGTGAATATCCCTGTACTCCTAGTACAATCTACATCAGAACTTAACCATTCTACTCACTGTTGCATTTCATTTAGGATTCATAAGTGTATGGAAGAAGAAAATGGACTATTTCAGAAACAGTCATTTATTCATTTTTTCCAAGTTACCATGGCATTTTCATGTTGTTTAAAGACAAGAGTAATCTTTCCCTCCCAAAGCATCCTGAGGTTCTCTATTATTTTCAGATAAAATGATCTTACAGAGACTTGTAAATTTAAACATCCATTATCCTTATGTGGTCACTCAGTGTGTAGATCTCAGCAAATGCTTTGGATTATGGACTTCAATTTTTTGGGAGAAGAAGATTAAAAAAAAAGGCATTGTAATTGGCATGGGAAAAAAGTCTTTAATTATTAAGACTACTAGTAGTATAATTAAATTAAGGATGTCAAGTTCCAACACAGTAATACTAATAGTGTATCTCTGGCATTATTAGTTAGAAGTGGCTCAGGCAAGCTTAAAGCTCAATTATGCAGTGAACTACATAACTTGCTTTGCAGTCAGTATCCTCTGGTTAATTGCAGAGTTTACCTAGCAATTACCATACACAAAAGGAAAGATAAAAGGTGTTTAGATTAATCAAATTTAGTAATGTGAACTGCATTTCAAACGAAAAAGTCATTTGGTACGAGGAACTGAATTTTTGATTTCAAAAAAGCTGAATGGAAATATATTAATTGTACTGAAATGTTAAAATAATTAAGTATGCATTATTTAGTCAAAATTAAACAGGAAAGTCCCAGTCTTCTGAAAGGACTGGTTTCCAGCAGAAGATGCCATCAACATCTTTAGACTAGCTTTACTTCTTTTTATATTGGAAAGTTGGTTTGACTGAGGAAGTTTTGTTTCCAAGCAGGTGATGTGTTGGGAGAAGGAAGAGGTGGTTCAGATGGCTGATAGGAGAAAACAAAGATACTCAGAAAGTGGTCTGTACTAAAGGGGTAGGCACCTCCTTCTCTAAGTGTGGCAATCAAAACCATTTGCCCATTTAAGTGTCTTGCTCTCTATTTTTCTTACTTTTACAGGTTTTCTGTTTTAACACAAACTCCTTTTTTTAAAAAGCCTGGCACAGTGTTCTCATCTTCCCTTTATCTTCAATACTTCTGTTTAATAATGCTTGTCTTTTTCATAAATTTTCCATCCTAAACAATTGTTTTGTCTCTTCACTATTAATCTAAATGTTACTGCTTTTTTTATTCTTCTGACAATCTATTTCTTCATGTATGATGTTGTGTCCTTCTGATTTGTGATGAAAATTCATTATTTCATCTCTTTTCACAGAGGCAGCTAAAATTCCCATCTACTTACGTATTAATACTCTCTGTGCAAGAATATGTGGGTTCTTTGGGCCTGCAATACGTGTCTGCAGTGCAACCTTAAAAAGTATCACATGTGTACGATGTTTTAAGAATACCGAAGGAAGAATGCAAGGATCAAATTCAAAAGGAGCACCCATATTGGGAACACTGATTTGTTCAGAGGAGATGCTGGGCAGTACTAAGAAAAGCGCCTATCAAATGAGAAAATTCAGGGAAAGAGGGTTCATGAATAACTTCATTATTGAGTTGAGATTGCCTTTTCTTTCATCAAAAGATGAATTCCTACTTTCTCTTTATAAAATGTTATCGTCACACCAAAATAAATCATGGGATTTTATACATCATTATATTTATATATAACTTATTTCTGTAGACTGTGTGTGCATGCATCATGCATTCAAGTTCAACCTGTGGAAGAATGCAACCCGTGGTTGCTTTGGATCATTAACTGTTTTTCCGTATTTGAATGAAAATTCTTTGCCCAATAGAGGGTGTTGTAGTTCTTAGAATAGCTAGAGTATTGCTACTTAGCTTAACTAAATTTGGTGAAAAAAATCCTCAGCACATTCGTGTGGTTAAGAAATTAAGGGTCAGGGAGTTTTACTGATTTATAGTAGCTAAACATCTGCTTTGGAATACGCAAAGTGAAGGATTCAAATTTATGGTTTCCCACAACAACCATGACTTGCCTCTGTTTTACATACTGTTGGCATTTTTACTGACGACTTTTATTCTTGAACATATAAACCGTGTTAGACTTTGGGTTGTTTATTTTCTTTTAAATTTCTTCCCAAACAAAATTACGCTGATATTTTTCTCTTCCCATTCTCTTATTTTTTTAAAACCCAGAAAAATAAATACTGCTAAAATCTAATAACCTCTCTCCTGTCATTCTAAGCAGCAATTGATAGACGTGAAAGCTTCAAGAGAAGATTTTGATCTAGAATTGTCTAGATTAAGGAGGAACATATCCTTAATACCTCATTCCTCTTTCAGTTAAAAACTGTGTAGATGAATAGGAGCATTTGCTCAACACTATATTTGTTTGTTACTTAGAACTCTCTATTTCTGAAATAAAATACTTGGAATGATTCATAGTTCCTACAAACCATAACTGCAAGTATTAGAAATGTTTTGGTTTTTTAAAATTTTGCAATGAGATGGAAATAAACAACCTTCCTTGAGTTGTACAACTTCAGTTTTCTTTGGGTTTTGTGAAACGAACAATTCCAGAAAGTCCTGAGCCTATTAAGAAGTGTTTTTTTCTTCTCTTCTTGGTTTCCTCCTGCCTCTTTGAAATATACGAAGTAGCTTTGGGTATAACATGTCATTAGAAACCTGAAAATTAAGGCTTAAAAGAAAACTGCTCATTCAGCACAACAGTGGGACTGCTGCTGCTAACACTGCTTTAAGAAAAATAATCAGCAGATAAATTTAAAGCATTATGGCAACTCTCATCTTAAGATGGCTGGCTGTGGAAAACAGAGGAGACAGTCTGATATTCAAGCATCTTGTCACTTGAGTCACTAGAAATGGTTGAAATTTGAATGCTTGTTATTAAATTGTAGGAAACTGGTAGTGTCAGAGCCTGTTCTGCAATTTGACATATGGTACATTCTTGCATGGTGTTTTACAGAACTTAGCATTACATGAAGTGCATATGGATGGGTTTCAAAATCCATTTGCCTCTCCTATTGCCTCACTAATTTTTTTTGCTTTAAAAATCTTCATAAGCAGTCAGCATTAGCATATTTTCAGCAGCATCACCTATGTACAGCGAAATCCTGTGCAGCTTCACTCTGTAGCAGTGCAACTGAAAACAAAACTCAGGAGCTCATCGGGAGATGTGAATGTAAGTCAGTGCTGCGATGACTCACATGACGAGAGAGAAACGTTTTTGGCTTGGAACATTTTTCATATGACATTGAAAAGAAAAATCAATGTGTGGCTTAGCACAGCAAAATTTTTAATGAGCTTTGTGTATTTTAGTGAAGAAATCTGTTCATTTCAAGCAATGAGTGGAAAGGACATATACTCTAAATCTTGCCTTTCTGAACTTCCAGTGTTGCATTTGCATAAAAACTTGCTACAACTCTCAGAGAAGATGACAATCCTGACTCCTTTTTTTTGAGTTTTAGAGGGCATCATGTTTACAATGAGCAGAAGCATTGGGGAAAGATAAGTCTCCCAACAAAATTTCAGAAGAAAATGCAAGGCCAGCGGGCAACTAACTGGTTCTGGCTTCCCAGATTTCTAGATTTTTATTTTCTAATTTACATCAGTTGGAAACAGTTGCCATGGATCTGCTTCCTATGTACTCTGGCCACCTCTCATCTCTGATAAGCTTTCTTTACCTATACATCTTTTGTGCCATGTGGTTTGGGAGGGTCATCTGCCTTCTATTCTGTGATGAGATTACCAGCTAAGCCATTAAGAGGTAATGGATGTTGTATTGCAAGGCCTTTAAGAAATGTACATAGTGCTGCTACAGCCAGACTGGTGAGCTGAATAAATAGACAGTATGATGGGTAGAAAATCAGTTCAACCATTGTACTCTAACATAGCAATCACTGGTACAAATCTCACCTGGCAGCAAGGTATGAGTTGCTTGCCTCAGGGACTGATACCAAGCATGCTTGTTCTCCATCCAGCTTGGATGACTGGATCAAGTGCATCCTTTGCTGGTTTGAAGATAGATGAATTGGGAAGTGTTCAGTACATTGGAGTGCAGGGCTGCTGTTTAAAGGAACTTTGTCAGGCTCCAGAAATGGTCTGTCAGGGAACTCAGGAAAATCACCAAAGGAGAATACGAAGTATGGAATAAACCCATGGAACAGAACAGGGAAGCACTGGCTGGCTGGGAAGAAGCTTTGTACAAAAGGACTTGAGGCCTCTGTGGGCAGTGAGTTGCACTCAGTCAGCAGTGAGCTGCACTTCTAGCAAAGAAGGGCAGCTACATTGTGGGCTGTGCTAGGAAGACAGTAGCCAACAGCTGAAGAGAAATGGTGGTTCCTTCCCTCAGTCTAGCACCTGTGGGGCCACATCTCTAGTGCTGTGTCCTGTTTTGGGCTCCCCAACAGGAAAGAGATATTGACATAGTGGAGCAAGTGCATCAGAGAGCCATTTTGATGTTTAGGGGGCTGTTCCACATGATGTACATGGTGTGTTTTTTCTGTCCTAAGTAGAGAAGGCTAATGCTCTATATGCCTCCCTCAATAGGAGAGTGTTGAGAAGACAGAGTGAGACTCTTCTCAGAGCAGCACAGTGGGAGGACAAAAGCCTGTGACCAGAAGTTAGAACACTGGAACATTGGAAATCCATTGCCTGTATAGGTTGTGGAATCTCCACCCAAGAAGACTAGCCACTCTTGACTAGCCACTGCCTTCAGCATTTGGATCTGAATAGACTTACACTGAGTAGGATGTTGGTGTGTTTTCCAGTGATTCCTTCCAACTGACCTGATTCTGTCTAAGGTAGTCATTGAATGCATGTGGACTGATGCCAGTAAAAGAGATTTCTCTCTCTTCATTCATATTTTTGAAGTGACAGGTATAGGTCAATGGAGTTTTGTTTAGCAGGGAACAATATAAAAATGAAACAACTAAAATGAAAGAAGAAGAAATCAGTTGTGGATTTTCATTTGTATATTGTGTTGCTTGAGTATTAGAAGTGTATGAACAGTATTATATGTATTTCACTTCCTCTATGTCATCTTGCTATTTCATTTGATAATTTCTCTCATAAGAACTTCACAGTAATTGCATTCACTTTCATGTTGCAGATAATCACATCATGTAATTGTTTGCTTACACCAATGGTGATCCAGCTGAAACCTAGACTTTTTGCTTTTCCTGATCTGCTTTCTTTTTTCCTGTAATTTCTGATTCCCAAGCTAATAGTGATGATGATGGTGATGACGATATATACTCCTTCTGCTGAGAGAATTTTATTAGTAATTTTGAAGTCTCGTCTTCGATAGATAGAGAGGTGAAGTCATTTTATTGTAGCAACAACATAGAGATAGTATAAATTGTATACCGAGTGCTTTGATTAACAGCTTAGCAGTTTCCTACTTGAACTGAAGCATCTTGATGCTTTCTCACTATGTTACTAGATAGAAAATTAACAGGCTTTGAGATTTGCCCCCACTGACAGTCCAGTATTTGAAAGCTTAAAAGAGAAATGTTTGTATGCAAGCTAGTAATTAGTTATGGAATCATCTTTGTTCTCTCAGGCTAATACCCCAGAGAGGAAAAGCACCAATATAAAAACAGTGTGCAATGTATGCTCAGATCTAAAGTCTGACTTCAGGTTGGCTGTTGTAAATTGATAATGAATCTGTTTCTAGCCTTTCTTGATTTTCTCTCTTGTAATGCTTCTCCCCAAAGTTACGTATTTCGGGTATCAAATAATTTTATTCAGAAATAAATGGTAGTTATATAGACATTATAGTCTCACTATGGGATTAAATACACAGGCAGTTCTGGGTGAAGTTGTATAAATCATAACAGTGTACTCCATCAACTTCCATTTTTATACCCATAAGATGAGGCATTAAGAACAGTTTTCACCTTGTAAAATGAAGAAAGAGAAACAATAAGAATTTATTACAGCCCATAAACAAAAGGAAAGAAAGGGAATAGAATTTAAGGAATAATGTGCTAACTCAAAACAATCCAGAGATTAATATTAAGTATATATGGTATGTACATAAACTAGTTCAGTGTAATAAATAACATGGAAAGAACTTTGTAAATCATAGGACCTAGTTTAGTTTCCACACTGTCTGTTTTATGTAATATCAACCAGGCCTTATAGGAGACTGTAGAGCTTAATTTTACTGTGCACTCCATTTAACGGGGTTTGTGTATGAAAAGATTGTGAAATAATAATGTACCAAATGTTTCCCATGTTACCCAGTGTTATAGCAACCTTGCTGTTTGCCTAGAGATCCTGCTAGAGCTGGGTCTTTTGCTCTCTTTGAGTTTCTTAATAGGCACGGTCTGCAGTATTTGATTTCTCTTCTTGACTCTTAAGTTGTAGTATGTCAAAACTAATATTTTAGGTTACTAAACCAAATTAGGATTCACTGCAAAAATTTGTTATTGACTTGTTGGAAGTTAGGTCAGGTGTCTCCTGCAGTATGCTTTTGAAGCATTTTTAAAGTAAAACTGAAAATAAATTTTGAAACTATTTTCAATAAACACTTTACTAACACTTTTGCCAGTGACACTTTTGTAATCACAAAAATATATCATCCTCTTATATATAACTGTACAAGGTAAAGAAATGCAGTAATGCCAACTTATGTCATCAGAATCTTAAGTCCAAGGAGGTCCAAATTTGGATGGATTTTCAACCAATGGTTTGGAAGAGTTGCCATTTTTCTGTGCTTACCTACTTGTCAACAGAGCTGTGTTATAAAGCATCTTTCCAGAACTAAGAAAAACAATAGGGGAAGCTATTTAAAATTAAAATTAGGTCCTATATATCCACTTTCTGTAGCAATCCCACAAATACTGGTAGTAGTTCCCCAAATGAGAGTCTCTTTCCTTTTTCAGAATAAATGATATAAAAATCTTGGTTAGGATGATGTTGGAAATATTTTGATGTTGATTGCCAAGTGCATCATAAAAGTCATCTTTAATACTTGGCCATGTTTTTGTTAGAATAAAACTTGGCACAAATGCTGGTGCCACACCTTCAACCTTGTGTCAGCTTAAGAGTCTGGCAGAGATTTGCCAGATGGTCTTCCAGCCGTTCACCTGGAACACCGAAGGTAATAGAATGTCTATTTGTTCTTTTGAAATATAAATCCCATTCTCCGTATCTCAGTATGGATTCCCAGTATTAAATGCTGTCATCTATAGAGGTTTTGAACGCAAATGCTTCTTCAGAATCATGAACAGTTGAAAAATGAGAGAGAGATCTGTTTCATTTCACTTCTAAAGCTGAGGAGCTTTACCAAAATAATTGATATATTCAGCTCCAATTAGCATGTTTAAAAACTTCTCTAAGCCATATTGTTATGGTAGGCCTAAAAGGAAAGGTCAGTGACCCAAAAAACATAATCACACTAAAGTGGTTAATAAATGCCAATACCTGTTTTAAAGCTGAAGGAAACAGTAAGCTACGCTACATTACCTTCCTTACATATTTGCATCACGTATGTTTCTAATGCAAAAATGGATAAAGAGTATAAGGCCCACTATAAAATACGACGTTCATTAAAACTCATTTTTCCAAGTTCCTAACTAGGTGTGAGAGAAGCAGTTGTGTAACAGTGAAATGGAAAAATCTATCTTTAAATGTGAGCTGTTCCAAGAAGAACTGCCCCAGTGTGAGTCCCTTCCACAAGGTGCAGTCCTTCAGGTGCTCCTGTGTTGGTCCCCCATGGGGTCGGTCACAGGTCCTGTCAGAAGCCTGCTCCAGTGTGGTCTTCCCAAAGGGTGACAGACCCCTTCAGGCATCCACCTGCTCTGCTGTGAGATCCAGCGTGGGCTGCAGGTGGATCTCTGCTCCAGCACCTGGAGCACTTCCTCCTGCCACTCACTGACCTTGGTGTCTGCAGAATTGTTGTTCTTACATGTTTTCACTCCTCTCTTCTGGCTGCCGTTGTTTCACAGCAGTTTTTTCCCCCTTTTAATTCTGTTATCCCAGAAGTGTTACTGCTGTCACTGTAACCCCGCCACTACCAAAACCTCGCCACACAAACCCAATACAAATAGTTATGTCAATGTATTCTGTCAATGTTTTAAAATGTATGATTTGTTCTGGAAATCATGCTTTTTTTTTTCTTTTTTTCTCAGCCTGTCTCATGTGATTTAGGGTTGATGAGGGATTTCTCATTCCAGCCTGTAAAGAATCTGTGAAGCAGGGCCATTGGGCATCTTAATAAGTGCCATGGAGGCCTGGCACATCATCTGCAGTGTCTGAAGTTTGCAGACTTGTTCCCTCTGCAGCAAACAGGCAGAAATCAAGCACCACAGATGTTGGGGGAAGCAGAAGTCTTTTCCAGTGATGCTGAAGGGTCTCTGATATGCAATAAAGTACTGCTGTGGAAAGCCAAAAGGTAAAGATCATCATCATTGTGTATTTATATTGCTTTTTAAAAACTTGACTTCCTAAAGAAGCAAAGCATATGTAATTATTCTTTTGGCCTCTCTGTACATCTTTCCTTCCAGCTATCCCTCAAAACTTTGGAATCCTAAAACTAATTTCAAATAATATGGACAGAGTGGATGTGAGATTTTAAAAGTAATAAATTTTGAGAAGTTTTGTGAAAATTGGTATTTGGATAGCTAATACCTATGTCATTGAGGAGAAGTCAAAACAACTTACATGAGTCAGTACACGTGGAGCCAGTACATGTGCTGAAACAGCTGGTCAGTCACCATGTGTGTGATATGAGCCAGCTATTTCACCTTTTGCCCAGACAAAAAGCTGGGATAAAAGCAGGAGCTGTGGCAGCAACCTCTGTGAAGGATGTAGTCTGTCACCTGTTAAGAGAAAAGTGTTCATTAGCTCTGTTGTTCATGAAAAATATTTATTTTGTATAATTCTTGCTATATTTCAAAGCAAAATATTTCACAGTTGAAAATATTGATAGAAACAGACTAATAAATTTATTCCCTACTTTTTAATTAATTTTAACTGATATATTATATTGATACATATATTTTTGTTAAAAAAAACTTTTAAAAAATACAATGCTTATGAAAGATTGTGTCTGTTTCAGCTAAGCACTTTAAATAAAATAGAAAGACAGCTAATCAAACTCACTTGCACTTCCATTTCCAGCATCTGTTACTTTTGTTGTGTACAAGTCATATGGTATGTTCCTTGAGTAAGTCACATATGCTTTCTTAGAAGGACAGTTCTGGTCTGGAAAAATTAGATCTTTTTTTTCTAATCACTGCAAACAATGAAACTTACCTCAAACATGACTCCAATTCTCTCTCAGTTTCGTGTAAGGATTATTTTAACAGAAACTTTTGAAATCGATGTGTACATGATTTAGTTCTGTCACTTGCAAAGCTATAAACCACATTATGCTAGATCTTTGGTAGATGTACAGTACAGATTTAGTACAGTCAGTTTGCAGAATGTATTTGTCTAGAATAAAGTTAAAATATGGAAAGTTAGTGCAATTTGTTGATGAATTTTCTTACTATTAAAAAAATGGAAGAAAAAATCAAGATGTTCTGATGTTGTTATTCAAGTGATTAAATAATTTACACTGCAGAGATCCATTTCCAAACTTAAGCCCTCAAACAAACCCATTGTTTTGCAACTCTGGGAGAGTACGTACGGCTCCTGGCTTTGTTCTATTTTGATGAAATGTGTCATTGATAAAAGAGAGTTCAAGCTTCCCTAAACCAATTAAAATGTTCTTGCCTCAGGTGGTAAATAAAAGCACATGATAGAACTAAAGCAGACTGGGAGAGTGGTAATCAGTACAGTAGTTCGGTATTGAACAATATTGAACACTGTAACAATAACACATAATAAATCATTTTGAAAGGTACATTGGATGTATTTTTTTCAAGGACAAATGAAGTATACTCACAAGGATCAAAAGGACACCTTGGTTATTTTTATGCTTTATTTTAGAAATTATTGACAGTTTCTTTTAAAAGTAGCTTTAGCTTGCTTGACTGCAAAATGTTTATGAGAATACTTCTGGGTATTGGTCAGTTAGATGTAAATATATTCTATTGAAAGCTTTTTTCTTGATAAGATCATATGGCTGTAATGTTTCATTTTTAAGAGCACTGTCCAGATTTTTTTACATTAAATATCTTGATCTCATGTATGTGAAATGTGTTCAACCCAGTTATATGATTCAAGCCAATGTGTTGTTGCTGTCCTGTCTTTACATTTGTAGAACTGATTGACTAAAAGAAACGGTTATCTATAAGGAGAAATTTTTTTTGTCCATTCATAAGAATGCCACTGTGGAAGCAAAAGCAGTGCTTTACAGTGTTTTTATTTAGAAGGAAGCTAGAATGGGATAAAACCCCTCTGTCCTATTGAAAAATTACCCTTTGGCCTAAAGGAATTTGACTGTTCTTTACTATCAGAAGTTTACTGTAAAATGCCAGGCTGTTCAGATCAAAATACAACTGGGATGCTGAGGGTAAATTCTGCAGGATGCTAGATCAGCTAAAAACGTGTTGAAGTTGACATGAAGTGACTTTACTGTGTCAGGATAGCCGGACATCCTGAGGGAAGTATCTTTGGTTTGGGTTAAGCTCTCTGAGTGCAGCTTCCTCATCAAAAGGCAGCACAGATGCTGGAAATGGAAGGGCAAGTGAGTTTGATTAGCTTTTGCTGCTGCATATCAAAGCTAAGACCAAATTCTCACTCCTTCTCAAAGGACAGTCAAGGTCAAGGACAGTCAATAACCTGGAAAAGGGGAGATTGAAGACGTTCTTGGTGTAGCACGTTAATGTGGGGGATACCTGCTGCTGGTATGCAATAGTTGACCTCTCAAGATAAATATTTGCCTTTACAGAAAGAAAAGAGCAGCAACAAATGTATAATACATATCATCTGTGGCTTTAAAATGTGCAAGATAATACCCTTTCCTTTCCTTTCCTTTCCTTTCCTTTCCTTTCCTTTCCTTTCCTTTCCTTTCCTTTCCTTTCCTTTCCTTTCCTTTCCTTTCCTTTCCTTTCCTTTCCTTTCCTTTCCTTTCCTTTCCTTTCCTTTCCTTTTTTTTTTTTCAGTGTCACTGCTTGGAAACCTAAAAAGGGACAAAAGTTTTGGTATTCTATGCATTTTATTAATAACTGTAGGAGACAAGCCTTGTCCCAGAGAGTTTACCAGAAAATTGCAATGTCATGCAAAAGATGGCAAATGTGATAGCCCCAAAAAACAGTAAAGTGAGAAAAAATTTCCTTGAAGCTAAAAGACTTACATTTATTAAATTATATCTGTATTTTAGCATAAGCCACGGTGCCTTCTGTATTTTTTTCTTTTTACATCTCTGTTTTATCTATAGACAATATAGAAGGTGATCAAGTGGTGAAAGAGAATGCCCAAAGTATAGAAATCATAGGTCTTGTTTCATGGTTGTTATTCTCCAGTGCTCTGGTCTCATTCTAAAGGAACTCCATGTCATCAAAGCCATTACTGCCTTTCTGTGTCTGTTTCAAAGATCACTAAGGGATTTCTTTTATTGGTTCCATATTTTTTCAAACTTTAAACAGCTTTGCTCTAGATCATCCTGGAAAACTGTTCTTCATATTGTTCAGGTATTTATGGCCGTTCTTTGTAACTTCATACAAAGTTTGATTTCTTAGACCATAACTGGTGGCCACCAAGCACACACACAGTGTATTCTTGTGGGTCCTCCCCAATGAAGTATAAGGAAAAGGTGGTGCTGTGTTTAGAGCAGTTACACAAATGTGCAGTCCTGAAAAGACATAAAGCTTACACGAGATTTATTGCATGGTGACATATTTAATGTACCTTTCTTTCAGTAGCAGTCTCAGCTTCTCTGTCTTCACTCTGTCTCAAGCCATTTACTCTGTCATGTGCCTTCCCCACTGCTATGCCTATGGATCCAGAAGGGGATTCCCATTGGTAAGCCAGGTCAGGAAACTAATAAAGGCTTCAATTTTAGGGGTTTTTTAGGTTATTTTTAGGATATCATCTGCCTCTATAGCACCAGCAGGTAATTTGCTATCTCAAATGCAGTTCAGGTCTTCCGTGAACCATTTTGCACAAAGTGGTTTCTTTCAGCTCATTCCAGCTCTATTTTGTTTACTAAAACCTGGAAAGATAAACAACACAAATCTTAAAGATCCACAACTAAAGTGCCAAATACAGGTACATATTAAAAATATTTAATCATTATGATTTCTTTCTGTGCTTTGCAGTATAGCTATTCTTCTTTAAGGGTGATGATCTTAATTATGCTGTTGTGCTGTATTTTCCATTTTTCTTTGTTCCTAGTAATGCTCTCAGAAGACTGAAGAAATATTGCTGCTCTTACCATAATATATACACTTGAGAAAACACCAAAGTAGTATGTTTTTAAGCACTCCTGGCAATAATTGAGCATTGATGCAGCTAGTTTGGCCATACCACATGCTCACTGATTTTTCATCAAAAGGTAGGAAACAGAAAGTCAATTGCACACACCCTGATGAGTGCACTCTAAGCAGATATTAAACACCTAACCAGACCTGACTCTCTCCAGATGTCATTGTTTCTCAGAGAGCCATCCTATGTAGCTAAGCTTTAGATTCTTCCTCTTTGACTATGCTCTGCAATTGCTTCATTATTTTGTTTTACACAGAATCATAGAATAGTTTGGGTTGGAAGTGATTGTTAAGAGGCATCTCGTCCACCTCCCCTTCAATGTGAAGGGACATCTCCAACTAAATCATTTTACTCAGAGCTTTTTCCAACCTGACCTTGGATGTTTCCAGGGATAGGGCATCTACCACCTCTGCGGTCATAATGTTCCAGCATTTCTCCACCTTCATTGTGAAAAGTTTATTCTTTGTATGTAGTCTGCATCTACCCCTTTCTAGTTTAAAACCATTACCTCATATCCAATTGCAAGGGCCTTACTAAAATATTTTTCTCCATATTTTATATAAGCCCTCCTTTAGATACTGGAAGACTGTTCTAAGGTCTCCCTAGAGTCTTCTTTTCTCCAGGATGAATAATTCCAACTTTCTTAGTCTGTCTTCATAGCTGATCTGCTCCAGCCCTCTGATCATTTCTGTGGCCTTACTCTGGACCTGCTTCAGCAGATCCATGTCCTTCCTGCACTGGGCACCCCAGGGCTGGATGCAGCACTCCGGATGGGGTCTCACCAGGTTGGAGTAAAGAGGCTGAATCACTTTCCTTAACCTTCTGCTGCGGTGCTGGTGACGTAACCCAAGATGCAATTGGTTTTCTGGACTACAAGAAATGCAAGGGCACATTGCCAGGTTATGTCCAGCCTCTCATCCACCAGCACCCCCAAATCCTTCTTGTCAAGTCGCTCTCAATTCTTTCATCTCCCAGCCTGTGTTGAGATTGGAGATTGTCCCAACCTAGGTGCAGCACCTTGTACTTCATCGTGGTGAACTTCATGAGGTTCACAGAGACCCACTTCCTAAGCTTGTCTAGGTCCCTCTGGATGGCATCCTGTCCTTTAGCTGCATCAGCTGCACCACACAGCTTGATGTCNGAGGCATCTCGTCCACCTCCCCTTCAATGTGAAGGGACATCTCCAACTAAATCATTTTACTCAGAGCTTTTTCCAACCTGACCTTGGATGTTTCCAGGGATAGGGCATCTACCACCTCTGCGGTCATAATGTTCCAGCATTTCTCCACCTTCATTGTGAAAAGTTTATTCTTTGTATGTAGTCTGCATCTACCCCTTTCTAGTTTAAAACCATTACCTCATATCCAATTGCAAGGGCCTTACTAAAATATTTTTCTCCATATTTTATATAAGCCCTCCTTTAGATACTGGAAGACTGTTCTAAGGTCTCCCTAGAGTCTTCTTTTCTCCAGGATGAATAATTCCAACTTTCTTAGTCTGTCTTCATAGCTGATCTGCTCCAGCCCTCTGATCATTTCTGTGGCCTTACTCTGGACCTGCTTCAGCAGATCCATGTCCTTCCTGCACTGGGCACCCCAGGGCTGGATGCAGCACTCCGGATGGGGTCTCACCAGGTTGGAGTAAAGAGGCTGAATCACTTTCCTTAACCTTCTGCTGCGGTGCTGGTGACGTAACCCAAGATGCAATTGGTTTTCTGGACTACAAGAAATGCAAGGGCACATTGCCAGGTTATGTCCAGCCTCTCATCCACCAGCACCCCCAAATCCTTCTTGTCAAGTCGCTCTCAATTCTTTCATCTCCCAGCCTGTGTTGAGATTGGAGATTGTCCCAACCTAGGTGCAGCACCTTGTACTTCATCGTGGTGAACTTCATGNATATAGAAGGTGATCAAGTGGTGAAAGAGAATGCCCAAAGTATAGAAATCATAGGTCTTGTTTCATGGTTGTTATTCTCCAGTGCTCTGGTCTCATTCTAAAGGAACTCCATGTCATCAAAGCCATTACTGCCTTTCTGTGTCTGTTTCAAAGATCACTAAGGGATTTCTTTTATTGGTTCCATATTTTTTCAAACTTTAAACAGCTTTGCTCTAGATCATCCTGGAAAACTGTTCTTCATATTGTTCAGGTATTTATGGCCGTTCTTTGTAACTTCATACAAAGTTTGATTTCTTAGACCATAACTGGTGGCCACCAAGCACACACACAGTGTATTCTTGTGGGTCCTCCCCAATGAAGTATAAGGAAAAGGTGGTGCTGTGTTTAGAGCAGTTACACAAATGTGCAGTCCTGAAAAGACATAAAGCTTACACGAGATTTATTGCATGGTGACATATTTAATGTACCTTTCTTTCAGTAGCAGTCTCAGCTTCTCTGTCTTCACTCTGTCTCAAGCCATTTACTCTGTCATGTGCCTTCCCCACTGCTATGCCTATGGATCCAGAAGGGGATTCCCATTGGTAAGCCAGGTCAGGAAACTAATAAAGGCTTCAATTTTAGGGGTTTTTTAGGTTATTTTTAGGATATCATCTGCCTCTATAGCACCAGCAGGTAATTTGCTATCTCAAATGCAGTTCAGGTCTTCCGTGAACCATTTTGCACAAAGTGGTTTCTTTCAGCTCATTCCAGCTCTATTTTGTTTACTAAAACCTGGAAAGATAAACAACACAAATCTTAAAGATCCACAACTAAAGTGCCAAATACAGGTACATATTAAAAATATTTAATCATTATGATTTCTTTCTGTGCTTTGCAGTATAGCTATTCTTCTTTAAGGGTGATGATCTTAATTATGCTGTTGTGCTGTATTTTCCATTTTTCTTTGTTCCTAGTAATGCTCTCAGAAGACTGAAGAAATATTGCTGCTCTTACCATAATATATACACTTGAGAAAACACCAAAGTAGTATGTTTTTAAGCACTCCTGGCAATAATTGAGCATTGATGCAGCTAGTTTGGCCATACCACATGCTCACTGATTTTTCATCAAAAGGTAGGAAACAGAAAGTCAATTGCACACACCCTGATGAGTGCACTCTAAGCAGATATTAAACACCTAACCAGACCTGACTCTCTCCAGATGTCATTGTTTCTCAGAGAGCCATCCTATGTAGCTAAGCTTTAGATTCTTCCTCTTTGACTATGCTCTGCAATTGCTTCATTATTTTGTTTTACACAGAATCATAGAATAGTTTGGGTTGGAAGTGATTGTTAAGAGGCATCTCGTCCACCTCCCCTTCAATGTGAAGGGACATCTCCAACTAAATCATTTTACTCAGAGCTTTTTCCAACCTGACCTTGGATGTTTCCAGGGATAGGGCATCTACCACCTCTGCGGTCATAATGTTCCAGCATTTCTCCACCTTCATTGTGAAAAGTTTATTCTTTGTATGTAGTCTGCATCTACCCCTTTCTAGTTTAAAACCATTACCTCATATCCAATTGCAAGGGCCTTACTAAAATATTTTTCTCCATATTTTATATAAGCCCTCCTTTAGATACTGGAAGACTGTTCTAAGGTCTCCCTAGAGTCTTCTTTTCTCCAGGATGAATAATTCCAACTTTCTTAGTCTGTCTTCATAGCTGATCTGCTCCAGCCCTCTGATCATTTCTGTGGCCTTACTCTGGACCTGCTTCAGCAGATCCATGTCCTTCCTGCACTGGGCACCCCAGGGCTGGATGCAGCACTCCGGATGGGGTCTCACCAGGTTGGAGTAAAGAGGCTGAATCACTTTCCTTAACCTTCTGCTGCGGTGCTGGTGACGTAACCCAAGATGCAATTGGTTTTCTGGACTACAAGAAATGCAAGGGCACATTGCCAGGTTATGTCCAGCCTCTCATCCACCAGCACCCCCAAATCCTTCTTGTCAAGTCGCTCTCAATTCTTTCATCTCCCAGCCTGTGTTGAGATTGGAGATTGTCCCAACCTAGGTGCAGCACCTTGTACTTCATCGTGGTGAACTTCATGAGGTTCACAGAGACCCACTTCCTAAGCTTGTCTAGGTCCCTCTGGATGGCATCCTGTCCTTTAGCTGCATCAGCTGCACCACACAGCTTGATGTCACCTGCAAATTTGTTGAGGGTGCACTTGATCCCACTATCTGTGTCATTGGCAAAGATATTAAACACTACTTCTTCACTTGATTCATATGTTTTACACAGCAGGATGCCCTTCCATTTTGCAGAACTTGGTATGCCCAAGTTCTGAGATGGGAACAGGGTAGCTCACTACTATCTTCCGTTTCTAGTCACTTTCAGTATTTGTCAAATCTGTGACAGTTTTAGAACTGCTGAGTCTCTTTGTGGATTTGACCTCTGAAGAAATGTATTTCCAACTTGACATATCTAAAACTTTCTTATGCTTAATGAAGAATGGAAAATGACCATGAAGTTTCACATACTTCTGGAATCCCTTTGCAATCATCTTTACATATATCTATATTTAAGAGCAGTCCAGATGTCTCTTTTCATGTTCTTCACTACATTATGTGTTTTTTATGCTGAAGACATCTTCACTCCCCTTTTTGCTCTCCATTCTGCTGCTGCTTTTGGTTTTGCTCTGACCAGACTTATCTCCTTCTGCCTGGACTGCTTGTTTGGCATGTAGGTGGAGATGACATGTGAAAGTAGCAGAAACAACACTCCTATGTCTTTTTTGTTGATTTGAGCTCAGGTCAATGAGGTATTTCTTCTAGGAAAAGTTGTTGAGGGAGTTAGGTATGTTGGTATCATCCTCTTTATTTACAAAGACTGCTCAAAATGACAGGAATTATACGCCTCTTTCAGGCAGCACTTGGCATGACTCTTTCAGGGATTTTTTTTTGTGGGTTATAATTCCAGTGCTGTTTGGTGCATATTGTTGATTTACTGATTCCTTCTCTTCATGTCGTTGAATTGCACAAAATGGTGTTCTGCAAAAATCCCTCCACCTGCATAATTGATGTGCCTTTGTTTGGCTGTCATACATGCTTGCTCCTACGTATTCAACTATTGCTTCCCATTATGTTGTTCCATGGAGGAGTTCAATGGCATATTACAACTCGCTTTTTCTGCCTACTAAGGAAGCACCCAGGTGACCAAAGAGAAGCCCTTCCTAGAATGGACAATGATCTAAGTACATAGCGCACAGTGAGGTTCATGGTTGGTGTGATGGGTTTGAATGTTTTAGAGTAAGCTAATTTTAACTGAAATATCTGATACAAAATTGATAGAGTGTTACAGTTGGAGAAAAGAGGAAATAATGGAGAAATTATGTAAAATAAGTAGAAAAATGTAGCTTTCATTTTTAAGTGAAAGGTAAGGAGAATAAACAGAAGGAAGGGTCCTATGCCTTAGGAGATCATAGTGGATATTAGTCCAGGCCTACTAAATGGAGGGACTGAGACACTTGGGGTTAAGTGACCTGAAAAACTCTCATAGATATAAGTTTGTAAGTAGAGTATCATGTTCCTTGTAGCTCCCTTCAGTGAGAGGAAAATAGGTGAAAAATCAAGTTTATACAATTACTCAGCTAATAAATTAATTACTATGTCATGCTGGTTCCAGACTTTGTAATGCAAACTTTTTTGGTTTTTTGAGCATTTTGAAACCACTTTCCTCTGCCGTCACCTCTTACAATTTTTGCCATTGCTGTTTAGTTATGAACTGTTTTTTCAAAAAAATTGCCAGGCCTTAAAAGCCTGAACTTACTGCATTGCGAAGTGCAAGGGACTGTATCTTCTTAAGCTATGTTAGTGTCATACTAAAATAAGTATGTCATCTGGGAAAACAGCTCCTCAAATGTTATTTCATGGTGGAGTCTTTGTCCCTCAAGTCATACTTAGTTGAGAGAAATAACTTGAATAGCTTGCTTGGATAGAATCTGAAGTCCCTGCATTTTATTACAGAGCTTTTATTCTGAGATTTTTCTACTTCCCTTTTTTTCATAGAGCAATGTTATTTACGAGGTGGAGGGGAATGAGAAGAAAAATATTAAATATTATTAGGATGTTTTCTTCACCCACTTTTAATTCCATGTTCCACAAACCCGAGAAACAATAGGAGTATCCCGCTGGATTTAGTCAGTGATTTTGGATCTAAAACAACAGACACTGACATAAGCACAGCTCTTTTATTCCTCTATATGACACTATGATAATGAACTTAGTTCTGGACTCAGGTATTGTATACAAGCTCGAGATGTGCAATAGCTTGAACAAAAACAGTGACAGCAAAAACAGCTAGAAGAAGTGGGAAAAACATGGCTATGCCTTAGCCCATATTAACAGAAATTGACCTTATTTTTTTCCCCCTTCTATTTACCAGGAATGTCAGGAGTATTGAATATCATGAGATTTTAAGAACAAAGAAAATTGATGTGATCGTTGAGTATGTTTGGTAACAACAGTAACACAGAACAATGCTGTTTTCAATTAACAGTGGAGCAGTACTGAAATATATTTCATTAATACACAGGTAAAAGGACTTTACCACTAATCAGAATGAATTGCTGCATTCAACAAAGAGCTGCTACAGGTCTTTAAATTACTTTTGCCTTGCTGCATGGATACAGCTGAACATAGTTTAATACATTTTTTACATGATGTAATTTTGTCTAGCTCATACAATGTCAGGGTAATAATAATGATATTCTAATATTAATGCAAGCACAAGATATACATATTGATGAATAATGGTCATATGTTTTTGGATCTCCTTGCCAAGTCATATTAAATTGACAAATAATTGCCATTGCTTCAGAGAAATGGTACAGGCTCTGTAGTCAAAAAGCACATTAGGGACCCACAGCGTCCATTTGTTATCCTTTGTCAGGAAAACATGGTTCTTTAATGAAAGTGAATGAAAGGACACTGATTGAGGACAGTGACACTAAACCTCTTTCTCAATAGGAGCCATGACATGAGTATTAATAAGCAGATTGAAAGGTTAAGACTCAGCTTTGAAACTCTGAAAGCACAGTAGAATCTGAAATAACTCACCCCTTATCATATGGGGAAAATCACAGTGTAAAATGCATTGTATAAGCCTTCTGGCCACAGGAGGATAGAACGAGTGGAAATTGGTTCCCAGACAATTCAGGCAAATGCCATTTAAAATCTTAACCCAAATATATTTTTGTTCAAGTTTTGCTTTTAATTCTGTCTTGATAAATGATTCTTTTCCTTTTCATTATCCCCTCCCTCCTTGCTCTCAGTACTATAAAAATGCTAACAAAATCAACCTGGGCATTTCCTGAGCATTGGTGAGAGCAGCTGAGAAAGCAAGGGCACAGAAACACAGCCCAAGTTAAGTATGAAACAGTCACCTAGAGCAGTGCATTTAGTAAGAATTCAACATGTACGTTACTTGGGAGAATGAAGAAATAGCCATATTAAAAAAAGATTTTTGAATGCATTATACATTGTGGTGATCACTTATTAGTTACTGAGGACCCAGAGGAGCCAGTCAAGGTCATGGAAGTCTGAAACAGGCAGTCCCTGGTCTTGTTGAGCTCTGTATTTTTGTGTGGTCATACTGGAGTTGGTGGTGCATGCAAGGGAGCAATACAGATGTGTGTGTCTCTGCTGGATAATGGCTGGAGCTGCTGTATCTGTATTGATAAGGTTTTTCCTCTGAAACTCTGTGTGATCTGCACAAACTCTGTACGATCACAATCTCTGACCACTTTTGTAGGTTTATGTTCTTTTTATAGTTCCACTTTTCTATGGACAGAAAATATCTTCTGTATATAACCCGGGAATTAAATAGTTTTAATGTTAGAGGAAATATGCCCCATAATACTAAAATACCAGGTTTTCTCTGCCAGTAACGAAGCTAGGCAAAATGTGCCAAGGTTAGATGTATTTGAATGCAGAGACTGATTCTGTTCATCACAGAGATAAATGAGCTGGGATATTTACAATTAGATTTCAGAATAGTCAAACAAGGTTAGATGACTATAACTGAATGTCTCAATTCCTAAAGAAGTGAGACATTCAGTTAGAGAAAGTAGCAAACCATTGCACACATTGAAGGAATGCATTCAAATTCAGATTTAAATGTATTTAAGAGTTTGCATTAAAACCAGGTGAATTTTAGGTGAAGCTAATAATGTTGTCAGCCAAATCTACACCAGAAAATTAAGAAGGTGTGGGACTATTTTCTGATGAAGAAGCCAACAGCATGGCAGAACCCATGTCCATATTATTAATTGCCTTTCATCTTCAAAGAGGTTGCCTCCATGAACGCTGCTGATTGAGACTTTGCCAGCTTGTGGTAAGTCCTAAGTGGTGCTTGGGAGTCGGCTGAGACAGCTAGTTGAAACAGGGGGAAATTATATCATGGACTTTTCTAATGATGGAGGAGCTTTATTGTTCACTGGTGCTGTTTTTAATGGAGTATCTGTAGGCAACAGTCATTTCTTCAGTAAACAATCATTGAATCAATACAAATTGATGTTTGATAGGCGGATGTAGGGGAATAGCAGAGATTTTAAGGGTGAAATGGCTACAGAAAATAATCAAAAGGAGATTGTAAATTTTTTTTTTTTATTAACCATAAAGAAAACTTGAAAGTAATGTGCATTGGTCTGGTCAATGGAGAGCAGTGTGAACATTTTCTGTCAAGACAGGCATCACAGTCTTTTGGAAATAACAGAGGAAAAAAGGAGTAGACACGAGTATACCTCTCGTATGTTACCCACACCCAAACAGTGTCCCTGGTCTCTGGCATACTCAGTTTCCATTTTATTTTGGGCACCTTAACTGGAAAGCCCCAAGAGAATCAGTATGAAATCTTAGGGCCACAGGAGTATCATGCAGACACCACAGGGGATCCAGATCATGTGCTGTGCAATTTAGACACAGATGGTGCTCACTAGAAAAGACTTCATGTCCCAAGCAGTGTGGGCAGGAGGCATTTGGCATCATTTGTGGCTGTGACCTCTGCTGTTGCCTTTAGAAGCTGCTTTAAGCAATGTGGACAGTCTTAGTTGGCCAAAGGATAACTGAAGCTGGTTGGATGCAGGACTGTGAAAGTAAACAGTCTTAGGATATATCAGGTGAAACATTTCTAAGAGAGAAGGGAACGCAAGTGCCATTTTACAAGGCCTTAGTGAGATCTCATCAAGAGTACTGATCAAATTCTGCTCACTCATATGCATTAAAGCTGAGATCAAGTTGAAACAATCACAAAGAAAAGTTACCAGGACGATCAAGGAGCTAGACATTACAGTAGGGTTTTATTAGTCTTGCAAAAAATAAACTGGAAGAGGATGTGATTGCTTTAATCACATCAGGAAGATGGACAAAAGGAATTGAGAATTGATTAAACTCAAGGGCATTGTTGACTCAAATGAGCACAGATGAGTAAACATGAATAAATAAATTTAGGCTAAAATATAAAGAAATATTGCGACCTTTAAGAGAGAGAGCTTGTGAAAATATAGTGTGTGTGTGTTGTGGTTTAACCCC
>WAAE01016490.1:5736-29062 GCA_013400495.1 Nicator chloris | reverse complement strand
CGCGGCCGGGACCCTTGCTCTCTTTGACGGGAAACTGCTTTGCGGCCGGGACCGTCTCTGTAATGGGGAACCTCTGTTCTGTTGCTACCGGGAGTTCCTTCGTGGCCGGGACCTTTTCTTATGGTACCGGGAACTGCTGTTCCCTCCGCAGCCGGGGCTCTCTCTAAGCTGAGAAATTGTCTCTGTTCACTGTGCTGTGATTTTCTGTTAGGTTGTTGCTTTAACCCCTCTGGGATCTCCAATTTATAAGCCTTTTTAGTAAGACCACATTTTTAGAACTCTATGCCTTTGAGACTGATCCAATTATGTAATAAACAACTATATATTAACCAGAAACTTGTCTAGACTTCTTAAGACCTATTAATCCCAGATCTCAGCTCGACACCAGTTCTCAAAAACCTGGGAAAAAAATGGATTTGTAGTTTAGACTATGCCCAGGAACCTTGGAGGACAGCAAGAGACCAAGAGAGCCTGCACAAAGACTGGGTTCATCCAGCGGACACCTAAGGAAGACTATTTTACTTCATCCAGCGACCCCCTGCCCGAGACCACCAGGAGATAATGCGCAAGCGAAGACTGAGAAAAAGCTGATAAACATACCAAGCGAAGCCGAGAAAAAGCTCATTAATATACGAAGCGAGAGTAGGCAGGGATAGGTTCTGAATATGTATAGGCAATGTTGAAACTTTCATAAATATGTATGAGTTTAAGTGTATTTGAACAGAGCGCACGTCTTTGGTGGAGCTATCCCCTGCACGTCTTTGGTGGAGCTATCCCCTCCTGCGTCCGGGCGCTGAGTAAAGTATACCTACTTCATAACCTTTGGTTGTGGAGTCTGTTCTGCTTCAGGACCAGGAGAGATCATTCATCAAATACCGTCATGGGCAAAACAGGCTCAAATTAAAGATATTAATGTAATTTATTGCCAACGAAATCAGAGCAGGATAATGAGAAGTAAAATAAAACCTTAAAAAATAACCCTCCCTCCTTCCCAGCTCTACCTCCTCCCCCAGTGGTGCAGGGAGACAGGGAATGGGGGTTATGGTGAGTTCATCACCTGTTGTTTCTTCTGCTGCTCAGGGAGAGGAGTCATCCCCCTGCTGCATCATGGGGTCTCTCCCACAGGAAACAGTTCTCCGCAAACTTCTCCAGTGTGAGTCCATCTCATGAGCAACAGTTCTCTGTGAACTGCTGCAACATGAGTCCATCCCACAACCAACAGTCTTCCCCAAACTGTTGCAGTGTGGGTCCCCCTTCCATGGGGTGGAGCCCTTCAAGGACAGGCTGCTCCAGTGGGTGTTTCTCTCTCCATGGGCCTCCCACGGGGTCACAGCCTCCTCTCAGGCATCCACCCGCTCTGGGGTGGGGCTCCTCCACAGGCTGCAGGTGGATCTCCCCATCCCCATGGATTTCCATGGGCTGCAGAGAGACAGCCTACATCACCATGATCTTCACCACAAGCTGCAGAGGAATCTCAGCTTTGGCGCCTGGAGAAGCTCCTCCCCTCCTTCTCCACTGACCTTGGTGTCTGCAGAGTTGTTCCTCTCACATGTTCTCACCTCACTCTTCTCTGTCTGCAATTACAACTGTGCAATCACTTTTTTTCTTTCTTCTTAAATACGTTGTCGAGAGGCATTACCACCATTTCTAATTGGCCCAATCTTGGCCAGTGGCACATCCATCTTTGGAGCTGGCAGGGATTGGCTCTGCCAGACATGGAGGAAGCTTCTAGCAGCTCCTCACATAAGCCACCCCATAGTCCCCCGCTACCAAAGCTTGACCTTGCAAACCCAATACAGTGGTACCAACTGATTGGCTCAGCTTTGGCCAGTGGTGGGTCTGTCTTGGAGCCGGCTCAGTGAGACTGGCTCTGTTCAACATGAGGACAGCTTTTGGTGTCTCAGAGAAGGCACGTCTTCAGTCCCTCTGCCCATCCCACCAAAACCTTGCCACATAAACCCAATACACAGAGTAAAGATCTGTGATACTGTGTACATGCCTTCATTTAGATTTCCTCTTTGCTCCAACTTTCCTCATAACACTACTTTTAATTCTACAAGATTTCTATAAAAAGTAGAACTTGCTCTGTTTTCAACAGAATCAATGCTCCGAAGAAAGAAAAATCTTGAATAGTGAAATGAAATCATCAATCATTTCAGTTACCTAGGAAGATATACTGAATGCACACAAGTGTATGTGTATGAGTGTTTATGTGTGTTTGTAGTCCTATATGAGAAAGTATATATGATTTTTGTTTTTCCCTCTTTCCACAGTGTAAACGATTCTAAACAGATCTTCCCTGGAGCAAACTACAGCCTGAGGTCCTGGAAAGGATGTTGCCAAATAACATGCTTTTCATTGCAGTTGGACAAAGCCATAATTTGGGGTTGAGATAGGTCATAACTGAGACTTTCATTTCTGGTGGAAAAGTAATAAAAAATGTCCTTTTCCACAAAAAAAAAATAGAAAAAAAATAATCTTTATTTCTTCTTCTCCTTTAAGTCTAATTTCTTTGACTTGCATGGAATTACTCCGAAATTAAACTGAGATAGATGCAAGAGAATTGAGATATCTTGGTACAAATCTCTTCTCCCACTGCAGATTGGAAGAGAATAGATAAATCGTCAAACAAATTTCTGTCTGATTCTTCTGATTTTATTTCTACCCTGAAATAAATTAATCTGTAGCGTAAAACTCCTGTAAGCAAGAAGAAAATCAGGCTTGGAGAACATTTCCAACAACACAGTTTCCAGCAATCCTGTTTGACTGGAACAGCCCTGAATTTCCTAAGCATAACCTGTGTGACTACTTCTTCCTGTCTTAGAAAACAAGGCTCCTTTTTCCACTCCTTTTCTTGACTGCTCATCATCATGTTGACATACAGCTAATGTGAAACATTGTCTTCAAAAACAAAGGAAAGGAGGGCAGCACAGGCTGATGAGTTTATGCAGTGTATAAAAAGTATGGTACATGTGTTTGTCATCTTTGTCAGAATATGAAATATTGCAGGGTTGGTCTGACCTTTGTAGACAGCGAACCAGCAATACACAGAGCTGCAAAGAAATGTTTGGTTTAATCAAATGCTTGCTAGTACTCTATGCTTGTATAGATTTAAAAATCTATGAGTATTTTGTAAATAATTGTTATAGGTAAAAAGCCAAAACCAGCCGAATTAAAAATAAAAAATAGAATTTATTGATTACAGAAATTTGAAAGGAAAAAGCACACGGTCAGCGGACAAAGTACCAAGACCCAGGACTTTGGCACTGGTGAACAGAGCAGCCCTCTCACTCGCCCTCTCTCTGTCACGAATTCGATGTGCCAGTACCCCGGTTTTTATACCCGAAATTCGCCCTTAGGCTTGAGTTCGCAATGAGAACAAAAAGTCTTTTTCTGTTGTAGATGAATTCCATAGTTTTCGAATGCTGGTCTCCGGTCCCACTGAAAGGATTGAATATGGTCCTCCTTTCCCACTGAATAGGTTTATCGGTGGTGATGACTCCTTGATTCATTTTCAGATGAGAGTACGGGTGTAGGCTGACGAGCTTATCCTTATCAGATGATAACGATCGCGCGTTAAGTATCGGTCGTCAGCCACGACTTTTTCCCGTAACTCCATTGTTCCTTTAACAGCAGCTGTTTGTGACTGTGCGAGGTTTCCAGGCTCCCCACTGAAATTGCCTTCCCGTAAAGGAGCCTGAACAAAACTATGATCCTTAGAAAATATTAGTTATATATAATAAAGGTGATCTGGCATGAATTAACACTCATAACATAATGGATTAAATAATGGACTGAAGTCTTTATGGTGGTATACCTATTTCAAAGTTTTTGCAGAGAAGGGAAAGCCTCACTTCCTTTGAAATGATTACATAGTGGTGTACAATATGTTGTAACTAATGCAGACAAGTTGAAGACACATAGGTGATCTGACTCAATCATCATCATGTCGCTGTTTGACACGAAAAAGCGACATAAACTCCACAATGTCAAAAGGCTGAATCCACTACTTTATTAAACAAATGAACTCTTTTTATAGAGTGATACGACACAGCTGGACATGATTGGTCCTTTGTTCAACACCCCATCACCATGATTGGCTAATTAGAAACAACACCTCTATGTAAACAAACCACAGGTGCAGAAATTATTTACATTCTTCATCTCAGTTTTCCCAGAGTGTTTTGGGAAAAACTTACCTGTCTTACAGAGCTCGCTGCTGCTCTCAGCAGCTTGCAGGCTAAAATCAGACCCACACCATCAGAGGCTACCTACTGGATGTCACTATGTATCGAAAAGCCTTGTGGAGTTCTGTATTGTAGCATTCACAGGGTGTTAGCTAGTTACTAAAAATCACAAGTAATAATTCCAGGAAATGTTTTGCACAATTCAATGTACAATAATTCCAGGAAACCTACGATGTAGCCATTATAATGCTCAGAACATATACGATCAAAGAAAGCTATCCTTAATGTTAGACAAGTTCTTTCTGGCCTCAATCTAGAAAAGTATTTAAATATGTAAATGATGAAAGATTGTTAGGGAACAGGAATATTTTTTATTCTAGTCAGTTGAGATGTAGTTTGGGGGAAAAAAAAAAGCAAACTTTTGGAAGCAATCACTTTTCCCAATTCTAACATACCTCAATAGCCCTTGCAACCTACATACATTTGTAAACATGATTGATGGACTATGTCAGAGACTACACACATGCTGCAAGTTATGAAGGCATTTAAGAGTTTTCCAAAACAGGTTCAGTGTGAACAAAAGATATGAGTGGAGAAAGGCAAGTTAACTGAAGAGACAACAATAACAATTCTTTCCTTCTGTTAAGTAAAATGCTTTTTCCTATGTGGTGGTTAGACTGCTTCACACAGTGCATTGCCATAAATCTATAGTTCCTTAAATTTTGTGAATCTGTGGATCACTACCAGACCTCAAAATTTCTCCTACATACAGGGAACCTTCAAGTCACTTAAATGTGATACGCTGTTTACTATAGTTCCCTAGTCACATGCAGCCCATAAGGTGGCTCTGAACCTCAGTCCCCACTTACAGTAGTGTTGGAGGTTAGGATTTTTTCCTTTTTTTCCTTTCTCTCAGGGAATTTTGTCACATTTGTTGCTAAGAGACAATAACGACCGATACTTAAGAGAGGAAAAAATTGATCAAGGTGGGGGGAGGTTGGCTACACTCTCATAGCTGAGGGGCATTCTCTTGGGAAGGGAAACACCACAAGATTTTGGCTGGGGGGTGAGAGACTGGGCTCGGCTCCTTGCTCACTTGCTCTCAGGATCGGAGGGAAATGGACTGTTGCTGCCCAGAGGATTCACTGCCACTGTGGAGCTTTTGTCCGTTGCTGCTGCTTCTGCTGTGGGTAAGACTTTGCTCGTAAGAGCAGCTGTTAAACTGGGGCCTTATTAACACCCTACCTCACTGGAAGGGAGCTTCACCATCTACTCGGGTGCCTCAGTGGAAAACCCAGGACCCCGAGCCTCAAGCCCCTCCAAGGGAGCCTCTCTCAGCTGTGTTCAGGAGCCAGGCTGCCACTGCCCAACCCCGCTGTTTTTCTGCCACTGCTCTGGGTTTTTCGCTATGCGGGGGGGGGTCTCAGTCCGATGTCCGATCTGGCAGCCTTTCCCTGTCTGCAGTGCCTAAGCTCGCCGCAGCCTGACCTCGGCAATTTACCTTTAAAAAGGCAGTTTATTTCAGCTCCAGTGATTCAGCTAAATGATTCCGCTCAGTCAGGCTGCAGCTTAGGCGATCTGCATTCCAGAGGCGGCAGGCGACACAGGCAAAGCGAGGCTAGACGAGTTCTTCCAGGAATCTTNCGCCGGGGATCGGAAAAACCTGGGGTTCAGCGAGAAAACTAAAACCTGGGGGGCTCCAGGGGAGGCTTCGGAGCCTTCCAGGGCGTCTCGCTCCCTCGCCGAGACCGGCGAGGAAACTCCCGCCGCTGCACCCTACACAGTGACAAGTCAGGGGCTTCCCGCCCTCCAAGGCAAAGCCCTGCCCCCCGGGAAACCTCTGGGGGTTGCTACATTGCTACACTGTAACCCAGCTCCCTGTGCCTGCCAGAGCACCCCACAAATCCTGCTACAGTTGCAGAGTTTCTGCTGTGCTTCATTTGCTACTGTGAGGAAAAATAATCCACAAACACCAGAGGTTTATGTCATCAAAAGAGACAGAGGAGTCCTGTTACTTTATTCGAATAAAGGGAGAAGTCATGGAGCATTTCCCATGAGGTCTCTCAAATTTTTGGAGGACGCAGCCTCCTTTTTATCCTAATTTCCCGACCGCAGATCCCTCTCTCTTTCCCCATTGGCTGAGGCACTTGAGAGGTACAGATTTCCTGAAATGCTTAATATTTAAGACCCCCTTCTAATGTATATCCCCCTTTTATATTTTCCTTGTGGCACTCAGTGGAATTCCTTATGGAATTTATGGTTCTTCCCATTGTTTCTTTCATCTCTCAGTATCCAATTTTATTTATTAGCAGACCTACAATTTGTTTGTAAAGACAAATCTCCCTCATTCCATTCATCAATCAGTGGAATCCTTCCCATTGTTTCTTTTATCTCTCAGTGCTAGTTTTATCTACCAGCAGACCCACAGTTTGTTTGTGAAGACAAATCCCTCATTCCTTTAACTATCCCGGATGTGCCCGCCTCTGCCATTCTAACCGCTGCTCGGAGCTTCCTGCTACAACCCATTTTGCCATCTGGAGGGGCACTGGGATCGGCTGCCCCTGTGAGGTTGTAAAGGAAACCCCTTTTCTATCTCTTCTGCTGGCATGCCTGCCATTAACCACATGGAGAAGGCAGTTGAGCTCACTCCACAGCTCCCCCTGCAGCTGCAGGGGAATCATCGCACCTGCCCTGCCCAGCTGGGAGCCAACAGCACCCCTGCCAGCTGTGACCATAACTACACCAAAGGGGAAAGTGCCTGACAGCCAAGAGAAGGCTGTTACTCGGTTTCTGGTTTTGTTTCTTATTGCTGCCATTCTTGTTGTTTCTTTGCCTTGTTATACATATACATATACTAGTAAAGAATTGTATTCCTTTTCCCATATCTTTGCCTGAAAGCCCTGTAATTTCAAAGTTATAATAATTTGGAGGGAAGAGGGTCATATTTTTTTCCATTCCAAGGGAGGTTCTCGCCTTCCTTGGCAGACACCTGTCTTTCGAACCAAGACAAATAGTAGAATACAAATCTGTATTTAGGACATTGGTGAAGGACAGTAGGATCGCCCTGACATTACAAGATGATTGGTACCCACAGCACCAAATGAATACAGAGAAGAGACCTCTGCTTGGAAGCCAGCAGCATAGATGTACGTGCCTCAGAGGTTTTAAGCTGTGAGGCCCTGAACTCACTGTGAGTTTGTGGGCGTAGTTCATTCAGGTAACATAGGTCCTGCTCTGCAAGCAGGGACAAGGAATAAATAGACTTGCTAGTATCCAAAGTAATTTTCAGATCTCAAACATGAAAACAAGTGGAAGTTATAAATCTCTCATGTCTGACATCCCTAATAAAATTATCCCTTAATTTGAATCCATCTAAATTTGGAGTATCTTCACTGAAGTAAGAATTAGAGAACCATACATTTATACCAGTGTAAATGAGAAAAGAATTTGCTTCCCTGGCTTTGATTTGGATTTCAAGCTGGTTTTAAGGTCCTATTCGTCTACAGGAGGCAATGAAAGTACTTCAAATGATGCAATATTGTAATAGTGAGTGGTGCATCTGTAGACATGCTTTTGTTTTGCTTAGTGGAGATCTGAATCTGAAATTCAAGGATATTCAGAAAGAAATACTTGGGGGAAAAAAACAGTTTACTCTCTAGCTCAGAAGTACTTTGTTCCTTCATGATGATTAAAAAAATATATCACTACACTTTCTTATTGCTCATTCATCGTGTTGTCTTTCAGGTGTTTTTCAATACCTCCCAGAATAATCTTCTCCATAACTTAACCTGGCACTGAAGTGAGACTGACAGGCCTATAGTTTCCAGGCTCATCCTTCTTGCCCTTTTTGAAAATTGGGACAACCTTTGCCAGCTTCCAGTCAGCTGAGACCTCTCCAGATTCCCAAGATCATTCAAAAAACACTGATATAGATCACGCAATGGCATCAGCCAGCTCTTTGAGTACTCTTGGATGAATCCCATCGGGCCCCTCTGGTGGTGCATCCCCTCCATGCTCCAGCCACACTATGATCACAGAAATCCTTATTAGGCCTCAGCCTTTATGAGCAACACCTGGGCTGAGCTCCTCTCTTGAGCTTATCAGAAACACTCTGTTCCCAGGAACTGGTGCTGTTTAATGAGCTCCTTCTTTTTAACAAACAGCCTTGGAAACTGTCTTGATTTGAAAGACAGATGTCTGCTAAGGAAGGGAGGAGCCTCCCTTGGAATGAAAAATATGACCCTCTTCCCTCCAAAATATTATAATTTTGAAATTAAGGGGTTGTGATGGTTTGGCCAGGAAGTGATTTTTCAGGAAGTTAGAGTTTGTCAAAACAATCAGAAAGGGATACGTCTCTGTGAAGAACACAGGGTTCAATATCGGAGAATCCCAGGTAGCCCTCCCTTTTTTCTTCTGGCTGGCCAGCAGGTAACACCAGCCATGCAGGCAGCCAGGGGGCCAGGCCAGGCCCTGCCGCTCTGGCTGGGTGGCCGGGGCTGGGCCCTGAGGAGCTGGCCCTGGCCAGGCCGTGCCCCCGGGCCCCATCAGCTGCTGGCAGGGGATGGGAAAGTCCACTGGGGCCCTGATGCCAGCTGCAGGCCTGGCTGGGCTGGGGCCCACCCTGTTTTAGACTGAGGTATGGACAAGGAGGCATTTATGATCCTGCCTGGTGAATTCCAGACTGCCCGGGTGCTCTGATTGCTGATCTCTTGGTGTGAGCTCTCTCCTCCCCCCGCCATCACCAGCGCAGAAGAGACCTGGGCACACATATTAACTCCTTCTTCTCAATGAAGCTTGCAGAACACTTGGCCCTTTTCCAGGGAGAGAAAAAGACATTGAAATCTAAAGAGACAGTATGAAATTGAGATCAGAGAGTGAGAGTAAAGTTCTAGATTGGAGGATTGAGGAGTGGACATTTTTGGCTAGACTTCTCTTGTGAAACCACGGAGAATGGACTATTTCTTGTAATATATGAATGCTGTTTGGGGGGATGCTGGCGCTAGTTAAACGGTGTGGACTGATATAAGTGAGATTTGATGGAGGGTTTTGAACAGAGGAAGAGAAAGTAATATGAAACCCTTTGCTCCTAGGGAAAAAGGAGCTCTCTGTTTTTTGAGACTGAGGAGATTTTAAAGAGAAAGTAATATGAAGCCCTTCGCTCCTGGGGAAAAAGGAGATCTCTGTTTCTTAAGATGGAGATGATTTTAAAGATCAAAGAAGAGAATTTTTGTTTTATACTAGTGTGCTGGTTTGAAAGCAAAACCAGTGAGAGACTCTAAGTCAGAAATACAATTTAATAAGAGGAAAAAGAAATAAAATATAATAAAATAAATGCAACAGTACAAAAGACCACTGACAGAGTCAGAATACAACCTGATACTCTGTTAGAGTGGTGGTGGCAATCCAGATAAAGTGGTCTTGTTGAAGCACTGATCCCATAGAAAGGTCTGGCAGCTCTTGTCCTGTGGGAATCCAGTGGGTAACTGCCCCCTGTGCTGTACCAAATCCCAGGTTATATCCAGCTGGGAATGCTTGGCTCCTCCCCCCTGGGCAGAGCATCTCACAATGGGCTGATATCATTCTTCCAATCATGGAATGGGTCCTTGATTGCCCATTAAAGAGAGATAGCTCCTGGAGGGAGTTACCTATGAGTTATGTGATAAGGCATTGATGGGCCATTAACAGAAGATAGTCCGGAGGGAGGGGAGAAGGGGAACCCAGCCTCACCTGTGTTGCGTTTCTCTCCGGGGGTTTCCCCCCAGAGAGGGTCCCCGGGGGGCCCCTTAGGCTGTGTGTTCACTGGCAGCAGCAGGCAGGCAAGGAGACTCCACACAGCTTCTGAGGGTGCTAATTAGATGAGGATTTATTTGGGGTCCCACCCCAGGAACCAGCATGGTCTCCGAGGGAGGAAGGGGGAAGAAGGAGGGGGAGAGAGCCTAGGAGAGAGAGAGGACCACCGGGCCCAGGGTCCAAGAGGGCAAAGAGGGCTCCTCGTCCCCATGGCACAGCTTAACAGGGAAATTCCAAGTGGGTGCGGAAGACACTTGGCCCAATGGGATTACAGATACATGATACTTAGGGGAGGGTTACAGGCTTGGAATAAACTGTACATTTTGAGGGGTGAAACAGAGCATACCATTTAACTAAAATGCAACACCACACACCTGGTTTCAACAGCTCATGAAGATGGTGGTAGAATACATGCTTTGGGCACATCTTACATTGTAACCTAGGACAACTAGAAGAGGCATCCTTAAATGGTACCCCAAATACACTGAGAAGCCTATTCTGCAGAATTTCCGGGTGGCTGCAGATTTGTGACATGGGTGCCACGAGAGAACTGTTTTTCTTGTGGTGATGTCTCCATGGGATTCTAAAAGAGACTCCTCTCCCAAAGAACTAATGGTGAAATTGACTGAAAATCATGTTTTGTCTCTTTATGTTGTTTGTGGGAAAGTGAACACTTTGTGGGGGGAGAAGAAGTGTTTTAAAAGCTTCATTTTTGATTTGCAATTTTCCTTCTTTTAATGTGTGTTAATAAACTATCTTTATAACTTTAAAGTTTGGGCCTGTTTTGCTTTCTCCTAATCTTATCTCACAGCAGAGTAGACACTCAAACCACCACAGGGGCTTTCAGGCCAAGATATGAGAAAAGGAAAAACAGTTCTTTACGTGTGTGTGTACAACAAGGCAACAAACAACAACAATGGTAACATGAACAAACAAGAACAGAAAACCCAATAAACAGTCTCTTCCCACTCTTTAATCAATTTCCCGTTTGGTGTAGTTATGGTCCCAGCCTGCAGGGGAACTGGCAGGCTCCCAGCTGGACAGAGCAGGTTCGATGACTCCCCCTTGTCTGCTAGGGGCCCTGTGGCGTGAGTCTGGCCATGTTTCTCCACGTGGACGATGGCAGACACAGCCAGCAGAAAGGGATGAGGAAGGTGTTTCTGTTATAAACCCCCAGGGGCAGCCGATCCGGGTGCCCCCTCTGGAGAGCAAAAACAGCTGCAGTAGGAACCTCAGGAGAAGCAAGCTGGAATGGCAGGATCTCCCGGCAGGCAGAGGGTGAAAAGCTACAGTATAGCACAAACCTGGAGCAATGGTGGAGGTATGGTGGGGGTTGGGCAGTAGCAGTCCAGCTTCCAAACGCAGTAGAGGAAAAAAACTCTTCGGGATCTTCTCACCAGTGCTGGCTTGTCCTTTGGATCCGGGCTGTACGGAGCAGAAAATGAGGGCGGTCCCAGCTGGGCATGCACTGGCTCTAGGCTTCCCGACAGCAGAGCAGCAAAAGAAGTCCAGCTGGCAAGCTCAGTCACAGTGCCAAAGCAAAAAAAAAAAAAAAAAAAACCAAAAAAAAACCACAAAAAAAACCCCCCACAAAAACAAAAAGAAGCAGGCAAAACCCACAGAAACAGCAGGGTCCTTGGTCAGAGATACTAGCCGCATGTGTTCGGTTGAACTGCCCACCAGAAGAGAGAAGACTGCCTCTCGCCCCGCCCCCAGCTCCCCCTGTAAACCCTGGCTCAGCTCCTCAGCTCCCGTTCATCGCTACAGCCCCAGAGCCAGGGAGGATGGGGGATGGGGGATGGGGTGGGGACAGCTGCCACCCCTTGGCACAAAACAAAACAGATCAAAGACCTCAAAAATGGGATGGGATAATAAACCATCGCCAAGACAGAAACTTATTTATCTTGCCTGTATAACGACCCAAGTGGAATAACATTTTCGTTATCAAACTTGCATTCAGGATGGAAAATTACTGACTAAACCTCACTCTCTTGAAGCCCTATAAACAGCAGTCCAAAGTAAGACCCTTTTACTTCTGGACCGCAGCAGGCTGCGACCAGCAACCTCCCTTTGAGTGGGGTTTCTCAGAAGTAGTGAACTCTCAAATTTGCTATATTTGGAGGATCCTTAGACAATGATGGATCTTGGGTTGATACACCCAATCCTTGAGGCTCAACCCTTCAGCCATTGAGAAGATGCAAAGGCATTCAATGTGAGTGCCTCACTGATTTTGAGGCGAATTTTTCACAGGTATATACCTTCTACATACTCTTTAGGTCTGTGTGCATGCAAGTGTGAATATGCTATAGCAAATGGACTAAGAATGTTGCTCTCTTAAATTCTTAAGTACTTTAGATTCATAAGTAAGTTAGGCCTATGAGTTACTGTTGTGCTATACTAAATTCTGAATAATCTTTTGTTTACTTGTTTAAATGACACTATCAATTCAGTGCTGTTAAATTTAAGTGCTGCTAAAACCTTTAAGCTTAAACCGTTGGTCAAGTCTGGGGTTAAGATTGGTAAGAGGGTCCACTCAGAACCTTGTAACTCAATGGAAGTGTCCCTCTTATTCCTTTTTATCCATCCCCTTTCCTATCCGGGCACTGTTGGCTCCCAGCCGGGCAGGGCAGGTGCGATGATTCCTGGCAGCTGTAAGGGGCGCTGTGACGTGAGCTCAGCTGTCTCTCTCACGTGGTTAATGGCAGATGCAGCCAGCAAAAGAGATGGAAAAGGGCTTCCTTTACAAAGGGGGCAGTCGGTCCCAGCGCCCCTCCAGATGGCAAAATGAGCAGGAATCTCAGAAGCAGCAAGCTGGAACAGCAGAGGTGAGCAGGCCCCGGAGTGGCAAACAAAGCATAGCAGAAACTCCGCAGCTGTAGCAGGAGCTGCAGAGTGTCCTGGCAGGCATGGGGTCCTGGGTTACAGTGTAGCAAAAAACCAGGACCAGTAGTAGAAGAAAAAAGAAACAGCGGGGCTGGGCAGTGGCAACTGGGCTCCCGAACACAGCCGGGAGAGGCTCCCGTGGAGGAGGGGGGGCACTTGGGATCCCGGGTTTTCCCCTGAGGCACCCAAGTAGATGGTGAGGGTCCTTTTCCAGTGAGTGTTAATAAGTTCTCAGTTTAACAGCTGCTTTTATGAGCAAAGGCTCACCCACGGTAGGAGTAGCAGCAATGGGCTGCTCTGTGGCTGCAGCGAACCCTCCCGCGGTAGCAAGAGCTCAACTGTCCTCGTCTGATCTTGAGAGTGAGAGTGTGTGCTCAGAGCTGAGCCCAGCCTCTCACCTCCCAGCCAAAATCTTGTGGTATCTCTGCCCTTCATAAGAGAAAAGCCCTCCGGCTAAGAGGCTGCAGCCAGCTGCACCCCTTCCCCCCACCTTGGTCACTTCTTTTGTCTCTCTTAAGTACCAGTCGTTCTTGTCTGTTAGCAACAGATGGGAGAAAATTCCCTGAAAGGAGAAAAAGAAAAAAAATCCTAACCTCCAACACATCTCTACCCCCCCCCAGCCCCCACAGATCATTTTTGGGTTGCTTTTAGTTTTAGATTGATTATCTCAGTTAGAACATAATGCTAATAACACCAAGGTTGTGGGTTCAATCCCCATATAAGCCACATTAGAGAGCTGGACTCGATGATCCTCATGGATCCCTTTCAACTCAGAATATTCTGTGATTCTGATTTTAGATTTTAAGTTGCTTTTGTTATAAATACATATTATAAAGTTGGCTTTTTGCAAATATTAATCATGCTGTATTAATATAGCTGACCATTAACATGGACTTTTGCCTTGCACGTGTTTGCAATATGATTTGGCCTTTGACACCGACCACAGAAAAACAAGGGAATTGTCATCTTCCATGCTGTCTTTCTCCATTTTTTTGCCAACATGTGCATTTGTCTGTGTCTGCTGCTCGCCCTTCGTCTCATTTTTGATGGCTGCTGGGTGGCAGCCAAGGCAGACACCTTAAAATCTGAGTTGCCCACATGCATACAAGCGTGGACCATGTCCATCACAGAAGAATCCGCAGGAAGAGCTTCAATGAGCCTCCTGCAGTCAGCATTGGAGTTGCTTCTTGCAAGCTGTCTGAGCAAAATATCTTTCAAAGTGTCATCGTCAACCTGCTTCTCCAAAGAGACAAACAACTTTCCAACAAATTGCCAAAAAGGCTCATTTTCCCTTGAAGTACATTTACAAATTTCTGCTTTGAAAAAGACAATACAATCATTTTCACCAGTGCTGCCCTGCCTAATTTCAGGCACTGTTCCAGCACCTGTTTGTGAGCACCAGCTTGTGTGTCTGGATAAAGAAAATCACCTTCTCCAATGAGAAAATCAACTCCAACCCCAAACCTGAGATCGTGCTGAGGCAATTGAGCATTCTGTGCAGCCACTTCTGTGGCCAGTTGCCTCCAAGTTTCTTGAAAAGCCCATAACTGAACAGGCTGAAACAACAGCCGAGCCAGTTGCCGGATATCATGCGGCACCAGAAAATCCGCATTTATAACACGGATAATCTGCATGGCCTCAGAAAGACTGAGACAAGAATCGGCCACCTCATTTTGGAGGTCAGCCACAGCTCCTCCCGATGTGACATCAGAAGCATGAGGCTGCCCTGACCCAGGAGAAGCCTCATCGCCTCTCAGTAAGGCAACATCATTCTGTGTGTCCTGTTCCATAAGCGTTTCAGAAACAGGCAGAGACGTCTGGCTAGGGCTTACAGCCCCAGCACCAAACAACACAGTCTATCCATCACCTGGAGAACCAGAAGGACCAGCGCTGTGGGACCTCTTCTTTCTCCGGAGAGATTTCTTCCCCGGGACGGGCGTTCCACCCTCCTGCTCGCTGGTGGCCACCTCAGGGGCTGCTGAATTGGAAGCCCCGCCAGCACTGGGGGGCAGAGGCTGCGGGGCCGCGTCAGTGGCTCCCGGGGGGGGCACGCCCACAGCAGCACGCCCAGGCAGCTGCTGCTGAATGCCGCCGACTGGAGTCAGCTGCGGCGCAGAGGCACCGGCAGGACCTGGCTCCGGCGGGGATCCGGGCGATTCACCGTGACACGGCTCGTGTGAACACGGCAGAGGGGCAGCGCCGCCCCCCTGCGCCTCGGCTTGTGGGGGCGGGCTGGAGGGAAGGGGTGGTGGCAATGATGCAACATCGCCCACCCCTGACGTGCCCCGGGAAGGCGACGGCAGGGACCCGGCGCCACCCCCGCTAAAGGCGGAGGGCAACAGCCACACGGGGAGGGGCACGGTGCAGGGCGGTGCTGCTGACGCAGACCGCAGTGGGCAGAGTGCAGCAGCCCAGCCCTCAGTGATGGCCGGGTCTCGCGCCATGTCAGCAGAGACCCCGCCTGCTGGCACATCTGCCGCCGGCACAGGCGCTGAGAGCACCTCCGACCCCACCTCAGGAGCGGGGGGGCTTCCGGCACCTCGCGCCTGTGCAGCAGGTGCCGCTGGCCCGAGCGGCAGCAGGGGAACCAAGACTGATCCCTCCCCCCGCAGCACAGTGGGCACGCCGGTGCTCAGGGACCAAAGAGACGGACTGGGAGAAGCCACAAGAGACTCCCTCCCGCTCTCAGTTGAGAACCCAGAGTCAGAATCCTCAGCAGTGTCATGCAGGAGCAAATAGAGTTGGCTCCAAGATCCGAGAAGCGTAGCTGCAGTCCTGTTCCCCTTACAAACAGAATCAAAGAGACTGCGACCCACGGCTTCCCATAGGACCATCAAGAGTGCTTTCTTGGCACTATAGAAAATCCCATTATCTTTCCCCCAGAAATACAAGAGTCTCGTGATTCCTGGGTAGCATGACGTGGCGGCACATGAGCAGAGACTGGAGCAGCTGAATCACCAGTCTATCTTCTGAAGAAAGCTCAAGTTTCAATTCTGCATCGCTGAGAGACATCTTCCTGGCAGTGAGCCAGCTCCTGTGCTCGCAGCTGTCCTTCCACACGTCCAGGGGTCCACCATATGTCGCACTTGCCACACTAGAAGCACCACACGAACTCTGACCCCGGTTCAACCAAGAGGACTCCTCCTCCATGAAAGAACGTAAACAATCCATAGTTTACAGAAAATGTGCATGAGAAAAGAATTTCCCAAAGGTAAACATCAGAAGGCTGAAAAAGCAGGGTGACAGGATGCCTTTTTGTTCTAGCTCCAGAAGTAAAAGATAAAATTGTGAAATTCTTTACACTATCTTATCTGAATGAAGATAGCAGCGAGTGACACCAAAACCCCCCCAGAAGGAGGAGGAATTTATTGCCTCTGTTATCGGGAAACTGAGGCTCCTGGCCCCAAGGGGATGAAGTTATGGGATAACAGGTTGGAGGGGGGGGAAAGTTGAAATTAAGCAGAAACATCCAAAAACTCAAAGGAATGTTTGAATCATGCATAAGAATAATGAATATTCATCATACGTGTATTTTTAAGGTACAAGTCTCTTGTCAATGTTGATGCCTCCTTAGAGACATGCCAGGCACCCCGGCCGTGTAAAAAAACTTCTGCTTTATGTCTCCTAACTGCCTATTGTTTTAATTTTTTTATTAAACCTTTAAATTCTACCAAGAGTGAATCATATTTTTCACACTTTTTCTCAGTGTGTTTTAACAATCTAGTAAGTGACAGAGCAAACCTTGCCGACAAACTTTGTTGTGCTTTCACTTTTATATTAAACCTGTTCTTGCCGATACCTTTGCCAGTGATTCTTTAAGCAACCTAAAACACTCATTCGTGACAAATTGACATAGTCAGCAGGATGGCGAGTGATAGTGACTATTTAAAAAAAGCATTAAATAAATCCAAGTCCTAAGTTCTTGGACAAATGGGCTCGGGTTAAATTGCTACAGAAATTTAAGTGTGTACCTTTCTAATCTGTGAAAAACTATGTTTAAAAGTCTTGGAGACATAAGATCATAGAGCATTTTGAGCACTGTTTAACAAAACAGAAATTAAAAGCTGGAAAAGTGATTTGATCTGAAAATTATGTTTTCATTGTTTCAGAAGCATTATTGGCTTTTGAAAAAGGAATTAAAGAAAACTGGAAATCTGCATAAAATCCCTTATAGCAGAAACCAGAATTTAAAAATAGCTGCAAGAAAAATTGGATATTTTAATAAGCTTATCACCCTCTCTAGAAATGGCTAGTCAAATTCACAAATTAACCCGATATGAGGATTATGAAACTTGGGACTGGGACATTTGGGATGATAGTGATGAGAATTTTATTGCCACCTCTCACCTTCTCTTGACTTTTTCCCTTTGCATCTATTAATTAAGACTGAAGTTACTAATGAGGATAAGAAGGAAAATTGTATGGCAGTGCATCCAATTTCCTGGTCTCCTGCAGACTTGGCAACATTGCAGGAGTATTCCAGGTATTTGGGAGAATCCAAGATGGAATATGAGTGGCGAGTCTCTCTGACCAGGGGAGATTGGATTTTACTTAGTGAGAAAGAAGCGGAAGCTTCTTTGAGCCCTAGCATGTTTTTAACCACCACTTCCATAGATCATGATTATTCTTTAACTGCATGGGTGGTATATTAGGCAGGAGGAATAGATCTGCAGGATAGGGGATATCCACTGGTTATTAAAACTACTCAATTCTCTGTTCTCGTGATTTCTGTGCAGAATGGCATACAGGAGGTTCATGTTCAAAATACTGCAGCTCCTGAGCATCACATAGCAAACATTTCTGTCTGGCTTCCTGGGAAAAAGCAGTTAAGAAATGTTGACGTGCTTGTGGGGGCCACCCAAACAAACCTTTTAGGATTTGATTTACTTTGTGAGCGATCTTGAAAACTCCCAGATGGAACTTTATGGAGTTTTGTAGTGAAAGGCACCAGGTCGCCAGGGATAGAAATAGAATCTGAAACAATGTGGGATGATCCAGGCTCTGAAGTGTAAGAAATAGACCTGGACATGTTTTCTCTGCCCTCCCGAGCTGAAGTGTCGGAGCGGCTCTTGTGTCCTGGTGGTGGGGGATGGGCCTGAGCATGGGTCCCCGGGGGGGCTGGGGGAGCCGCCGTTGGGGCGCAGGGCCGTGGGCGCGTGGGGCCCCGCAGTGTCCGCCGCTTCCGACGCGCACCGCCGCCATCTCTGCTCCGGGCGTGCACAGTCCTCCCCGGGTGCTGGCCTGGGGTGGCCCCCGTGGTGCCGGGTGGCGAGTTGCTGGCGCCGCGGCCCTGGGCCCACTCGGCCGGCCCTGTGGAGCCGGTGCTGTGTGGTGCGCGGTCCCCTGCCGCCGTGCCTGGCTGCTGGCGCCGGGCTTGCCAACTAGTTCCCGCCGGCACTGCCCGGCCCTGGGCCCGCCCCAACACCGCGGTCCCATGCCACCATGGCCAGCCGGCGTCCTGCCGCCTGTGGAGAGCCCCCGCCACGTGCTCGCTAGAGCCCCCCCGCTCCCACCTGCTGCGGCCATGCCCGCTCCATGCCAGCGGGCAACCCTGGGGCCAGGGGCAGTGGCGGCGGCCACGGCGCAGCATGTGACCCTGTCTGGAGCCCAGTGGGCAGGAAGTAGAGCGAGGCGGGCAGAGAAGCGGCGAGCAATGAATGAGACAAGTCCAAACATGCCCAGGTTGGCATCTGAGGCTGGGAGAGGTGGAGATCATGCAGATGAGAAAGATGCTAAGCATGATGGGACTATTTTTAGAGAAGAAAATGCCGTCTAGCCACAAACTGACATATCTGAGAGAATTAATTCCACACTACGGGTTTAAGAAAAGGGTAAACTCACCCCTGGTCCTAGTTTGAATTTTCGCCGTGACTTTTGGGGCAGGGATCCCGACTTGGGACAGAGTGAACCACGAGTTTTGAGTATCCCGATGAGGCCAGAGTCTTTTGCCTCACTGCACTTCCAGTGGCCAGTGGAAGGTACTGCAGCGCACCTCTCGGGTTTCCTGAGTCCTGTACAGCGCCCCCTGCCGAGAGACTCCAGTACAGCGCATCCTGCCAGGCATCCGGGACTGCAGATTTCTTTGCCAGAGAACTGAAATTTCAGACGCACCTCATCAAGCTTCCTACGCAGCTAATTTTTAATAAAGAGCTGAATATTTAATAAAGGCTTCAGCCCATAATTTATTCATAACATGAAGAATTTATCAATCTGTTAGAGACATTAATACTACTGCCTTCTAAAATTACTAATGCAAAAGACTACCCCCTGCCAACAGCAGCACTTGTGGGGAGTGACGGGGTGACTGACTGGTGATGGCAGGTTCACGGGGAAGGGGGGGGGGGGGGGGAAGAGGCATCATTAAAAGGACTCATTTGCTTTATAGTGCACCAGTGTGGCCAGTAAAGAAGCTGAGGGGCAGTGGCATTTTACAACTGATTACTGACAATTAAATGCTAATACTGCATCTTTAACTGCTGCAGTTCCAAACATTGCCTAGGTAGTGACACTGATACGGGGGTCTGCTCATGCTTGGATGGCTGCCCTGGATGTTAAGGACGTGTTTCTCATGACTCCTCTACTTGAACAAGAGAAGAAAGATGTGTGCTAATGTCTTTACAAATAATTTGTTGGTTGAAGGTATGGGTGTCAATGTCTTTGAAATGGGTCTTAATGGTTCTACTGACTTTGGACAACAGGTTCCTTGCAGAGCCCAGACAGCTTGACTCTTGAAAGCGACAAGGGTCTGCACAAGGCTGAACTCTGTGGTAAAATCACAGGGTAAAATCACAGGTTCAGGGGGGGAATATGTGGTAGGCAGTTAGGGAAGGCTGTACCTTCCTAGTACCTCAGCCAATGGGGAAAGGAAGAGGGCAACATGCAGCCAGGAGTTAAGATAAAAGGGATGCTGCGTCGCCCCGAAACCTTGAGAGAGCGAAAACCCCGTGGGTGTGTGCCACAGTGGACTATTCAAATAAAGTTGAAGGACTCCTCTGTCTCCTTTTTGGACATAAGCCTCTGTCATTTGTGGATTAATTTTCCTGACAAACAGGATAAAGCACAACTTGCATTTATGTGGAGAGGGATCCAGTATACCTTTAACAGGCTCCCTCAGGGGTATGAGCAGTGCAACGAGGACAATACGGCTTTTGAGGGTTTGTCCATCATTGTTTTCTGTTGTCTCCGACTCAGAGATGGGGGAAGCTGGCTGCTGGAATCGCCCGCCATCTTGTCTTTGTCTGAGGAAATCATGTGGTGTGGTGTGCTGGAATGGCCACCATCTTGTTTTTGTCCTGGGACGCCATGCGGAAATAAGTTGAGGGGGCAGCTTCTGATCTCTTCTCACAGAGGTCACTCCCTGCAGCCCTTTCCTCCTGCTACCAAAACCTTGCCTTGTAAACCCAATACAAATAGTCATTTTAAAGTGGGATCTTAAAATAGCAGCAGTAAATATGTTTTAACACAGGAAGCAACTAATATATTCTAATTATCAAGATAAGGGACCACCATGTAAATAAGCAAATGAAAACTTTCATTTTAATTCCTTTTCCCTGTAAAAACTAAGAAAAGGGCATAAAGTTCTGAAGAAGTAAGATTTAAGGGCTTGAGTAAGAAACTTTCACTTATAGGGCTTTTAGATGCAACTTTTCTGTGCCTGATTGTACTTTACTAAAAGGGGAAAATCAGTACTGGGAGATGTATTTGTTATAAATACATAATATATTATTGGCTTTTCGCAAATATTAAAATGAATACCATATGTGTAATGTTGGAAAGTTATTCTGTATTAATATTGTAATGAATAAAAAGGGCAGGAGAGATTTCTCCTTTTTAAATGCCTTTATTCAGTGATCAGCTCGGGGCGACACAGAAGAAGTGATGTTGCAGCTCTGTCACTTGGGCAGGGAAGAGCTGGGTCTCCCTCTTGCGGCAGGCCCTGGGAAGACACCCCTTTGACCCAGCAGCTCGCGTCTACCCCCCTTGGGCTCTTTTTTTAGTTCATGGGGACGGGGTAAAAGCTTTAAATTAGGGTCTGGAGATGCCTCTACTTCTTCCCCGACTTGGGGTGCTGTTTATGTCTTTTGACTGTATGCTGGCTCTCTATTTGAAAGGTTTTTTTCTGAAAAGTGTCCAAGGTGTTCTTATTTGCATAAGCAAGCATTCATGGGAATTGGATGTATTGCTCAATCCTTTTCACGTGTCCTTGTCCCGGCGATTCATCTCCGTCTGCTCTCTGGCGTCTTCTCTCTGCTTTGGAGCGTGCCCCACTCGGGATAGATGAACCACGGGGTACCAGGCAGGCTGGGGTCAGCCCCGCGCCGGGGACTCGGGGCCGGTGGGTGGGCGACAGCAGCGGCCCAGGCTCAGGGGAAGCAGGGTGGCTCCAGCGTCCCTTAGCACACACTCGCGATAGACAAGGTGCAGGACACGGGGCTAGTTGAGGCCAGTCCGTGCTGGGGACCGGGGCCTGGAGGGCACCGGGGGAGGCAGGGCTGGGCGCAGCCCGAGTCTGCTTGTGTTGGGGTCCTGATCTGAAGGGGGAGTGGAGGCTCCCCCAGGAGCTGCTCCGGGGGCGGCGGCGGCCCATGCCTGCATTTCCCCAAGCCCGCCTGGTAATCATGGCCGTTACACAAAGGAGGCAGCGGGAGTGACTCCCCCCGTGGGAGAGGGATACAAAAATAGGTATAAATGTGGGGATAATGGGGTAATTAACAAATGAATAACTCTCTTACTTAGTAAACCTTATACCAGTAACAATATATATATATAAAATTTGAAGCAGCAACTTATTTACTACAAATATAGTCTCTTTTAGTAGTGTGGTAAATATAGTTTTTAGGTTATAGCATAATATTAAAAGAGATTTAGATGTGATGTAGGATGCTTCTTGTACCTAACTCAGGAGAACGGGAAAGATAACCAGGAAAATTCCCCACATTCCTGGATTATCTGGATGAAGATAATGGACACAGACTCCAAAGCTCCAAAATAAGAATTTATTGATCCTCTACTATCAGGGAATGGGACGTGGGAAGACCAAGTGGCGCCACAAAAGAGATTTATCTTCAAGGAGTAATAAAATGTTGAGTTGGTGAAATGGGGAGCAGGTTGGGGGGGGTTGAAACTAGGAGAGCCTCTGAACTCAAAGGAATGTTTGAATAATGCATTAGGGTCTTTTGAATATGTAACATGTTAGCCCTTTTAAACAAGTGTTCTGAAATAGTTAGGTGTGTTTTTTGGCAGAATGCCAGACACCCAGATGTCTGTAAAATTTGCTTTCTTATGTCTCTTCTTGTCTTATTATTAAACCTTTAAAATTTTATCAAACAGCGAACCGCCTTTTTCACATATTAATGCAAAAAAATAGTAACAAGTTGATGACATAGTAACCTGAAGAGTGAGTCTCGAGTGTCTTGTCATGCTGTCAGATCCTGGGAGACTATGTAGCTAACCTTGTCAGTAGTACAATTTGTGAACAGAAGAGTTGAATAAAGCATTAGTAATGAAATTGATAGAACTGGGATAATGAAGTGAAAACAAAAATGAGAGCGAAAACTGTAAGGATTACATTAAATTAAAAAAAACCACAAGGAAAACAAATGCAAGATATTATAATTATAGAACCAGATTTTTTTTGTTAATTCTTTTGCTATGGTTATATTTTCCTGTGTCAAAAGAACTGATAAAATGAGAGCAGATAGTCCAGATGAAGACTACAATATCTTAGCCAAATCTTGGTCTAAAAAAACTGCAAGGAAAATTTTCAATCCCTCCTATAGCCATAGATCTGGCTCTCAGTCCTTAGAAGGAGGTCAAAAGGAACTGCATGTCTCCTGGTGTAAGGAATATCTTTTTAAACAGAGAACTGAGAAGTGTAGTAAAAGAATTCAGTCTGAATGCCCCGCCCTCAGATCAGGGGAAATTTTGGTTCAGGTCAGTTAAAGCATTTCTTTGGCATAACTGAAAAATCATTTACACCTGTGTCCTGGTTTAGGGCAAATTTGGGAGGAAACCTCCGAATGGGGTCCCTCTAGAAAGCAAATTCAAGTGGCCCCTCACCCAACTGGTCTGGGAAAAAAATTCCTTAGAGAAGAGTGGAAAAACCCTGTTTATTCAACAAGCAAAATGTTCACAAACATTAAAAATGAATAATATTAAACAATAAAACCTCTCGTCGTTCTGAAGTGAGATGGCAAAATTGAGAAGGTCCTTGCTGCTCAGCTTGTCCAGTCTCTTACCAGTTCCTCCAGCACTGGAAAATGCCGTCCTGGGCCCCAGTAGGCTGCAGGGGTGAGCTCCGGGTGTTTTCTGGGTTTTCAGTACAGAACAGGTTTAAACCGTTCCAAGAAAAAGAATAAAACCAGGCCAGGGAACTTCTCAGTCTCAGCTAGCTAAAAACTAACTAAAAAGCAAAGGAGAGCTCTCTCTCACTGTCCGTCCGTAGACAACACTGTCTAGGACCAGAA
>WAAE01016489.1:130113-160812 GCA_013400495.1 Nicator chloris | reverse complement strand
GATGTGAACGACAACGGGCCCGTGCCAGAGCCCCGGAGCTTCGACATCTGCAACCAGCAGCCTGAGGTGCAGATGCTGAAGATCATCGACAAGGACCTGCCCCCCAACACCCACCCCTTCAAGGCAGAGCTGATGCACGGCTCTGGCAGCAACTGGACTGCTGAGGTGATAAACCCAGGTGGGTGCCACCTGCTCTGGTGCTGGGCCCTGCAGTGAGCACTAGGCTGGGGACCTGCCACGGGGCAAAGTCCTGTGCCAGTGCCAAAGGTGTTCCCAAACCAGAGCTGGGAAAGGGGCTGGAGCACCAGGAGTGGCTGAGGGAGCTGGGGAGTTTCAGAAGCGACCTTCTTGCTCTCCACATCTCCCTGGCAGGAGGGTGCAGTCAGGTGAGGGTCAGGATCTGCTCCTAAGGGACAGGACAAGGGGAAACAACCTCGAGTTGTGCCAGGAGAGATTTAGGTTGGATCTTGGGAAAAATTCATTCATGTAAAGGGTGATCAGACACTGGAACAGGCTGCCCAGGGCAGTGGTGGAGTCCCCATCCCTGGAGGGATTTAAGAGCTGTGTGAATGTGCCACTCGGGGAAATGGGTCAGTGGTGGCCTTGGCAGTGCTGGGGGATGGCTGGACTCAATAATCTCAGAGACCTTTTTCAACTGAAATGATTCTGGGTTCACCAAGACCTGGTGAAGTTGAGCATGAGGAAGGAGCTGGAGCCAGGCGAGTACAGTATCTTCCTGAAGCTGCTGGATGCGCAGAACAAGGAGCAGATCACGCCGGTGCGAGCCCAGGTCTGCAGCTGCGAGGGGGCAGCCAAGAACTGCGAGCGCCGAGCGTACGTCTCTGGTGGCATGGGCGTGCCCGCCATCCTGGGCATCCTGGGGGGCATCCTGGCGCTGCTCAGTGAGTACCTGGGGATGAGGATGGGAGGGACAGAGTGCGGGTCACCCTCACCCTGCTGCCCTGATACCCCATCCCTGTGCCTGCAGTCCTCCTGCTGCTGCTGCTGCTCTTCGCGAGGAGGAGGAAGGTGGTGAAGGAACCTCTGCTCCCCCCCGAGGATGACATGAGGGACAATGTGTACCACTACGATGAGGAGGGTGGTGGCGAAGAGGACCAGGTGCGATGGCTGTGCCTGCTGGACCCTGCACGCCAAGTGGTGGTGGCAGTGCCCACGGTTGTCCCTCGAGCCTTGACTCCTCCTGTTCCCCCAGGACTATGACCTGAGCCAGCTGCACCGGGGGCTGGACGCCCGGCCCGAGGTGATCCGCAATGACGTGGCCCCCCCGCTCATGGCGGCCCCTCAGTACCGGCCCCGCCCCGCCAACCCCGATGAGATCGGAAACTTCATTGACGAGGTGAGTCCTGACCGGGGGAGCCCAGCGGGTGACACGTCCCTGCCACACCAGCACAGAGGACACAAGCACTGACCCTTCTGTTCCCCCAGAACCTGAAGGCGGCCGACACGGACCCCACGGCCCCCCCCTACGACTCGCTGCTGGTGTTTGACTACGAGGGCAGCGGCTCGGAGGCCACCTCGCTCAGCTCCCTCAACTCCTCCGCCTCCGACGGCGACCAGGACTACGACTACCTCAACGACTGGGGCGGCCGCTTCCGCAAGCTGGCCGAGCTCTATGGCGGCGGCGAGGAGGACGATTAGGGACCCCCAGCCTGCGGCTGCCACCTCATTTCACCCCTCTGGACTCACGTCAGTCTCTGTCTGGGGTGGCCAAACCCCTCCAAGACCTCCTGAACCCCGTGCTCATGTCTCCCTCACTGACAAAAGCTCAGGCTCGCTGGGGATTGGGGGGATTTGGGTAGTCTGGGTGTTTTCTGGCCCCCTTGGCTCCAGGGCATGGAACAGTTTAGTCCAGTCCCCATGCTGGAACTGAGGTGCTCCCAGCTGTTGGGGGCAGGATTAGGTCCTTTTTCCCTTTTCCATGGGGCAAAAAGGGTTTCTCTGGCGGTCTCCAAAATACCTCATGCTCCCAGCCCCGCACAGGCTCGGATCATGAACCTAGTGATGGGGAAGTGCGATGAGGTGCTCAATCAATACAGACCAAAGATGCACCATCACAGGGATGTACTGTATTTACTACAGTATGTACAGGCAGATTTCTATTTTTCTGTATCCCAGATTATGGTTTGATTTCCGCCCATGTCGTGCCAGGTGTAATTAGCGTGCAGTCATTGATAGGTGCTTTCCAAAATCAAAGGGCTTTCACAAAATCCTCACCTCTGTGTTTAGCTGTCATCATGGTTTGTGTTTTTTATCATGGGAAAAGGGTCTGACACAAGATGGGAAACCAGCAGTGGCCAAGTACTGATCTCATGTTTTTTATATAAAATTGAAATAATAAATTGTTTTAAGAAAAAACACTTTCCTGTGCGTGAGGCTCTGCCGGTGCTTGAAGGCTTTACCTGCTGCCCACGTGTGGGCATGGCCCTGTCCACAGGACACGTGGGCAATCCGAGTCATGGAAGGGTTTGAGTTGGAAGAGACCTTAAGGATCATCCAACTCCATCCCTCTGCATGGGCAGGGACACCTTCCACTATCCCAGGGTGCTCCAAGCCCCGTCCAACCTGGCCTTGGACACTTCCAGAGATGGGGCAGCCGCAGCTGCTCTGGGCAAGTGTCAGGGGCTCATCACTCTCAAATGAGAAGAAGAATTCCATCCCAATATCGCACCTAGCCCTGCGCTGCGGCAGCGGGAGGCCATTCCCTGCGCTGTCCCTGTGCTGTCCCTCCTCCCCTTGTCCCCAGTCCCGCCCCAGCTCTCCGGGCGGTTTCTCCGCCCATCCCCGACCTCCCCAAGATGGCGGCAAGCAGCGCGGCCCTTCCCCTCCCGCGCCCTCCTCACCATGGCGGCCGGCTGCGGCCCCGCCCCTTCCCCTGACTTCCCCAGCATGGCGGCGCTCACTGACAGTAGGCCCGACATGGCGGGCGATGCGCAGCCAGACCTGGAGCCGGGCCGTGTGGTGGAGGCGCTGCAGCTGCTGCTGGGGCCGCCCGGTGATGGCGACAGCGCTGCCGAGCCCGGCCCGGAGCCCGCCCTGTGCCCGGAGACGCTGCGCAGGAACGCAGCGGCGCTGGAAGAGCGGCTGTCACGGGCAGCGGGCTGGGCCGCGCTGCGCCAGCTCCGGGCGGTCGTGCTGTCCCGGGCACCCGCGCTNCGGGGCCCGGCTGTTCGCCGCCGTGGCCGCGCTGGTGGAGCTGGCCCGGCTGCCGGCCCTGGGCGCCCCGCTGCTCGCCCGGCACCTCCGTCTGCTTCTCTCCGGGCTCTGCGCGCTGGGACACAGCCCCGCCGCCCTCTGCCAGGTCCGTGCGACGCTCGCACCCCGTGTGCTGCTCCCCGGTGGCGGTGTGGGTGTCCAGCCGAGCCGCAGCCCGTTCCTCAGGCGGTGCTTCGTGTGTCCTGCCCGCCGTGCCCCATGTGAAAGAAAGAACAGGAGTCACGGAGCCCGGCGGGGGCCTGCAGGGCACCGGCACACCGTCGGGACCGGGGCTTTAGTGCCCAGCCAAGCTGTTCTTAGCAGCCTTGGTGTGTTTTGTTCCAGGGTGTTTCGGAAGCGGAGCGAGCGCAGTGCCGGGAAGCCCTGAGGGACGTCCTGGACCGTGTTTACCAGCCGCTGGCGGTGCAGGAGCTGCTCGTCCTGCAGGGTCAGCCCAAGCAGGTACCCGGGGCCATCCCCAGCACGGGGCTATCAGGGTCCCTACCCCCGTGGTTCCCACACTCCGAGGGTGCTGCTCTTCTGGAAATGTTCTTACACCTTAAAACTCAGTCCCCGAGCGCTGGCGAGGCTGCTGGGTGTGTGTCAATCCAGCCCCGCTGTGCAGGAGCCGTGTGGGTGTGTCAGGGATTGTCATCGCGGCACGTGCCACCTTGGCTTGGCACCCACATCCTCCGTGCCCAGCCAAGCACAGCCTCTGCTCCTCCAAACCTCACCCTCCCCACTCGAGGGATGACACAGGGCACCTGCTGCTCTTTGGGGCTGTTCCAAAGCCTCCTGGAGAGGAGGAGATGGGAAATGTCTTAAGTGTTGTTTTAGGAAAGTCCCCATGGGATATTGCCCTTAATAGAATAATAGAATCCCAGAATGGCTTGGGCTGGAAGGCAACTCAGAGTTTATTTCATTCCACCTCCTACCATGGGCAGGGACACTTTCCACTATCCCAGATTGCTGCAAACCCCTATCCAACCTGGCCTTGGACACTTCCAGAGATGGAGCAGCATGCTAAGCACCTGAGGGCTGACCTCTCTCATTAATTGCTGATTTGCTTTATGCCACTGGATGAAGCAGCAATTCAAAGCCTGTCTGTGTCCTGTGCTCTCTGTCAGAGCGTGGGCTGTTTGCCCAGAGGTGGGGTTGGCACAGGTGTGTGCAAATACGTTCCTTACCCTGCTCCTTTTACTCCTTTCCAGAGGTCTCCGGGTGCCGGGGCAGCTCCGGCCTGGCTGCGGCGGCTCTGCGGGCACCTGCTCTCCGAGAGGCTGCTGAGGCCCGGCGGGGTGCAGGCTGTGGTCCGGGGTGTCTTGGAGGGCACAGACAGTGAGTGGGGGGCTCTGGGTCCCAGCATCACAGATTCAGGGGTGTCCTGAGGCAGTTCATCCCAGAAGAGCAGAGCCACGAGAGCTGGATGTAGGAACTGGCTTGTGCCGGGCTGAGGTGACATGGTGACACACAGACTTCGACTGCGCTGAGCTCCCAAGATGCTCTCATTTGGGATACACATGTGTTTGAGGGCCACACTGAAAGGCTCCAAGCCCATTTGTCCTGTTTGTGCCTCGATGGGTGTCACACCTCATGGTGTATATGCAGAATGGGATCAGTCCTGGGGAATGCCCTTTCCCAGTGCCAGAGTGGTGGGAGCTGTGCTGAGCACTGGGCGGTGAGAGCTGTAGGGACAGTGACACCCAATCCCATCCCCTGCTCTCCGTGTCCTGCTGGGGAGGGAAGCTGTTGCTCTCCACAAGCTGAATCCCAAGTTTTTAGTGCCAAAATCCCATCTGGCCAACTCCAACCATCCAAGCAGAACCTCTCCCCACCTTTTGGCTGAAGGAGTTGTTTTCCATTATCAGAGCTCTTGCACAGCAATTTTCCCCTTTCTGTCCTTAAGTTCAGGTGTCTCCTGAAAGATGCTTGGTTTAACAAGAGCAATAAAAGCTCAAAATCCAATTTTTGGCTAGGAACACCTGGCTTCAGCCAGAGCTGGCTATGGGTCAGAGCTGACCCAGGATTTCTGCTGCTGTTGTAGGTGGTGCTGGTACTGAAGCAGCAGCTCTGGACTGGAGGAAGTGTGATGCAGTTGGGAAGATCCTGGCTGCCTGCCCACAGCAGTGCCTGTCCCTCGAGGACTACTACAGACAGGTGTGCCCCCAGGTAAGTCCCTCATCCCCTCTGCTGGGGAATGCAGAGCCAGCTCCTGGCTTGGAGAGTGCTGGGGCTGTTCCTTTTGCTTGAACATGGCCTGGCTCAAGCCAGCACAACATGGATATGTTTTTCTGGCAGTCGGACGTTTCCATTCTTGAATTTTCCATCTTTTATTGACGTGCTGGATGATGTTGTCTGCTCACCTCACACAAGGTGCTTGGCACTGTGCTACACAGAGCTCTGTGTGTAGCTCTTGCTTCCAGCCTTTGGCTCTGGGAGTGGTGCAGGCTCCTGGTTTGAGCCCAGAAAGGTATCATTGGTGGGTGGGAAGGACACTTCCACACATGGAATGTCATGCCAGCTGCCCAGCAAAGCAGCACATGGGCGGCTCCTCGGTTGCTCTGGAGCGCCAGGCTTCCCCCTCTGAGAGGGTGCTGATCCTTGTTTCTTTTTCCTGGCAGGTTCTGGACTTGCTGCACATCCAGGACAAAGTGGCAGCGCGGCAGTTCCAGCGTGTGGCCACCACCACGCTGCTCACCATGGCCAGGGAGCAGCCACAGCTGGCAGAGAGGCACCTGCTCCAGCCCCTGCTGGCACCGCTCCGCCGCTGCTCCGAGGCCGCAGGTACCTGCATTGGGGAAGGGTCTGGTTTCTCTCCTCACTGGTTTTTGTCATTCCATCTGAATTTTCTCAGGCTGTCAGCCAGGCTGTGGAGTGTGGGAGCCCAGCTCTCTGTGCTGGCTCTGTCAGTTTGTCTGTGTACACTTTATTTACTGCTACATGAGTGCAGTTACTGCAGCGTGGAAGCTGAGCAGTTGGCTCTGCCCCGTGCTCCTTGGGAACCTCTTCCAGTCTGACATCCTTGTTCTGGGCTTCCAGACAGAAGCCATTGGTTCCCCACGCTGACCAGCAGCTCTCTGGGGAATCATCCATCATGGAGTTGTGGTCTGCGTTGATTTCCGTGTGTCCTTGTGGGTTTACAACACTGCAGCACAATTGCAGCACAATTAGTACGGCTAATGAGGGCTGGTCTGTTCTCATGGGGAGGGAGGGGAGCTGTGGGAGTGCTTTTGGGTGCAGGGAATGGTGGGGCAGTTCTGCTGCTGGGGGCTCTGGGCTGTTTTGGGGGCTCATGTCTCTCCCCTTTGCTTTCAGAGCTGGCACTGGAGGATTTGACAGCAGGGGCCGTGCTGGTGCCAGAGGCAGAGCTGGGCAGCTGTGTGGAAGATATACTCAAGGTACTGTGTCTGCTTTGGGTGAGAAAAAGAGCTGGTTTGAGACCCGGTGAGCAGTTCAGTGTGTGTTGAGCCACACAAACCCAGTGTCTCCTGCAGTCATGCTCTTCATCTGTCTGTCTTCATCTGCAGGAGTACCCCAGCCTCCACATGGGCTGTGCCAGGGCCTCACCACCCTCACAGGGAAGGATTCCATCCCAGTATCCCATTTAACCCTAACTTGCAGTTGGAAGTTATTGCTCCTTGTCCTATCACTCCAGGCCCTTGTCCAAAGTCCCTCTCCAACCCTCTTGGAGCCCCCTTAGGCACTGTAGGGAGCTCTAAGCTTTCCTTGGGGCACAGATCTTTGTTCTGGCATTTGGGGGATTGGTGAGGTCCATCCTTGTGTTTCCTGTGAAGGATGAGGGCTTTTTGTGGAGGCCTCTCCTGTGACACCTCCCCTCATGACTCCATTTCCTACCATTCCCACCAGTAACCCCAGTGCCACGCTGCAGGCTCCAGCAGCTTCCTGCTGCGCGTTCCAACCCAGGAGGACATCTCCAGTCCAGGAATTCAAATTTCAGAAGCTGGTGACTTGCTTCCTGGCATGCCCCGAGGCAGGCTAAGCTCTTAAATGCTGGGATTGTTGTCTATTTTCCCAGTAATGATCTGTTGTAACTGGCTGGCAGGCAGAGACCGGTCTGGAGGGCTGCTCCCTCCCAGAGCAGTGCTGGGGGGGTTGGGGTGGGTCCCTCCTTAATGGAAGAGGGCTGGGAGTCTGACAGCAGCCAGATTAGTGAGGGGACCCCAGGTTTGGGGGAGTTTTCTTGCCTAGCAAATGTCATTTGATGCTTAGTGAGAAACCATCCTTGGGGCTTCATCGGGAGGCTTTGTGTACACAAGGGTCTGGGGAGGAGGAATGGCTCCGTGGGGATTAGCACAGGGAAACAGGTCTGTGTGCCTCAGTGGAGCAGGGCAGGGCCTGTGGGGACCATTTCTCAGCTTCTTGGGAAGGTGCTGGGTGAGGTAGGGGAGAGGAGCAGGGCTCTGCAATCACCCCTGAGTCCCTGCAACCCTCCCAAGAGCCTCTACAACATCCCCAGAGCACCTGTAATTCCCCCTGAGCACCAACAACATTCCTGGAGCCTCTGGAGTCCCCCCAGAGCCTGAGCAGCCCAGTGCCTCAGCTCAGCACCCACTAGTCCAGCTGCCCTGCTAGTGACTGATCTCTGTGATTGAGATTTATGGTAATTCAATGAAGATTTACTCATTCCAGGAGGCCTGTTGCATCCCTGGGTAAGGCAGGACCTAAAAAGCAGCAGAATTCCCAAATAGCTGGCTGCAACCTTCCTGTAGCTTGGAGCCCTGCTGTGTGGTTAAGCAAATTCTTGGAGAAAGATGGTGCTGAAGGCAGGTTTTAATAGGGAATGTGGCATAATTGGGGAAGGCAGCCTCCAGACTGAAGGAAGAGGCTGAGAACCCTCCACCATCCCCCCTGATAGCTGCCCTGTGCACAGACGTGTTCCTGAGCTCCCCTCTGCCCCATGCAGGTGTTTGACTCCCCTCCCTGTGCCCTTCTCTCCGTAGGTGTATGTGGTTGGGAATGACAGCTCGAGCCTGCTGCTGGGATCCTTACAGTCAGTGCTGGGAGTGGTTTTTTCCCTCTATTCCTTCGCCAAGCAGAATGTGTCATACTTACGGTAAGGGAGGATTTGTACTCAGCTTCTGCTGGGGTTTCATCTGCTGGGCTCTGCCCACCTCCAGCAGCCACGCTCAGGGCACAGGCAGGAGCAGAGATCCATCTTCTCATCCCAAAGCACTCTCATTCCAAGCAGGCAGTAACCACAGGCAGGGCACATGACCTCACTGGCAGCCTGTGCCCGAGGAACCCGTTCTCACATTAGTTTTTGTCTTCCCTGAAGCCAGAATGTTCCATGTAGAGGTGAGCGTGCCCTCGGGAGCACAGCGTGGCTCTGCCTGGAGCAGGGATTGTGTTTGTCCATGGATGAAGGTAGTGATGCTGGGAACTGGATGGAGGGATCTACAAATAGCATAAAAACTGGAAAAACACTTTAAGCACTGCCTCTTGGAAGTACAGGATCATTCTCCCACCTGGGATCACTCTCCTCTGGTACAATCAGGACCTGCCTCCTGGCAGCTGATCCCCCATACCATGGCCAGCTCCCCATGACTGGTGTACAGCGGGAAGCCCCACATGTGCCAGTCGTGGCAGGGACAGGGGTGACCAGGGGCTGGCTGTCCTCTGTCCCAGCTCCCCCAAAGCTTTCCCTGGACTTAGGCCCAGCCTGGTAAAAACATTCTTGGTGGGCTTATACAGTGCTCTGGTGATCCTGGCGTGTGGAGGCTTTCCCTAAAAGGTGTGTGTAGACACTGCCTCTGCTGTTATTGCCTCGTTAATCACTTCAAAGAGCAGTGAGTGCCGTGACAAGTTGGTGGAACCCGCCAAGTTCACGCTGCTGCTGGGCCAGCAGTCGCTGCTTCCTTTGCTAAGGAATTTGGCAGGGATGACTGAACCCACAGCTGCCTGGAAGTGTTCAGGTTTCCAGACCCCTGGCACAGCCCAGCATGGCTGCTTCACCTCATTAACCTGCTTCTTTCCTTGGCAGGGCTCCCCATGCCACCTCAGTGCTCCTGTCTCCTTCCTCCTCTCCCTTGGCACTGCCACCAGCCCATGTCACCTCATTGCAAGAAACAGCCAGGGCATGCCAGGGGTGTTCACAGTGCTTCCTTGCCAGCCTGAAGTGTGGAGGAACCCAAATCCTTCCATCTGGGAACGCCAGAAGGGCAGGATGTGCTGCTGATCTCCTTAGAAACAGGCACAAATGCTTTCAGCTGCCAGAGCCAGGAGCTGGAGCATCCCAAGGAGAGCCCATGGCTGCTCTGGAGCACTCCAGTCACGTCCCTCATCCCAAAACACATGCAGGGAAGGTGCAGTGGGCAGAACAATGTCACCACTGGCTCCTTTCTCCTTGACAGCTCCCCGTGCCAGGACATCCTGCTGTGGTTCCTGGAGAAGGCAGAGCGGGAGCAGTCCCTGGCTGTGCTGGAAGGCCTAGCCAGGCTGAGCAGCCTCGTGCCCACCCTTCACCCGCAGTGCCAGCTCCGTGTGGGCAGCGAGGGCGGTGCTGCCATTGTTGTGGGGGAAACCATCAGGTGAGTGCTGTGGGACAGTCCCCTGGGTCACTCGGCACCCGGGGCTTTTCAGAGAAGCCTGGACAAGCAGGGGACTGCCAGCACCATCCCACAGAGTCTCATCTGCTCGAGCTCAGGCAGGTGATGGTTCCACAGAGCCCACAGAGCCAACACAACCCCCAGGTTCCCTGGACATGGTGCAGAGCTCTGACTTCCAGCCCCGAAAAGCATCACCGCTCCACCTGAGCATTGGTGTGCGCTCCCTGCCTGCTTTTCCTGACTCCTGAGCCCTGCCTGCCCAGTGTCTGGGAATGGGATGTGTGTTTCCAATCTCAACACCCCCCAAATTCAGCTTCCAACCTCCAGCCTGAGCCTGTCCAGTGCCACAGTGAGCAGAGTCCCTCGGGCACAGGTGGCACAGTCACAGCACAGACTGTGGCAGTGCCAGCATCGCGGAGCAGCCACGGAGCTCCTCTGGTGTGGGCAGATGGTCCGTAAGCAGTGGCAGAGCTGGCCATGCTGGGAGTTAACTGCAGCCTTTAGCCTCCAGCCACGCAGGCCGGGATGTCCGGCAGCAGGAGGCTGGGTTTAAAGAGAGGGGCTGTGAGCTGGCAGGAGGGCCCAGGGCAGCACTGTGGAGCAGGCAGAGGCACAGCTGTGCCCAGGGGTGTGCTGGGAGCACCTGCAGCAAAATCCCCATGAATACGTTTGGTTTGGCTTCTTTTCAAGCTATTCCTGAGTTACAATTACAGGCGGCTTTGGGTTGGAAAAGATCTTAAAGCTCATCTTGTTCCACCCCCTGCCGTGGGCAGGGACACCTTCCACTATCCCAGGTTGCTCCAAGTCCTGTCCAGCCTGGCATGGGGCACTTCCAAGGATGGGGCAGCCACAGCTTCTCTGGGCACCCTGTGCCAGAGCCTCCCCACCCTCCCAGGGAAGAATTCTTTCCCATTATCCCACCTAACCCACCTTTGGTCAGTGGGAAGCCATTCCCCCTTGTCCTGTCACTCCACGGTCTTGTTCCAAGTCCCTCTCCAGCCTTTTTATAAACTCTTTAGGTACTGGAAGGCCAGAATTAGAAGCAGCTCTGCCTTGCTTAAACTGGGACTACTTTAAACTTGTTCCATACTGGCCCTGGCTCTGCCCCTGCTGCCACAGCTCTGACCACTGCCTAACTTAGCCAGCACTAATCCCGTTGTTTATGGGCTGGATGAAATGTATGTTTTGGGCTCATGGTTTCTGTTAATGAGTTAGTTAGTTAATAAGCAGAGCCCAAATGACCTGGGCAATGTTTGGCTCAGCTGTCTCCAGGCTCTTCTGGGAAGTGCTGGGAAGGAAGGCTTCCAGGGAAATGCAGACTGGGATTTCACCATGCCCTGGAGGCCGGGGGTGAGGGGGTTCTGGGTGTGTTTGTGTTGGTGATACAGTGACCTGTTCCAGCGATGAAGATGAGGCCCTGTACCAGAAGATCTCCTTGGAGCAGTGCCATGTGGAGAGCTTGGTGGAGCTCCTGTCTCACTGCCAGAAGAGTGGTCTGGCTGGAGACTTCTTCATCCACTGCCTGAAGGTGAGGGCAGCCAGTCCCTGTTTAGGGCATACCTGTGGGAAGGGGTTCCCTGGACAAGCAGAAGGCAAAAGAGGGGTCGTCCCCCTGTGTGTCCTGGGGTGCAGCGTGTGCTGGAGCAGCCCTGTGTGCTGGGTGGGAAGCCAAGGAGTGGGAGCAGCCCTGTCCCTGAAGGGGTTAACCCTCATCCTCCCCCTGGGCTGTTTTAACAACAGGAGCATGTCTGAAGTGTGTTGGAGGCTGGGAATAATCCCTGTTGCTTCCTTGGCTGTAGAAGAGGGGCCCCATACCTGCTTCCTTTGATCTCACTTGGAGCCCCCCACGGTTCCCTCCAGGCCTGGGATGGACTGGGATTTTGTGCCCCAGCCCTTAGTCACAAGAGAGGATAGGGATGGGACACCCAGGAGGTGTGGACAGCTCTTGGAAACCTTCATCTACCAGCTGGAAGGTGGTGGTGGTGTGAGGAGTCATCTGGCATTCCTGGCACTGGCTCCCGATGTTTAACCGCTGCCTCTCCGTGCCCTGGGCTCCCTTCCCGGCAGGAGCTGACTCAGGTGGCTGCGCAGGACGAGGCTCCAAACCCATCTGTGGAGCATGGAGGGAGTTTGCTGGAGCTGGAGCAGTACCAGGCCAGGCAGGGGAGGAAGCTGCTGGTCCTGCAGCTCGTGGCCGCGCTGTGCGAGGGCGTCTCCGACACTGTGTTCACTGACATTGAGCAGGTTGGTCGTGGCAAAGCCCGGGGGGATTGGCTGAACACTTCCAGGAGCAAAGGCTGAAGGAGTTGGGATTGCTCAGCCTGGGGAAGAGAAGGGTCCAGAGTGACCTTTAGAGAAATTTCCAGTGCCTAAAGGAGCTTCCAAGAGAGCTGGAGAGGGACTTTGTACAGGGTCCTGGAGTGACAGCACAAAGGGGAATGGCTTCCCCCTGACAGAGGGCAGGGTTAGAAGGGATAGAGTGAAGAAATTCCTCCCTGTGAGGGTGGGGAGGCCCTGGCACAGGTTCCCCAGAGAAGCTGTGGCTGTGCCATCCCTGGAGGTGCCCAAGGCCAGGCTAGATGGGAGCAACCTGGCTGGCATAACTGTGCTCCTACACTAATGAATGGGCAGTGCCAAATTTATAAAATATTTGTAATTTCAAAGGCCACTGGGGCCCCTTGACCCTGGTCCCAAAAAGGATTTTTAAAATCTTTCCCCCTGAACCCGCCCTGGATGGGGTTGGCTGTGCCAGTGGGGAAGGCAGCTGGACACCGAGGGCAGCGTGGCATTCCCTTGTGGATCCCCTGCAGATCCGGGGTCTTTTAACTTCCTCATCCTGTTTTTTATGGCTGTTTTTCCCCCAGTGCCCCAGCCATGCCAGCTCCCCGTGCTGCCGTGGGCAGGGGCGGTCACGGCTCAGGCAGGTTTCCTCACGTTTCCTTTGGGACAAAGGAGCCTTTGTGTGCTCAGCAGCAGAGGGGACACAGCCAGCGGCGCTTTGTCCCCACCTGCCTCCCCATCACACCCACCCGCCGGGGCTGCACAGTCGGGCTGGGAAATGGGGAAGGGTTTTGCCAGGTTTCAGGGTCCAGCTCGGAGTCTGCGATCAAAACCCACCACCAAAGAAATCCAGACAAAAAATCCATTATCCTCCTGCCTGGGGTTGTGTTTCAGGGAGGCCCCGGGCTGGGACAGGGACAGGCTTTGAGCAGGTTCTGCAGTGTGGGGTTCCCTGGGGCATTTGGGGGGCCCTAATGGGGTGGGAGCAAGTGGGATCCATCCTTCCAAAGCTGGAGCTCAGGAGCAGCAGCTGCTATGGCCCCCCCACAACTGCACTTTATTTTGTTTACATATTCTCCTCCATAACCAAGGTCAACTTGATTTCCTCACTGCACCAAGGATTTTCTCCTCCTGCCTGAGACACAACTGTGTCCCAGTGTTTTATTTTTCATTTTTTTTCCCCTCCCACTTTAAAATGTTTTTTTTCCTACATTATTTTTTTAATTTTTAATTCTTCTTAGTTTCAATCTACTGTTACTTATTCACAATTTTCCTTTTTTTAGTATTAAATATAACTTCAACCCCTCCATCTTATGTCTCACTGTGTTGTGAGAGCAAATATTCCAATTTTTTTTACTTACTTGCTGTTTGATGGAATTCCTTCTCTGGAATAATTATCCCAGCAGGTACCTGAGCCTTTTATGCAGTCGTTTCCAAAGCCTTTTTGCACAGCCTCCCTCTTTGCTTGAGGGATGTGCTTAAGGAATCTGGCAGCTGAGGAGGAAATGCTGCCTGCACCCAGTGCCCTGGGGGTGGAAGTTTGGAATTTGGTGCAATAGGACCTTGTTGCCCTCATACTTTGTTTTCTGAAGTAGGAAAACAATAGTTCCTCCTCTTTTGCAACACACCTGTTAGGTAGGAATGACCCTGATCCAAACCCTTCCTAGGCTTGTGTGGGAGAAGATAAGGCATGGAGAACATCAACTCCCTAATTTCAAGATCTGTTAGGAAGGCAGGAAGCCTGTGGGATCAAAGGTGTTGGTGCCAAGTGTGGAGAAGGCCAGTGCAAACCAGGCAGGATCGTTACATGTGGAATAAAAATATTGTGGGAAAAATCACAAAGTAAGTGAGAACACAGGAAATGGCCCAGCTGGAGTGTCAGCTGTGCAGGGTAAGGAGGAGGCTGGTATGGAGAATTGTGGACAGGGGCTGGAGCTCCTTGGCTCTGTGATTTCCAAACCTTTACTTTGCTCAATTCCATACAGACCCACCTTGAGCTTCCCTTTGGGAGTATCCCAGTTGCCTTCCCAGCTTCCATCCCCTGGTGGAGTCAGGCAGGAGGCAGAGATGGAGCTGGGATCCCTCTGCTCCTCCAGCCCCACGGGGGCTTCTGCTGCTGAGGGCCCCCACCAGTTTAACCATCCCCTTGTCCCAGCTGTGGACATGACTTGGCTGAGCCCACACTGGGATTGGAGTAGCAGCAACAGGAGGAAAATGGGAAGGGTTTCACAGAATCACAGAATATTGTGAATTAAAAGGGACCCATAGGGGTCTTTGAGTCCAACTCCTGGCCCTGCACAGCACACCCCAACAATCCCACCCCGCGCATCCCTGAGAGCGTTGCCCGAACACTCCGTGAGTTTGAATGGAACCGTGCAGGAGGCTCAGCTGGGCACAGAGGCAGCGGGAGCTGCAGGGGAGGTGGCTGGGGGTGTCCCTGCTCCTGACGGCTGTTCCCTTGGCAGGTGCAGGAGTTCCTGGCGGCCGTGCTGCACCGGGCCTGTGCCCACCCCGCGCAGGGCCCCGGCGCGGCGGCCGAGGCGCAGACCCTGGCCATGGCCATGGGGCTCGTGGCCGCCGTGCTCGGCGGGGCCGTCCAGGTGAGGGGCGAAGCCGGGGCCTCGGTGGGTGTGGGGCAGGGGGCTGGGCACTGCCATGCCCAGCCAAGGGTGCTGTGGCACAGCTGGGTGCCCTGGCTCGGGGTCCCTGCTCGGTGGCAGCCTGTAAATAGATATATAGATATAGATAGATATATATGTATATATAGTTTTTTCCCTTGGGGCAGTGCTAGGGTGCTGACCAAGGATTCAATCTGAGCAGGGCACCCCCAAGAGCCCAATTAACTAATTTATAATCTCTAAAAAGACACTGACAGAGCAGTGCAGTCACATACAGCATTTTTAAATAACAGCACTGCACCCTCTGCATCCCCTCACGGTCACAGACTCTGGCTGCAGAGCATTGTGAACTTCCCATGAGGGCTGTACCCTTGAAAATCCCCTTACATTTTTATATTTACATTTGATACATATTTATATTGTTATTTATATGTCTCAGTTACCTTGTAATACCTATATATATATATGAGCTCTGTGTCACTCCGTGGAGCTGCCATGTGGAGCAATGGCACTTCCATTAACGTGCTGCCATCACTGAGCTCCTGGGGTTGCTTCATCCCTGGATTTGCCCTAAGGAAAATCCAGCTGTTAACAGAAAAAGATCATTTATTGTCTCTTATTGCTAAATTTCTGACACTGGGAAAAGAACTGTAGTTGAAGAGAAGTTAAAGCCAGAGTCTTGTGGCTGCAGTGGGCCCCTCCCAGGCGAGCTCCTTCTCCCACTTTTGTGTTAATGGGAGTGACATAATTTGGAAAATGGAATGTGAAAGGTTTTGGAAGCAGCTGCAGAGCTGTTTGGGTTTCAGCAGGCGAGAGGTTTTATGCAATCATCCAAAATCTCTGCTAAAGCACCCTTTTTCAGGCCTCACATCCCAGATTTTAGCAGTTAAATCCAGATTAGGGCAGGAGCTTCTCTAGCTCAGGACAGGTCATGGCTACTGTGCTGGGAGCGTCCTTCCACGCAGGTCTGATGGCAAGTCTGGCACAGTGCTGGTGGGAGGGATGTCCCTGGCTTGGCCCCCATACCAGACACTGTTGTTCTTCAGATTCATGCAGTTCCCACCTTCTCCCATGGCTGCTGCCAGAGCTGCCAGGGCTGGGGTTGGTGCTGGGCCGAGAGGAGCTCGCGGTGCCCCGAGCCCGGCTCACGAGCTGGGGATGCGGCTCTGGAGCTCCTCACCCCCATGCCCACCCCCCTGGGAGCATCCCAGGGAGTGAACCCTCGTTACATTGGTGCCAGCGCTGCTCTTCTCGCTCCACAGCTCAAATCCAGCGATTTTGCGGTGCTGAAGCGGCTGGTGCCGCTGCTGGAGGAGCTGTCCCGCACCTACCCCGAGCCCCTGACCCAGGAGCTGGCCTCGGACCTGCGCATCGCCATCTGCACCCACGGCGCCTGTTCCCCCGGCACGGTGGGCACCGCTGCCGACGCCGTGCTGGGCAGGAAGCCTGGCAGGGGGGCACAGAGCCCTGCCGGCGTTCCCGGCAGAGCCCCCGGCCCCCCATCGCCGCACGGCCACGGCAGCCCCGAGGCTCACGGGGACAGGAGCAAAGGGCAGAGCGCCTGCCGTGAGCCCGGTGCCTCTGCAGCCCCGCGTGCCGACAGCCCGGCCCCGGCTGGGCTCCAGGAGCTGCTGGTGTCAGCCTACGACCCCCAGCCCCCCAGCCGGGCAGCTGCCCTGCGCCGCCTCGCCAGCCTGGTCACCCAGCGGGATCCAGAGGCGCTTCAGCTTCAGGAGAAGCTGCTGCAGGTACCAGGCCCCTGCTGTGGTCCCTGTGCCTTGCCTTGGTCCCTGTCCCCTGCTGTGTCCCCGCCAGCAGAGCTGGTGCTGAATGTGCCATTGGGCTGGAGATGGTCACAGTTATTGGAGCACTCTGGCCTTGCTGGCCCAGCGTCACTGCTGATGGCACTTTCCTTCCTTCCAGGTGTTTCTGGAGAATGTGCAGCATGAGGACGCCTTTGTCTACCTCTCAGCCATCCAAGGTGGGCAGTACCTCTTGGGGTGAGTTCCAGCACTTTGTCAGGGAAGATTTTGTGCTAGGCCCTGGGAGTGAACAGCTGGAGAGCCATGGCCAGGCTAAGGGCTCAGCATCTCCTGCCCTCCCAGATTGTGGCTTTTGCTGTTCCATCAAGCCTGGGGCCACATGGAGGCTCCATGCCCAATTCCTGAAGCTGGAGACTTCATCTCCCAGTTATTCTTACTCCCTGGAGCTGGTTACCATCCCTGTGCCAGGTCTGTGCCATAGGCTGGGGCTGCAGTTCCAGTACAGCATGGGCGCAGCCTCAGCACCCCGGCCTGGCACCCACGGAGGGATCTGTTCAGCTGAGGCTGCCAGAGGAGCAGGACCAGGGGGACCCACTGGTGCTCCCTCAGGGCTCTGCCAAGGTGGCAACTCCTGAATACTCACACCCCTTCCCAGGAAACCCTCAGGTCAGTGTGTGTTCCAGCACACTCAGCGCAACCCCACAGCACTGGGCTGCCCGTGGGATCTGCAGGCAGGTGTTTCTGCACTGGGTGACATGTGTCCCATGTGACGATGGATGGTCACAGTCCCCTGGGTTCCGTGGAAGGGAGGTGCCGTTCCCTTGGCCCACAACGCTGCTGCCACTGCTGCCGTTGGGTTGGTAACCTTTGGCAGCAGCTGGGAAAGGAGTTTATGCTGTGCTTCCCACTGCCTGTACAGTCTTGAGAGGGACGGGTCTGTCCTTGCCCGCAGCTGGAGCACAAAGGCTGTAACCGTCCCGGTGATTAATGCGCCGGTGCAGCTGCTGCACGTTTGGCAGTGCGGCTGTGGCAGTGATTAACCCCGATGCAGTTCCTTCCACTGACTCACCCGGCCCATGGCAGCGCCACCTGTGCCATGCCGAGCTGTGCTGTGCCAACCACAGGGCTGGGGGCTGTGCCAGACAGGTCCCCATTGTCCCACTTGCTCCCTGCCACAGCGGCGGGGCTGGGATTGAGCCAGTGGTTGTGGCACCGCTGGGTTTCATGGAGCCAGACTCCAGTGATGTGTGCCTGATGTACTGGACATCACATCTGGAATCCTGGGGTCAGTTTTGGGCCCCTCATGGCAAGACAGTCATTGAAGGGCTGGAGTGTGTTCAGAGGAGGGCATTGGAGCTAGAGAAGGGTTTGATCCCTGCGTTTGGAATCTGATCTCTCATCAACCCCAGGGAGATGCAGTGGGCATGTGGCACGCACTGTCTCCTGCTCCCGGTCTGGGCCAGGCAAATCTGGCAGGGACAGAGACATGCTGGCACCATGTGCTGATGGCTAAGAGCTGGGAGCAGTGACCAGACCCTGTGCCCAAGCATTGGCTGCAGTGCCCAGCTGCCCCCAGTGCAGCAAGTCCCCACTGGGTCAAAGGGCATCACCCAGCAGCAGCGAGTGGACACCTGCTGCCAACTGCTTAATTACTGATTTTCCAGTTTTTCTGCCCTCCAGGCGTTGCCCTGCTCTCCAGTGAGTATCCAGAGCGGATTCTGCCCGTCCTGCTGGCACAGTACGAGTGCCCAGCGCAGGGCACGGAGGACGCCGTGGCCGCTGTCACCAGGATGAAGCTGGGCGAGGTGCTGATGCGAGTCACCCGTGCACTGGGTGAGTCCATGGCCGTGGGCGTGGCACTGCCAGCAGCCACAGCACAGCTTGGCCTCGTCATTACCAGGGGCAAAGCCCACAGGGCACTTTTGTAGTCAGAAGGTGGGAAGGGTCTGAAAGCCGAAGAGAAGCCGGCTGGGGTTTGCCAGCAGCAGGAGCAGGAGGACAGGTGCTGCCAGCAGCCCACCATCCCCTTGGTCGGCAGCACCGGGCTTGGAGACTGCCGGGAAGCGCCTGGACACGCCGGGCTGAGAGGTAGAAGCTGGATGAGGCCTTTCCAGCATCTGCTGTTGGGACACGTCCTAAAATGCCTTCTCTGACTCTGTGGAGGAGGCCTGGCCAGCGGGAGCACACAGCTCGAGCTGTACATGGCCAAGGAGGTGGCAGCCGGTGTCGGCAGTGCTGGGGCAGCCAGGCAGAGGTCCCTGGTCACTGGGTGGGTGCTGTGTGCCTTGGCTGGGGATGCCCCTGAAGAGCCTGGACCCCCTGACCCACGGGACTGTGACTCTCCTGTGGCCTGTGCCACATTCCCTTGCACCACTGGCATCCCTGGGCTGTGCTAGCTGTGGCATCCCATCAGTGCCAGGCTGTGCCACCATCCATCCTCGCTGCTAGGATGGGGACAGGGCATCCCACTGTGTCCTATGGGGCTCCAGTGACCAGCTCAGAGCCTCTGAGTCCCAGACCTCCCTGGGTGATGCCCGTGTGTCTGGTTTCCCTTGGAGCTGCCCTGGGGATGGTGGCATGTTCTCCACCACGGTCTCCCCGCTCGCTGTGGTGCCGCTGCCGCGGGCAGCTGCTCCGGCGCGTCCCGGCTCGCCGGCGTATTTATAGAACAAATTGCACCAAGTTGTTTCTGTTGCAAAGCTTCAGCATCTGAGAGCAAGGATTTACCCAGCACTTCCAGGATCGCTTCGCAGCTCTCTGATTCTGAGCTCTCCTGCTCTTCCAAGGGACTGTCATGCCTCCCTCCTGCCCTGTGCCCATCCCCATCCCTATCCCTGTTTTCTGTCCCACTGAGTGGCTTTCCCTATCTAGGAGGGAAAAGGAAGTGTTGCATACCCCTTCTGTAGCCATCTGGCACAGAGGCTGGTGCATTGCTGGCTTTGGAGGGGATCCCACTCGGAGCACCCTGCACTGCTCATACTGCTGTAATTCCAAGTCCTGGGATGCAGGCACAGAGCATGGTATGTTCCCAGCAAGTCCTTGGCATCACAGCGCTGCCCTGTGCTCCCCCACGCTGTGCCAGTCCCCAGCCCTGAGCCCCCATGTGCAGGATGATGAGGAGCTTCCATTGCCCACAAGGATCATTCCTGTCTCCACACCCTGGGGCATCCCAAGGTGTCCATCCCACTGCCTCCATCTGCTGCAGGACACCATTGTCTGAGGAGCTTCCAGAGCTTGAGAGAGCTGGGAAAACATAGAACTCACAGGCCAGTTGGCCTTCTGGTGCTTTCTTTCCACCCCTTAAGGCCCTGCCTGGTAGGAGGTGTGTCCACACCGTGGGGCACACAGCTGCTCAGCTCCTGTGGGATGACCACACTCCTCAGATGGCTGTGGATGGTGAGCACGGGCCTGAGCTCTCATTAGCAACTCACACGTCCACAGCACCTCTGTGTGCTAATTGGAACAGGGGATTGGGTCTGGATGATGTGGGAATTTGAGATTCACACTTGGTGTGTTTGCTGGACTGTGAGTGACCCCATGGGAGGACTGGAACGTGCCAGAGCTCCGAGGTCTGTGCCATGGGGTGCATGCTGAGGGGCACAAGCCACACTCCAGATGTTGCATCCAGCTCTTCAGTGGTGTTGCAAGGCAGATGCTCAACCCTTCTGTTCCCAAAGGAGCCAGGGCTCTGGCGGGCAGCGTGGGCCTTTCCATGCTGGTGACACACAGCTCTGCTCTCCCTTGCAGGGGACATGGTGTTCCAGCACCGGGAGCCGCTGATTCGGGCCTTCCTGCGGGGTGCCCGGGATCCTGACAGTGCCCTGCGGGCCAGCAGCCTCTCCAACCTGGGCGAGCTCTGCCAGCACCTCGGCTTCCAGCTGGGATCCATCATCCAGGAGGTACCGGCTCCATCCTTCCCCTGACCCTGCCTGGGGAGCATGGGGCCTCTCCTTAACGAGCGCATTTGTTAGCACATGGTTGGGCTGCTGAGGACATGGAAATGAGACATTTCCATATGGAAACGGGACATTTCCATAAAGGACGTGAGTGATAATTGCTGATACTGTGGAGTATAAAAGTCATGGGGCCTGAAGCAAACACTAGGGAGGTTCTAGCCCTGATTTTTAGGTGCCTGCTCCACCCATGGCAGCCACTGCCAGAGGAGACCTGGGGGCACAAGTGGTGCCTGCCAGAGACACCTCCCGCTTAATGACACCTTGTTACCCTCCCGTTATCTTAACTACCATTATCAGTATTATCAGTATCACGGAGCCGGCCCTCACCTGCCCCGGCTGCAGGCTGTGGGTGAGATACGACTTTGGGAGCTGCTTGGAGATCCCAGTGGGGTGAGCCCGACTCCCAGCAGCCAGCAGCCCTGGAGCCGATGGGTCTGTGCCCCACGGGAGCCAGAGCTTCACCCGCCCCGCCCCCCGGTGCTCCTGGAATGAGACATCGTGCATTTGGCACTCGGGCTGCTCCCCTCGGTTCCCTCTCGGCACCGGTGGATCCCGGCAGTTGATGTGATGCCAGTGAGCCACACGCTGCTATTTTGGGAAGGTGCGAGCTCTGCTAATTCTCCCGGCTGTCACTGCCGGGATTTAATTAGATTCCTTTGGCTCTGCCTGATTTTTATACAGACTGTTATACAGCTTCCTGAGGCACCCATGTGCCACCTGGCCCTTGTAGGAGCTGCTCAGAGCCTGCACCCCACAGGGCATGGGCGTCCCATCCTCATTCTTGGGACATCACCAGCACCTCAGTGGCTGCTCCGATGGGATCTCCCCCATCTCTCAGTCCTTGATGATGCCCCCCTGCCCTGTCCCCACAGGTCACCTGCTGTGTGACGGCCATAGCCCGGACAGACCCCGAGGCTGAAGTGCGAAGAGCTGCTGTGCACGTGGTGGTGCTGCTGCTACGGGGACTGAGTGAGAAGGTCACTGAGGTGGGTCACCCCTGCTTGTCCCTGGGGCAGGGACAGCTGCCAAGGGGCTCCTGGGCATCCCTGGGGAGCACCTCTGCTATAGAGGGGCTGCAGGGCTCATTCCCAAGCACCTTCCAGGGAAGTCCCAAGGGACTGAGATGCACAGTTTGGGCATCCCCCACTAAAGGGTTCTCTCAAGAGATCCTGGGGAAGGGGGGCTTTGTGGGGATGTGGGGCTTTGTGGGGATGTCCCTCTGAGCTGCTCGGCTGTGCCATGGCAGTGCCATGCCATGCTGGGGGCCGTGCCAGCTCTTGGGAGCTGTGGGAGTTGTTCATTGCTGATTTGACTTGGAAATGCCCAGTCTTTCCACCACTGTGGCCTCCCTCCGCATTTCCCAGTAACAAGCATGTTGGGACTCAGCTCCCATGGAGGAAACATCCAGTTCCCCACGGGAATCCCCGCAGCCAGGATCCCGGCATGCCCTGCTGCCCCTGTGCCGAAGGATCACCACAATGTGCTGCCGGCGTGTGGGGAAACTGAGTCACGGGGGGCCGAGGCTGCGGCGGCCGTGGTTGGTGCCGCGGTGTCCTGGCAGCGGCAGCGCCGGGGGAAGGGGCAGCCCCGCGCCTGCCGGGACTCGCCGAGGGGCGGTGCGGGCGAGGCGCCGGCGGGAGCTGATGCTGCCCCTGCCCCCGGGAGCTGACGCTGCCCCTGCCCGCGGGAGCTGATGCTGCCCCTGCCCGCGGGAGCTGGTGCTGCCCCTGCCCGCGGGAGCTGACGCTGCCCCTGCCCGCGGGAGCTGATGCTGCCCCTGCCCGCCGTGCCCAGGTGCTGCAGGACGTGCTGCGGGACCTGTACCGCCTGCTGAAGCACGTGGCGACGGCCGAGCGCGACACCGCGACGGTGCTGCAGGCACAGCTGGCACTGGAGGAGCTGGACACTGCCGTGAGGAGGGTCCTGTTCCCCCCGCAGACACTGGAGAAGAAGATCGTGGTGCTGCCGTAGTGGGGCTGAGACCGTGGAAATGAACTGTTCCTGCTCTGGGGTCAGGGCCAGTGGCTCCCCGAGGGAAGGGCTTGCTGTGCCCTCCGGGATGCTGCTGGCGGTGCCTGATGGGGAGGGAACCTCGCTGGGACGAGGTGTGGGATTAAACAGAGATGTGCTCAGCCCTGTATCCGTGATGTCTGTGAGGCCATCCAAAGCTCATGGGCGCCATCATGGCCATGTCCCAGCCCCTGTGTCCTGTGGAAGGGTGGGCATCAGTCCCCTGAGTTGAGCAAGCACCTGGCAGGGCCAGTGCTTCAGGCTCCCTTTGGCTAGGCAGCACCAAATGTGTGGCCATCCCTGAGGGGAGTCAGGAGGGAGAGGGGGCTCTGCTGTCTGCACCTCCAGAGTGGAATTCCATGGCCCCTTCTTGGCACTGTACTCACACCACAAGGATGCCAGAGGGTCTGGGGACTCCCTCATCACAGGGTCTGAGGATGGGCCCCTCTGTGTGCTACCAAGAGCCCCTCCATGCTGAGGAGGGGCTAAGAGACCCTACAGAGTACTTGGCTGGGACACCACTCACCACCACATGCTCAGGGATACCTCAATATCAGTCAGCTCCCTCCAAGCAGGGCAGTCTGCAGCACCGTGAGTGCTGCAGCACCACGGGGCCCATTCCTGCACTGGGAACTGCTGCACACCTGCAGTGTGGGGGGAGTGGAGTCCTCAGGGATCCAGCTTGGTGGCCCCCTTGCTCCCCTGGCAGCGGGCAGCCCAGCCCCATGGTGCACAGCCCACTTTCTGCTGTGAAAGGCAGAGGAGGAATTTGGAATGAGAAGTCTCTTGATGGCACTGTCCAGCCATCCTGCCTCCAGGACCAAGAATGTGTACGGCTGTCCTGCCACTGGGAGCAAGGCAGCAGCTGTGCCAGAGGTGGAGAGAATTTGGTTACCACCTGGAGCAGGCACAGGGAAAAGTGAGGGGTCCCTGGTGAGGGCACAGGGAGGGCTGCAAACATGCTGCCCCCGTCCCTGTCCCAGCACCGTGGTGGTGGCACAGACACGACCACGCCAGTCTGACCCCGCTGTGCTGGGCTCCAACCCCTGTGCCCCACTGTGGCTATGTGGGTCCCCCACTGGTGGTGCCGAGGGTCTCAGCATGTCCCTGTCCCATCCGTGGGCTCACCGGTCACTCACACCTCACTCCAAGCACTGAGGAAGCTCCCAGACAACATCACCACAGTGCCGGGGGTGTCAGTGAGGGGGATCCTCCTGCACGGGGTGCTGCTGCTGCTGCAGGGATCCCCCTGCAGCTCCTGGTGCCTGGAGTCTCCGGGCCCAGTCACGGCATTACCTCGCACCCAGCTCCCAGCACAGCAGGACACGACTGCGGTGAGAAACTCAGAAGCGCTGAATTTGAGCCCCGAGTCTCAAAGGAGACTCAAAGTCTAGGGGAGGCTGTGCCTCCTGTAGACTCAGAATGGCCCCTCCAGGAGCTGGTCGTCCCCTGCCACCAGGCCAGCACAGGGACAAAGTGCTGCTGTCCCCGGGATGTTCCTGATCCTGCCCCGGCACACACTGGCCACGGGAACAGGGTGACAAGGGTGGCTTATGCCGCGGGGAGACACCGTGACACAGGAAGGTGACACGAGGGTGTCATGAGAGGGGCCCCAAGAGCGGGGCGAGGGGAGATGGAGTGGCCGGTCCCTGCCCCGTGGCTCTGTCCCGATGCCCGTAGCGCCTGATGCCGGTGCCGGGTGACGGTGGTGCCCGTTCCGGTACAGCACCAGAGCCGCCGCCGGTGCTGCCGGTATAGCAGCTGTGCCGTGATGCCTGTGATGGTGCCAGTGCCGGTGCGGCACTGGTGCCGCTGATGTCGGTGCCGCCGGTGCTGCCGGTGCCGGTCATCACTCCCGCAGTGCGGGGCTGAGGCCGGTGCCAGGTATTGCCGGTGCGGGGCGGGTTCCCGGGGATTGCGGGCGGAGCTGGAGTCGGTGCCGGTGCTGGTGCCGGGGGCGGTGCCGGCGGTCCCGGTGCCGGTGCCGGGCGGGGCCCCCGCGGGCTGCGGGCGGTGCCGGCCCCGCCGCGGTATAAAGGGGCCGCACGGGCCGGGCCGGGCGCACANCCAGGCCAGCACAGGGACAAAGTGCTGCTGTCCCCGGGATGTTCCTGATCCTGCCCCGGCACACACTGGCCACGGGAACAGGGTGACAAGGGTGGCTTATGCCGCGGGGAGACACCGTGACACAGGAAGGTGACACGAGGGTGTCATGAGAGGGGCCCCAAGAGCGGGGCGAGGGGAGATGGAGTGGCCGGTCCCTGCCCCGTGGCTCTGTCCCGATGCCCGTAGCGCCTGATGCCGGTGCCGGGTGACGGTGGTGCCCGTTCCGGTACAGCACCAGAGCCGCCGCCGGTGCTGCCGGTATAGCAGCTGTGCCGTGATGCCTGTGATGGTGCCAGTGCCGGTGCGGCACTGGTGCCGCTGATGCCGGTGCCGCCGGTGCTGCCGGTGCCGGTCATCACTCCCGCAGTGCGGGGCTGAGGCCGGTGCCAGGTATTGCCGGTGCGGGGCGGGTTCCCGGGGATTGCGGGCGGAGCTGGAGTCGGTGCCGGTGCTGGTGCCGGGGGCGGTGCCGGCGGTCCCGGTGCCGGTGCCGGGCGGGGCCCCCGCGGGCTGCGGGCGGTGCCGGCCCCGCCGCGGTATAAAGGGGCCGCACGGGCCGGGCCGGGCGCACAGCGGCGGCGGCGGGTGGGGAGCGGCGGTACCACCACCGGCACCTCCACGGTGAGTCCCGGTCCCTCCTTCTCCCTCCCGGCCCCGCTGGAGCCGGCTCGGGGTGCCCCCGCGGTGCTGTGAGACCGGCAGCACAGGAGACGGCGGGGCCGGGGGTAACGGGCAGTCGGGAGCGCCGGGGGCTGCGGGATCGGGAGGAGCCGGGAGCGCCGGCGGCTGCCGGAGCCGGGGGAAGCCGGAGGGGGTTGCCCGGGAGGTGCCGCCGGGGGTCCCTGGGGCTGGTTCTGCGCCCTGCCCGCACCCCCGCACGTGCTCGTTCACCCCCGACCTGCCCGCACCCCCTGCCCGCGTCCCGGTGCACCTCCGCAGTCCCGTCCTGCCCGCGCTGCTCGTCCCATCCCGCAGCGGGGTGGGGGTCTGGCTGCTGCCATCCCCGCAGCCGGGGGTCCCAGCGCACGCGCTCGCGGTGGAGGAGGGCTCTGGGCGGCCGTGATTTCCCCTGGTCCCTGACATCCCCGTGCCCTTCCCTGTCCTCCAGCCCAGCCATCGCCTGCGAGCAGCCGTGCTCCTGCTTGGGTGGATAGGGGGTGCTGGCACCATGCACAGTGGGGTACTTGGGACCCCTACACCTCACCTGGCACCACACACAGTGGGGTGTGTGGGACCTCCCCAGAGCACCTCCTCTGGCCCTGGGGAGGCACTGGGAAGGTGTCACCCCCAAACCAGTGACAGGTGAGGGACAGGGTGGCCGTGGGGCAGCAGAGGAGCAGGACCACCCTGCTTTTGTGTTCTGGGTGACCTGATGGGGAGGATATCCCCCTGCCCTGATGGTGCCCCATGTCCCCCCAGATGCCAGGGAGCCTCTCCACGGCCCTGCGTGTCGTGGGGACCAGCCTCTTCGCCGTGGCGGTGCTGGGGGGAATCCTGGCTGCCTACGTCACAGGGTACCAGTTCATCCACACGGAGAAGCACTACCTCTCCTTCGGGCTCTACGGGGCCATCCTGGGGCTGCACCTCTTCATCCAGAGCCTCTTTGCCTTCCTGGAGCACCGGCGCATGCGGGGCGAGGGGCAGCCGGTGCGGCCGGGGCGCTCGGTGGCCCTCTGCATCGCCGCCTTCCAGGAGGATCCCGACTACCTGACGAAGTGCCTGCGCTCTGTCAAGCGCATCGCCTTCCCTGACCTCAAAGTGGTGATGGTGGTGGACGGGAACGGCCCCGATGACACCTACATGCTGGACATCTTCCACGACGTGATGGGCTCCGAGCACTCAGGCAGCTACATCTGGAGGAGCAACTTCCATGCGCAGGGCGAGGGGGAAACGGAGGCTGGGCTGCGGGAAGGGCTGGCCCGTGTTCAGGCACTGGTCCGCAGCAACACCTACTCCTGCATCCTCCAGAAGTGGGGCGGGAAGCGGGAGGTGATGTACACGGCCTTCCGGGCGCTTGGAGACTCCGTGGACTATATCCAGGTGCATGCATGGGCTGGGGGGATGTGGGCAGTGAGCGTCCTGCCTGCTTGGCCAGGCAGAGGGGCTGTGGGTGGAAAGGGAGCAGCCCCAGGAACCCTCAGTAGCACCTGGGGGCCTGGCACCAGATTTGGCCCCATGCACTGGCCATGAGCCACCAGGGCTGAGGGCAACTGGCACTGGGGGCGGCTGAGGTGTTGAGCCCTGCCCACACTGCTGCCCATGGGTGTCCCATCACCTCCTCGGCACATGGCCTGCTGTGGTGTCATCCCCTGGGACAGTGTGGCGCGAGGGGCCAGGTCCGCACGTGGTGACTGGGACAGGTCCTCCCTCAGTGCCAGCAGCCAGAGATGGGTGTCCTGGGCAGCAGTGCCCCGGTACCACCGGGTGCTCTGCTCCCTGCCATCGCCTGCCGGTCTCCTGGGCTCTGCCTGGTCTCGCCGTCCGTGGCTCAGGCTTGCCTGGCTGTGGGCTGGGCTGTCTGCCGGGCGCGCGTGGGCGGCGGGAGCGGGGCTCGACATTCCCTCTGCCCCCAGGTGTGTGACTCAGACACGGTGCTGGACCCCGCCTGCACCGCCGAGATGCTCCGCATCCTGGAGGCCGACCCCCATGTCGGTGGCGTCGGCGGCGATGTCCAGGTACCCTGGCACGAGGGAGGGCACCCCGGGGCGGCGAGGGCAGGCCTGGGGGTCCCAGGGGGCTGCAGCCCTGCCGGGGCTCACATCCATTCCCTCCCCAGATCCTGAACAAGTACGACTCGTGGCTCTCCTTCCTGAGCAGCGTGCGGTACTGGATGGCCTTCAACGTGGAGCGCGCGTGCCAGTCGTACTTCGGGTGCGTGCAGTGCATCAGCGGCCCCCTGGGCATGTACCGCAACGCGCTGCTGCAGCAGTTCCTCGAGGACTGGTACCACCAGACATTCCTGGGCAGCAAGTGCAGCTTTGGGGACGACCGGCATCTCACCAACCGCGTGCTCAGCCTGGGCTACCGAACCAAGTACACGGCTCGCTCCAAGTGCCTGACGGAGACGCCCACGCGGTACCTGCGCTGGCTCAACCAGCAGACCCGCTGGAGCAAGTCCTACTTCCGTGAGTGGCTCTACAACGCACTCTGGTTCCACAAGCATCACCTCTGGATGACCTACGAGTCGGTGGTCACCGGCTTCTTCCCCTTCTTCCTCATTGCCACCGTCATCCAGCTCTTCTACCGTGGCCGTGTCTGGAACATCCTCCTGTTCCTGCTGACAGTGCAGCTGGTGGGTGTCATCAAGGCCACCTACGCCTGCTTCCTGCGAGGCAATGCTGAGATGATCTTCATGTCCCTCTATGCCCTCCTCTACATGTCCAGCCTGCTGCCCGCCAAAATCTTTGCCATTGCCACCATCAACAAGTCGGGCTGGGGCACCTCAGGGCGCCGCACCATTGTGGTGAACTTCGTGGGGCTGCTGCCAGTGTCGGTGTGGGTGGCGGTGCTGCTGGGCGGGCTGGCCTACACCGCCTACAGCCAGGACCTCTTCAGCGAGACCGAGGTGGCCTTCCTCGTTTCAGGTGCCATCCTCTATGCCTGCTACTGGGTGGCCCTGCTCACCCTCTACCTGGCCATCGTTGCCCGCCGCTGTGGCAAGAGGCAGGAACAGTGCGGGCTGGTCTTCACTGAGGTCTGACCGTGGGGTGGTCCCGTGCCGGGGTCATCCCATGTGCCATGGCGATCCAATGTGTCAGGGTAACCACCCCCCGTCAGCTCTTCCCCATCCCGGAATCACCAGGTGCTGGGGTGATCCCACATGCTGGAGTGAACACCCCCAGTCCCCTTTTTCCCAATCCCGGAGCTGCTGGGCAGCGCTGTGCGCTCCCAACCCTTGGCATTTCTCATCAGATCTTGAAATCTTGGGTTTTTTTCTTTATTAAGATGTACATTCTTCCTATATTTTCATTTTTCCATCCCAAGCTGGCCACAGAGAAGCTGAGCCAGGGCTGCCCATCACCCAGCCAGGTGCTGCCAGCTACATCCCAGCTGTGCCCTATGGAGCATCCTGGTGTGGAGCGCTGCTGGCCGCGCTCCCCACACCCCACTCCAGAATTTTCCACCCTTCGGTGCTTTTTACAGGGATGTCAGTCCCACCTCCATGGTGCTACAGCACTTCCCACCCCCAGGACACACGGTCTCCGTCCAGCACGGTGCCAGCACTGCTGGCTGGTGCTGCCTCTGCCCCACGGCTGCGTGCGGGCACGTACCCACGGGGAGCCCCCAGGCCTTTCGGGGGGTCTGGCTGCTCCAGGAGGGCAGCAGGTTCCTTCAGCTTTGCCAAAGAGCCAAGGGGGAATCCTGGCATGGAGAAACTGGGAAAACTGGGAGGCTGTGTGCTGGCTGGAGTGTTGCTGGAGACCCTTTGGGGCCATGTCGTGCTCTGGCCAACCCACAGCCCCACCACTCCCACCCCGCTACCTTCCCAATGGTGGGAAGATGGGGATTTAGACAAGGTGCTTCCCAATTTTCCCCTCCCCAGGGAATTCACCTGTGGGTCCTTTTTTCAGGACTTGGATAAAAACCCCTTTCTACGACGGAGCTTTTAGCTGGTTTTTGTTTAATTTAATACGAGGTTTTTTAGAAGACTTTTGTAGCTCTTTGGTATTGTCGCAAATGGTTTGTAAATCTATTTATTTTTGAACCTGCCAGGGGGATTTTTTTCCATATTTCGGGCGGAAAAAGCTGGTTTTTATATCCTGATGGAGTTGTGGAAATAAAGACTTGAAGTGAGGACACATGGTGTGTTTTGGGGAGGGTCCCTGGTCCCCCTGCCCGACTTGATGGAGGTTGGTCCCGAGTCCCTGCATGGCACTGGTGTCCCTACGGCTGCAGGGAGGGGGTAGAAGGACACATCTCCACACTGGCACCTCCATGGATCCCTGGAACCTGCTGGACACTGTGGGCAGCCCCTGGGGTGGGACACCCCTGCCCAGGCTCACAGGAAGTCCCTGCCTACTACGAGCCATGTCCCCTGGGGTCATCTACAGGGTCTGTGGCCAAGAGGTTGGTTGCTCTCTGAAAAGAGTCGTTTTGGGGGGAAAAATGGAAGGGCAGGAAGAGCTCCAGGTACCCAGACACAGGACCCAGCAGCCAGAGTCCCCTGTGCAGGATAGGAACGAGGTCCTGGATCTCCCCAAGTCCCTGCTGCTCTTTCCAGCAGCAGATCACAGTCCATAGCCCACATCCTTCCCCTTACACCTTCTTGGGCACGTGGGTGATGATGGGCTTGGGGCGGGTTTTGAAGAGCAGTTTGGTTTTGATGAGGGCAGTAACGGTGTAGTGGCTGTGGGGCCCCGCAGGGCTGGCCTGGGGGGCTCCTCCCTGCTTCACCAGCACAGCAAACGGCTTCTCCAGCTGCACCACCTTCCCATAGAGGATGTGGTGACCCACGATGAGCACGGGGACGCCCTGGGGAGAGCGGAGGGTGAGGCTGGGCTGGACTGTCTCCGGCAGGTCCCGGCAGTGTCTGGCCTCACCTCAGAGGTGTAGTGCAGGTCTCCCAGCAGGCTCCCGCCAAGTTCCCCGCCCTGCCGGGGCTGCACCTCGCCCTGCAGCTCCACCAGCATCCACTGTGCCAGGGTCCCCGTGCCACCGCTGTGGGAGAGATGGGGAGGGTCACCCGGGCCCCAGCAGGCACAGGGGCCACGGGGGCTGGACCCAGGGGGCTCACCTGGAGATGATGATCTGCACCATGCCGGGCCCTGCCAGGGGCTGCAGAGACACAGTCAGGGCAGGGAGAGCGGGTAGGGCAGCAGGAGCCCCTGGCCCTTCCCCTCTGGGAGCCCCAGGATGAACTTCTGCCTCTGGGCCCCACAGACCCCCCCATGCACAGACCAACCACCCCCCGTCAGGATCCCGTTCTGGGCCCACAGATCCCGAGATCCATCCCCCCAGCCCCTACAGAATCTCCCCAGACCCTCCAGCCCCCCCTAGGCCCCAGAGATCCCCCAGCCCAGATCTCCCCGTAAGGGCCCCCAGCCCGCCAGCCGCCATGCCCAGAACCCAGACCGCCCCAGACCCATTCCCTCCCCGGGTCCCACAGGCCCTCATGCCCAGAACCCCCCCCCCGGCCCCTGACCCCCCTTACGGGCCCTGCAGCCTTCCCCGGACACCCCAGACCCCA